>OZ026613.1:55138447-55614146 GCA_964020975.1 Hermodice carunculata | reverse complement strand
ATCTTCATGCTTATCTGCAGAGAGGAGAGAGAGAGAGAGAGAGAGAGAGGAGAGAGAGAGAGAGAGAGAGAGAGAGAGATGAGAGAGAGATGAGAGAGAGAGAGAGAGAGAGAGAGATGAGAGAGAGAGAGAGAGTGAGAGAGAAGAGAGAGAGAGAGAGAGAGAGAGAGAGAGAGAGAGAGAGAGAGTGAGAGAGAGAGAGAGAGAGAGATTCCTACCAAAAATTTTGTTTGAGGATGTTTGTTTTATTGACGATGCACCTGCATTCGTAACAAATCAAATCTGTATTTCGTTTTTTCTCTCTTCTCTTCTTAGATCTTGTCAATATTATCGTACTGAATAATTTTCCTCGCGGTGTTCCTACCAACTCTACACTATAGTAGATTGTTCCAATGCAATTAAGCAATCATATATTTCGAGGTTGCATCATGGTATGATACATTTGAAATCCTCAGTATTTTTTTTTTCATCGGCAAATTACCAAAATTAAATATGCGAGATAAAAAACAAACAAAACAAACAAACAAAACAAAAGAAAAACAAAAAAAAGAACAAAACAAAACAAAACAAAAACAAAACAAACAAAAAAACAAAAAAACAAGTAAAAAAAAAAAACAAAAACAAAACAAACAAACAACAACAAAAAAAACAAACAAACAAAACACACACACACACACACACACAAAACCCACAGCAGATCTAGAAAGGACCTGATGAAATTCTGAATTACTTGACTAAAATGTTTTGTTTGGAAAAAATTGTTGATACCTTAAGTTTATGTAAATCAACTTTTGTTCTGCACTATGACTTACAAGAAAGAACGATAGATAATTCTGTGCTGGAAGCATGTGCAGAAAAATGGGATGTTATTTAGTTGGACTTGTGTGTGCGTGTTTTCGGAGAATGTCTACGGTCGCGACCGATAATAGCAGATAGATATGGCTGAGGCAGTGACCGAAAGAGTGAGAGAATGAGGCTTCTTTGTATAATAAATTTTATGTTTCGAAACGTACAGTTCCTCATCAAATTTTCATGTCGCATGTGCCATTATACCGAACACAGTGTGACACCCGAGGACCCGTTCAGACCGTTGTGCAGTATACCGTTCTGTCAATGGTGACAATGTTCAAAGCTTGTTCTAATCCATTGCAAATGCATTTGGCTAGTGTGGTACACAGCAATGTGAAATTACAAGTACAATTCTTTCTAATTTTTCAAAATAAATTCGTTATATTGTCGTCGAGAAATGTTGGTAAAATTCTCTGTCGGACGAGGCTCTGAACAACGTATTGCAACTTCCCACACAAGTGGCATGCAGACAAATGTCTTAAGAAAGAAACTCACACATTATACCTTGCACAATCTTATAGAAATACAGAACTGATAAAGTCAAGTTCATGAGAAAATTTTATGGTGCCCCTAGGAAAATTGATGACGAATAGAATAACATAGATCTTTGACATCGTAGACAATAACAGCTTGATAAGTAGCGGAGGTCGCGGGCACGTCTTCCTCGCAATATGTGCAGTCAAGAGCTGCCGATGCAGACAAAATTTTATCTCGAAGTTAGCGGGAAACGTAGATAATATGCCCATTTGTTTGTTGTTTTTTCTCTCTCTTTGTCTCTGAAGTTGCCGTCGTCTTTACTGATCTTAATTAACGGCACTTTTGTCCCATGAATTTGATTACCTAGCCACTCTTCCCCCCCCCCCCCAAAAAAAAAAAAAAAGAAAAAGAAAAGAAAACTTCATCAAGCTGGAGCGGTTATAATATGATAATGATATTCGGATTCAATCTCAATTGATTACAAACACGACTGATCAAGTATCCATGACGACTTGAATATAACGACTTCAGAGAAATGGGCGGCTCCTGTGATCTTTGTTTTTTTTTTTCCGGCACGTGCGACAATTGGGCACAGCTCTGAACGTCAGACCTGTTCAGAATGAATGTAGCGACATCATCATCGCTTGCTCGCGCAAGGCTGACCTTGTCCTTCTTTTACAACCCGCTATCGCTCTATATTTTCAACACCGATGGAAACTGTGTGTGTCTGTCTTATTTTGTCACGCGCGGCTGGGGCACGTTTCTTTTCGCTGTGAGTAGCGTAATTTAAATTTTCTTGGTCGCACAAGCAGACGAAAAGCCGGCTCAGACGGAAAACATAAGATGTACGCATGCGCGAGATCTGTATGTAAATGACCCAAATGACGTTGTCCAGGAATTCCCTGCCGCACTCTGTTTGAATATTCAAGTTCCATCGGTGGAACCAGAAGAAGACTTGAGGATTACTCGGTAGTTTCACCAGTAAGTGTGTGTTTTTACCTCAGCTGACTTGTCAGTCAGCTGAGGTTTTGTGAGGGTCCATCGTCCGTCCGTCGTCCGTCCGTCCGTCGTCCACAATTCACATTTTCGACTTCTTCTCAAAAACCGTCCGCCAGATCCACGTCAAACTTGGTGCAGGTGTGCCTTGGGTGGGTCTCTACCAAGTTTGTTCAAATGGTCACGGTCTAGTGATTTTTGGATTTTTTATGAAATTTTTTGTTCTTTTTTGGGTAAATCTTAAAAAATCTTCTTCTCCGAAACCGCTCACCCAATTCCTTTGATACCACACAGGAACACTCCCTGGGACTTGTAGTTCTTAATTCGTTCACTAGGTGGCGCTGCAATTTTTTTCTTATTTTTTATGAATTTTTGTGTGTTATAGCTATTTACGACTTCTTCCCCAGAACCATCACTCAGATTAAGCTGAAACATGGTGGATATGTTCCTTGTAGAAGACCCAAACAAAGTTGTTCACTATGTGGGAATGCTGCAGATTCCTGATTTTATATGATTTTTTCAATTCGGGTACTTATCGGTCAATGCAGCTTTCCTATTGATTACTATGGAAGTCAATTGGCATTCTAATGCTAATTCACATTTTCGCCTTCTTCTCCAAAACTGTCATCCAGATTAACTTCAAACTTGGTGGCAATGTACCTTGGGTGGGTCTCTACTAAGTTTGTTCAAATGGTCACGGTCTTGTGATTTTTGGATTTTTTATGAATTTTTTTGTTCATTTTTGGGTGAAATCTTAAAAAATCTTCTCACTCAGTGCTGTACTCACTCAACCTTGCGCTCGATAAGGCTACTTTGTTTGATGCTAAAACTTTTTTTTCTTCGATTGATATACTGTATAGGGAAACTGTGCGCCAGAACAGTCACGGAGAGATGGGAAAAGTTGTGTTTTAATGGGAGGGAAAATGGCGTCAGTGAAAACTATTATTACAGCAAAGCAAAACTTATATAATTTAAAAGTTGGTTTGATTCATTTACATGTTGAGCTTTAGATTTGTCACATCGTAATCATACATAACTTGCCTTTTTTGAACGATCTGAATAGAGGTTGAAATGTATGTATGTATGTATATATATGTATGTATGTATATATATATATATATATATACATATATGTATGTATATATATACATATATGTATGTATATATATACATATATATATATATATATATATATATATATATATATATATATATATATATATATATATATATATATATATGCATATTTTAAGTGTGATTAAAACCCCATCTTCTGCTGGGATTTTGGTGTGATTTTTACCTCAGCTGACTTGTCAGTCAGCTGAGGTTTTTTGAGGGTCCATCGTCCGTCTGTCGTCCACAATTCACATTTTCGATTTCTTCTCAAAAACCGTCAGCCAGATTCACTTCAAACTTGGTGGAGATGTGCCTTGGGTGGGTCTCTACCAAGTTTGCAGATTCCTGATTTTATATGATTTTTTCAATTCGGGTACTTATCGGTCAATGCAGCTTTCCTATTGATTACTATGGAAGTCAATTGGCATTCTAATGCTAATTCACATTTTCGCCTTCTTCTCCAAAACTGTCATCCAGATTAACTTCAAACTTGGTGGCAATGTACCTTGGGTGGGTCTCTACCAACTCTACCAAGTTTGTTCAAATGGTCACAGTCCAGTGATTTTTGGATTTTTAATGAATTTTTTTTGTCCTTTTTGGGTGAAATCTTAAAAAATCTTCTTCTCCGAAACCACTCACTCAGTTGCTTTGATATCACACAGGAACACTCTCTGGGACACTTAGTTCTTAATTTGTTCACCAGGTGGCACTGCAATTTTTTTCCTAATTTTTTATGAATATTTGTGTGTTATAGCTATTTTCGACTTCTTCTCCAGAACCATCACTCAGATTAAGCTGAAACATGGCGAATATGTTCCTTGTAGAAGGGTCAAACAAAGGTGTTCACTATGTGGGAATGCTGCGGATTCCTGATTTTTAAGGATTTTTTCAATTCTGGTACTTGTCGGTCAATGCAGCTTTCCTATTGATTACCATATAAGTCAATGGGCATTCTAATGCTAATTCACATTTTTGACTTCTCCAAAACCGTCATCCAGATTAACGTCAAACTTGGTGGCAATGTACCTTGGGTGGGTTTCTACCAATTATGTTCACGTGGTCATGCTCCAGTGATTTTTGGATTTTTAATGATTTTTTTTTTTTTTTTTTTTGGACAAATCTTAAAAAATCTTCTTCCCTGAAACTGCTTACCTTAATGCTTTGACGTCACACAGGAAGACATCTAGGGACTCCTTGTTGTTAATTTGTTCACCAGGTGGCGCTGCAGTTTTTTTTCTAATTTTTTTGTGAATTTTTGTGTGCTATAGTTATTTACGACTTCTTCTCCAGAACCGTCGCTCAGATTAAGCTTACACTTGGTGGATATGTTCCTAATGGAAGGGCCAAACAAAGTTGTTCACTGTGTGGGAATGCTGCGGATTCCTGATTTTTAATGACTTTTTCAAGTCAGCTCCTTTGGGGTAAATGCACCTTTCCTATTGATTATCATGTCAGTCAATGGTCATTCTAATGCTAATTTACATTTTCGACTTCTTCTCCAAATCCATCATCCAGATTAACTTCAAACTTGGTGGCAATGTACCTTGGGTGGGTGTCTACCAGGTTTGTTCCAATGGTCATGTTCCAATGAATTTGGATTTTTTTGTGATTTTTTTTCAAAAATCACTACAAAAGTTTTAATAGGAAAACTTAACATAGGAATTTCTTGTAATGGTCATAACTTTAATAATATTGACCAGATTTACTTCAAACTTCGTGGGGATGTGCCTTGGGTGGATCTTTACCAAGTGTGTTCAAATGGTCAAGCTCTATTGATTTTTGGATTTTTTATGAATTTTGTTGTTTTTGGGGGGGGCAAACCTTCAAAATTCTTCTCTGAAACCGCTCACCCAATTGCTTTGATATCGTTCATGGACACTCCCGGGAACACCTAGTTCCCAATATGTTCACCAGGTGGCGCTGCAATTTTTTAAAATTAATTTTTTGTATGGATTTGCTATTTTTCACTTGTTCTCAGAACCATCCCTCAGATTAAGCTGAAATGTGATGGATATATTGTTGTGGAAGGGTCAAACAGTTGTTTACTAGGTGGCACTGCTTTGGATTCCTGATTTTTAAGGATTTTCAATTCGGGTACTTATCGTTCAATGCAGCTTTCCTATTGATTACTATGTAAGTCAATGGGCATTCTAATGCTAATTCACAGGACAACTGACACGAAATTTACTGTTTACTTGATGTCTTGAGATCTGTTTTGAGTTAGGTACACATGTTAATTATTGTGTATGAAGGTCATGCTGAGACAGTACATGAATGACCTTGACCTCGTTTGTGGGGTCACAGTGCAACATACATGAATTTTACTCTTCATTATAACTTGAGAATTACTTGAACTTTGATGCTGCACGTGTGGGTGTTCTTCTATAAAGGTCAGACTTACTCAGAACATGGTGTCCTTGATCCTTTCCCAATTTCATAGAGCTGCAAGTGTGATGAATGTCAAGATCAGCTGAGGCACGGGCTGTTCACACAGCCCTCTTGTTTAAGGTCCATCTTCCTGCATACCCTTGGAATGGAAAATGACAACCTGTATGTATTAAATGTACAGGGTGGCCTTTTACAGATCAAGGGTAGAAACTAAACCAGAGGAGAAGCACTTCCAGTGATGAGGGGGCTAACAATTCTGTTTCTATTTTGCACCACCTGATTAAAGTGTACTGGAGCTCAAATGAAATAATACAGTGAAAACTCAAAGTGACACTCAGTTATCTGACATATTCATTATAATGACACAAATTTGAAGGGACTGAAGTTGTTGTTCCTTTGTTTTTTGACTCATTAATCTGAAATACTCAGATATCTGACTCATTTTCTTGGAAAAAAATAGTGTCATTCTTACAAGTTTTCATTGTGCCTGCTATGTGTTGACCCTGACAAACATTAAAAATGTAGCAATCAATAAAGCAGACTTAGTGACATACAATAACAACTCAGTATAAGACTTCAAAACACACATCAAGTTTACTTTGTGAGCAATGCGCCGATATTCAAAAGCATGTGCTGATGGTGAATGACATCGCCATAATGTTCATGTGATGGTCAACATGGCAATGACCGCGTAGATACCACATTGATGCGATGACACCGCAAGTGGCAGGGAACCTGTCAAATTTTATACAAACACTTCTTCGCTCGTGTAATATGTACAAGGTAAAACAACGAAATATGAAAAACACGCACTTACTTGTGAAACTACTGAGTAATCCTCAGGTATTCTTCTAGTTCCACCTCTTCGCAGTGGCTTCAGCAACAGGTCTTTTCATACGTCACTGTGGCTGCTTTACATATGTCATAACACATTATGCGTGCGCATAAACGATCTCCAAAATACGCTCACTCCCACCCTAGAAATAAATTTTTGTTTGATCATACACAAACCTACATGTATTGAAATGTTAACAAAATATTCATATTAAGCCCGGTAAATTAAGGTCTTACAGATATTACTATCATAGCCATGAATATTAACTTGCAAATGTACCCAAATTTCATATACATGTATATGTATATTATACATGTAAACATGTGTTCATGCCCTAATGAAAACAAAGGAAAAACAACAAAAAGCCCCACCTCCAGGCTTTAAGCCTTGTTGAAAGTCATTCTTTTTCAAAGAACAATCATTCCCACCACCTTAAATCTTATTTTTTATGTGTGTATGTTAAAGCTATTTTCACCTCCTTCTTCCGGACATAAACACATTTCTTTGAAAGCACCCTAATTTCGTCTTTCTTCCTAGGCTAGTGAGCTTTTCTCACGTGATAACACTATTTCAGTTATTGCGTAGTTTTGAGGCTCAACTTTGGTGGCAGCCATCAAAGCACAAAAGTAGCTTTGATTTGTCTCTGAGAAATGGTGCTTTGTGGGTCTACATTTGCTCTTGTACTTGAACAGGAAAGTATATATGGGGATTAAGTTGCTGTTTTCACTTTTGACCTTGAAATGTCAGATAAAGGTCATTGATCCCAGAATTACATTCTCAGCCATAACTTCTTTGTACTTTTGACTTTGTGTCATGAAATCTTGCACAGATATAAGCATCAAAATACGCCTATGGAAAATACAGTTAAACTAGGTAGTGAGCTCAAGTATTTGGGTCATACCCCTAATTTGATGTGTTGATGGTTGTCATTTCTTTCTCTTTTTACTTTGTGTCATGAAACTACACACACAGTACATGGCATTTGGTGAAACTAGGTCAATAGGCCAAGCAACTTATTCTTTGAAAAGGCCTATTTTCATGCTTCACTGGTCTCTGTGCCAATAAACATGGCTAGGTCACTGAGCAGAGGACTCTCACTGTCCTCTTGTATTTTCTTACTGCCTATATTTTCCCATGTTTCTTAATCCTAGAAGGCAGTGGTTTTCACAACAGTAACTCAATGAAGTACACACACAGTGCAAGGAACATGAAATTTGATGGCAAGATGTTTAAATATGGTGGATCTTTACATGCTTTAGTAACGTGATTATTTCATGTTCTGTAAATCACAGAGACAAACCTCAAGAAGCAGGGAATGCTGCCCTTGACATTTGTCAATCCAGCTGACTATGACAAGATTCAGCCCACAGACAGAATCTCCATTCTTGGGCTCAAGGACTTATCACCTGGCAAGGTAAGCCTGACATTGTTAAGAATGGTTGAACTGCAGAAATGTGGTGGATTGAAAAGGGACAAAGTTTCATGTCCTTGTGTTAAAAAAGGAATGCGATTGTGCAGGTAGAAAGAAACCAACATTGAATTAGAAAGGTTGCATGGCACCTGGAAGCAGCTAACATTCAGCTCAAGTGACTGCAGTATGACAGTGTATGTATGTGCAACTACTTGCATTATGCTTTAACTCTTTCCCCCTTGAATTAAGACTGAGTCAACAGCTTTCCTTGGCATGGGTTGGGCACTAAGTGCCCAACCCATGCCAAGGAAAGCTGTTGACCTGGGGCATGTGATCTTGATAAGTCTCATGTACATTTCTCAGTCAAATTGTTTTTCATAACTGTTGAAATTAGTTTAAAACACTGTAGCAGATGACATTTGACCACCAGCCGGTTTTGGCCAGTTTAAGGGGGAAAGGGTTAAGCATTATATCACTGAAGAGACCATTGCAGAGAACAGGGAGTTTTGTTAAGTCTGCATGGAAACCAGTAGATCTTATGTCTAACCCAGGGTCAAATAAGCACAGCCATTTATCAGGCAAAAACAAGCCAAAGGATGAAGTTACAGGATCTTTATATTATTAGTGTCAAACGATGTTAATGTACTGCTTTCAGCAAACAGTGACAATCTAGCTTGTTGACCTGTGATCTCCCTGTAAAACAACACATGTATACATTTGCAATCATTTAAGTGCATCATAATGTAAACGCTAGGGTAAAACTAGTCTTCTGTGAATGCATGGTGCCAAGGTGGCTGTCCAAGGGAGCCTGGTGCATAAAACTTACTTGGTCTGATTTGTGGAGTTGCACAATTTTCAAATTTTGTGGCTGAACAAACTAAATTTTGGCTACAAATGGGTATTTGTATAAAACTGTGATGAGATTCAGGATTAACCTGTTTGTTTAGGTCAATAGTAAGATCCTGTATTCAAGCTGTTAGAATCCAAGTTTGACAATTATTTGAAAGTTGTTCACATTCAAAGCTCAGTTGAAATACGGTTGTACTTATATCTTGAATTATATTCATGAGGACCGAGCAAGGGTCACAATAGCTAGAAGTTGAAAAGTTCAACCCGTTTCGTTGTGTTTCACAACTTGTCAGGAACTGTGGGCTAACCGACTTGACATCTGATTGATATACTGAGGCGTAACTTTCTGTTGTCACATAAAACATGTAATCGTGATTACATAACATAGAATATCGGTTCCACCAAGACGTTATTGTCAAGGTGAATTGGATTCAATAGAATTTGAATCGTGGCAGGCTTGTAAAATGAAGACTGCCGTAGAAACATTGCTGGGGGTCAGCAAGTGTGATTAATCAGACTTCTGGGTGGTGGTACTACCATACCACAAAGCCCTGAACGCAGGAGCTTAGGACTATGTATAAACATAAATGTATCTTGAATTAATTGTGACAGCAACAAAGATAGAAAAAAAGAGAGAGTTCAAAATAAAAGTTGTTCAGGTGGCCACTTCTGATTGCATCATCAGTTTCGTGTGGTGATGTACATTTTTAGACAACCGAATCAAAATTGCAGTCAAATGTGAAGAGGGTGGGAAAAAAGGTTTTTATAACACCAGAAATTAAAAGTGCTGCCCTGTTGTAACA
The DNA here is from genome assembly GCA_964020975.1 of Hermodice carunculata. NCBI lineage: Eukaryota > Metazoa > Annelida > Polychaeta > Eunicida > Amphinomidae > Hermodice > Hermodice carunculata. Next base: position 55,604,422 of record OZ026613.1, on the reverse strand, counting down.
TTTTTCTTTCTTTTCCAGCCGTTGACATGCCGCATCAGACACGCAAATGGAAACAGCGAGGAATTCCAACTTAACCACACATTCAATGACCTACAGATATCATGGTTCAAGGCTGGCAGTGCTTTGAACAGAATGGCAGAACTTAGGAAATAATCCACTTGGCTCTTATGTCATAATTTAATAGATGTACAGTTATTAGGTAAAAAAGCTCCCCATGTCCATCAAGAGGATGCCATACACACTTGCCCACAGATTAAAAAAAAAAATCAAACAAAATGAGCTCTTCATATTCAAATAACTTAAACAAGTGCTCAGGGCAGCTATTGAACATTTTGTTGCCTATTGGATGTATAGTCCCTGGACTGTGCAATGCTGCTGGCATGATATTTCTGTATTTGCACTTCCTTTTGTAAAAAAAAAATCAGCCAGACCTGTAAGCCCAATATACTAGTCCCATTTGCTGTCGAATTTTCTGTCAATTTATTTATGTGTGCCTTTTTGTGTCCAATCTGCTGTACATTTTGGCAGCTTGCTGGGCATTTTTTAACTTTGGTGTGCATTGTCAGCTTCGTGTACTTTTGCCCTGTCAAGCCAAAAGCTACATTTTCACTTTACCAAGTCAATTTACAGGCTTTGCCAAACTTTTTTTGTGGAGTGTTTTCTTCATCTTTAGACTTGTTTTAAGATTTTTTTCCAGTTTTAAAAAAATCAAGCCTTGTAAATTTAGATAAAGCTGTGTATAGTCTTAATGATATTCAACATGCAAGTAAAATACTTGATTTCTGTAAATACACAATTTGTCCACTGTAGAAATAAAGTGTGTTAAGTTATCATTTAAGCATCTGTTGTCATTGAGGACTTTGTTCTTGGGGTGTAGTATAGCTTTAAAATGACCTTTTGAGGTTTTGGTCGCAGAATCAAAATCTTAAGGGCAGCCCAGGAACTTCAAGCTTTGCTCTCGGTTCCTGGGCTGCCCGAACGATTTCGATTCTGCAGCCAAAACTGAAACAGGCTCACTTTAAAGCTTATTCTGAAATATTGCTGCATAAAAGTCCTTCAATATGCTCCACAAACCTCACAAAACCAGTAATATTTCCTCAAAATCCTTGAAGTGTCGTCCATGGTTTGTCGCTCATTCAGCTGTTCTGAAACGAGCAAACCCCCATATGTTTTGCAGAGCCATCTTGTGATTTTGAATGCAAATTAACCAGTAGGCCTAAATTTGGTTGATTTAAACAAGATTTATTGCTGATTTTTATGTGTCCTTTGTTTAATTATCGCTAAATACCATATATTAAAAAAATTATAACTTTCCAAAAAAAAATGTGTCAATGAAACCAAAAATACAAATCAATTGCACAATATTCTGCAACAGTAGTGATTAGGGAGGGGGTGTGACTAGTAGATCTGCAGCATTTTTCGACCATTTGAGTAATTTCAACTCGAACTGTTAAAAATTGGTCGGATGACCTGAATCATGCAATGTCATTGGTGACTTGCTGTCGTGTAGCCTCAGTCATGTTGGAATGGTGGTTTACACATAGGAATGAGAATGTTTCTCTTATAAGAGAAATTCTGTTTGTGTCAAAAGTTACCGTCCAAAATGTTTTGGTTTGTGTATGAGGAGCTTGGATCTCAGGAGAACTGGAATGGATTTTTTTCAGCAGTGTGCTGTTCTAATTCCTGTTTAATACTTTTGGGTTCAAAACAAATGGGGGAGGGCGTGAGCCCACCTTTCCATTTCAGACATGAATCCAGAGTCCACCAGTTGGAAGTTTGATGGACTAGAATTTGAGACTTGAAGGGAATGTGCACAGATATTTGCAAAGTATCGGCCATACGCATACCACACTTGAGAGACAATTATTGGCAGCAAGAGTTTGTGAAAATACGGGAGCACCATTTCATGGCACAAAAGAACAAAAAAGAGGACCATGATGGCCCTGTTGTCAGCTGACAGGCAGCTGGGGCATCACAACTGAATATGCTGTATCCAGACGAGCTAAACTTCATTAACAAGATTATAGTTATGGTGCAAATAGTTTTCAACTTCTGTGAACCATAAAATTCACATAACTGACCCTGTGGTCTTTGGGACAACCACCATGTGCAACACCAAGTTCAAATAGTTCTCGAGCTATCAAGTCAGAAATCGACAGCAATGCCATGTAGTGTACAGCTTGATTCGACCCATCAAAGAACAGTTCAACCAAGTTTCAGCATGATCTGAATAATGGTTTTGGAGTAGATGTAAAAAGTAGCAAAAACACACAGAAATTCATAAAAAGTGGGGAAAAATTACAGCACCACCTCTTGAACAAATAAGGTCTAGGGGCCCCCAGAAGTGTCCCCATGCAATTTGAGGCAATTTGCTAAGCGGTTTATTTGACCAAAAATGAACCATAAAATTCATAAAATATAAATAAGTTGCTGGAACTTTACCTTTTGAACAAACTTTGTAGGGACCCACCAAAGGTACATTTCCACTAAGTTTGAAGTCAATCTGCTTAGTGCTGTTGTGGTTTTGGAGAAGAAGTTAAAAATGTAAATTGTTGACAAACGATGAAGGGCCACAAGATAAGCTCAGCTGCTGTTTGACCTTTCCATTTGTCGGACCCCAGAAATGTGTTGAAACCTATTCACTGATGTGACTGGTTGATAGGACTTCACGAGTATCATAAGTTATGATGATTTTGACCTACACTATCCCACTAAATTTCATGAATGTCCACCAACAAGAGGATCATGATGTCCTGTGCTCTGCTGAAAGGAAATCTGCTGCTCCTGCAAGTGTCAACCTTACTGCTCTGTGCATGTACTGTATTTATGCTGACCATTAGTTGATTTTTTTTAAACAAATATATTCCAAAAATTCATGAAAAACAAAAATGAATATTGCATCATTATCTCCTTCACAAACTAAGTAGAAGAACCACCTGGGTAACATGAATGTGCAAAATCAAAACATTCCATGGAATGATTTTGGAGACAAAAATGTAAAAAGTCTGAGGGACAAAAGCATTTCACAAGGTCAGAGCTAAACATTAAAGATGCATGATTGTTCACAAGATTTTCTTATTTTGACCCGTTTGTTGCATTATATGGTAGGTGAGCACACCAATAGCACTTGATTTTTATACACTGAAGTCGTGATAGTTTTTTGGGGGGCTTACTGGGACTATGGACTTATCAGCACTAGTGACCCTTTCCCCCTTCAACCGATGAAAACCGGCTGGTGGTCAAATGTCGTCTGCTTCAGCGTTTTCAACTGATTTCAACAGCAATGAAAAACAATTTGACTGAGAATTGAAGATGAGACCTGTCAAGACAACATGACCCAGGTCAACAGCTTTCCTCGGCATGGGTTGGGCACTTTAGTGCCCAACCCATGCCGAGGAAAGCCAGTGACTCAGTCTTAATATAAGGGGAAAAGGGTTAAGTATCATTGGCCTCATTATTTGACAACATATTGTACATCTGTATTAATTTTAGTGTCCTTTACTTAAGTGCTTAATGACTGAAAATATGCCCAGGTCACCCAAGATTTCACAAAGTTTGACCATTGGGCTAGTGCAAGTTAGTGTATACATGGTATATTTCGTACAGTAGTTGCACCTCTATTAATTGTGACAATAATGAATTGAGTGCGTTTTTTTAATACCTATTGTGCAAGTTTAATTTACACCATAAGTTGTGTCACCATGACTCGTGTTCCTATAATGGTATGGATATACATGTACACAAGTTGAGATGTAATGACCATCACAAAAAACATTTCTTGAAATGAATTCCCTCTGTGACCTTGCAAAATTAGGTCAAGGTAATCCAAATGAAGCAATATCAAACATTCACATATGATACACAAGTGGTGGTATCCTAAGCCAAATTCTTTCCCAGCATATTAAGCGTCCTTTATTAAAGTGCTTAATGACCTTGGAAAAATAGAGCAGGGTCAGCCAGAAGTTAACAAAGCTTGACCAATGGCCTTACACAACATTGGTGTAAATTTTAAAGCCTCATCTCAATTTATTATCGTACTTATGAATTTAATATCTATTGGGTACCATTGTTACATCTCTAGTTTCAGTTAGTACCACCACTGGCACCACCATGACCCCACTTCATAGGCTTTCATTTGCAAAATGTTCCAGTAATGGTACATGAATTTTTATGCAGCAGTTAAAACAGTGACAATCACATACAAGAGGATCATAATGATCTTTGATCTACTGATTGGAATCTGCTGCTGCCAAGTGTGGACATTACTGCTCTGTAGGTACCATATCGATGCGTACCAATAGTTCAACAGATTAACAAGACAGGGATGTGACCTTTCCTCCTTTTGGAGGAATTTCCCTGTGTTGAAATAATTGTTTCAAAGTGTCCTGAATTTTGCCTTAAATGTGCAAATAAGAGGTGTTTTAGGGAATAGGGTAAGGAGTCTTCCTTTTCTGTTTCATGTCAGTCACATACCAGGCAAGATATCAGTCAATATATGATCTTTCAAGACCATTCAAAGTCAAAACTAACAACCCCAAAAGTAACCCCTTAGGTACTTTCCATTTTTTTATTAGCTCTGCTGACCAAAGGTTGCAAAGCTTATATGACCACTCATGTCTGTCCGTCCATAAACTTTTGCTCATTAGCGTGATATCGTCCAGTTTTCAAGTTAGCCCAATATAACTTTCAGGACTTCTAGGGTGTATGAACATCCAGGCCGCTTTCGATATTGGTGGCGCCACCTACATTATAATGTAATATAGGGGTCAAAATACGAGAATCTTGTGAACACACTGGCATCTTTAATTTGTGGCAGATCTTCACCAGATTTGGTGGGATTGTGGGGGATGTCAAAGTCTAACTTGGTAATGATTACAGTGGCACCACCTATAATTTGATGGAAATTATGACAAAATGTGTTTTGAGATGTAAAATTACATATCTTGAAAAGTAATTGGATTAGAATTGCCAAATTTATAGGATATATAGACATTGTTTAAAGCTGGAATCGTATGTAATATCAGTGGCCTTGGCGTATTTTTGTGAGGTCACCATGCGTCTTAAGTTGAAAGAAGTGATTTTGTAATGCCAGCATGTAGCGTGGACTTCAATGGCAATGTCAGCACATCACCAGACAGGGCTGTGGGCCTCTTGTATTACTTAATCTGGGTGTCCTTGATCTTCTGTGCCAAGGTGACTGAGGACATAAAGTTAAGGACTCACTCATTGTTGTCATGGCACATGCAACAATATTCATCACAGGAGTTGCACAAATAAGCTATGATTACATGTGGAGCAAAGTGCCATATGGTGGACAATTTTTACATTAAGCTTTATATGTTCAGAAACCACTTGTGTACTCACAACTTTGAAATGAACAAGTGCAATATAGCCACGATGCCAGCAGAGCATTAGGCCCATGGGCCTCTTGTTAATAACTATGAGCCAGAGATCCACCATTATGGAGATAAAAGCAATTATGTCAGTTTGACCTTTCAAGGTCACAACTAACCACCAAAAGAAACCCCATTGGTACTTTCCTGTTACTGCTTAACACTAATCATGGGCCTGGGATCCACCATTACCAAGATTTAAGCTACCATGTTAGATTTGCCCAGTCAGCAATATATATATATATATATATATATATATATATATACAGTAAAACCTCTCTAACCGAACACCTCTGTATACCGAACACCTCTCTATACTGAACACCATTTCTTGGTCCCAAATATATACTTTCAATGCTACCAAACCTCCCTATACCAAACACCTCACTACACTGAACACTTCTTTCCGGTCCCAAGGGTGTTCGGCATAGGGAGGTTTACACACACGCACGCGCGCGTATCAGAGCTTTGTCCACCTGGGGAACATCTAAGTGTAAAACAAACCGTTCTTTAAAAATTTTGACAATATTGCAATATATATATACAGTAGTAATACTTATGGACAAAAGATCTTAAAGTTTGATATCGCATAACTTTGTGGAAAATGGACATAAACATCATTTTTGTAAACTTGCATCATCTTTAATCAGATTATATTCTGTTAAAATTTCAAAGAATTCTGATCAGCTCTTTGGGGAAAGGAGTAGAAAATATCCCTAACATACAAATTAATTTAAAAAGAAAACACACCCAAAAATAGGAAAAATTGTGGAGCCACCAAATAACAACTATGCTACCCCAGGTGACCTGATTGGGCAATATATTGGCATAAAGCCAAGCATTTCTTGAGAAGAAATAAAAAATAGAAAAATTATTGCATCATCATCTCCTTGCAATGTTGGTTGAGGCACAGCAGGGAAAAATATGGTTAAAACTTCAATATTTTACATGTCAAATATCTTGACAATACTGCAATATATACGATACATTTTTATCGCTCCCAGGGTAGCCCTGTGTTTCTCTGTTCATTAGATGCTTCCAAAGCATTCGACCGTGTAAATCATTTGAAACTTTTTTCTATACTTTTGCAAAGGAATGTTCCTTTATATATTGTTCGCATTTTAGCAGTATGGTATACCACGCAGCAGCTTTGTGTTAGATGGGGTACAATTTTCCCTACGCCCTTTTTTGTAATAAACGGTGTAAGGCAAGGAGGTTTTTTTCTCCTCGGCTCTTTAATCTATATCTTGATGATCTCAGTAAAAGTCTCATGAATTGTAAAATTGGATGCACAGTTGCTGGCACTCTCATAAATCACTTACTTTATGCTGATGATCTGCTGATTTTTTCTCCTTCTGCCAAAGGATTACAAAAACTCATCAATGTGTGTTCTGATTATGCTATGAAATTTGATATACTGTTTAATGCTGAAAAAACACGCTGTATGATTTTTCAATCTCGTACTTTTAAATTGTACAAAACTCCTCAATTATATCTTGATGGTAGAAAACTTACTTATGTGAATGTGCATAAGTACCTTGGAGTTTTTCTTTGTGCTTCATGTAAAGATGACGATGACATACACCGCCAGACCAGGATGTTTTATATGCAAGCTAATATTCTATTAAGAAAATTTCATGATTGTTCCAAGGATGTTAAGCTAATGCTGTTTAACTCCTACTGTACCCCAATGTATTGTGCGTCTCTGTGGACTTTTTTCCGCAAGAGTTCCATATGTAAACTTCGTGCCAGTTACAATAATGCCTTCAGACGTTTCTTTGGGTATGCTCGGGATTGTAGCGCCAGTAATATGCTAGTAACCAATAGGTCCCCTACATTTGATGCTCTGTGGAGAAAGCAGATATTTAATCTACAGCAAAGACTTGAAAATAGCCAAAATAAGTTAATTTCCACGGTGTTATCCTCTGACATTTTCTATTATTCTCCAGTGCACAGACACTGGAGTAATATGTTGTATTTGATGCATCCTTAATGTAACAACTGATGTACTCTGTCTGCGATACTGTTAGCTGACTCTGCCCCAGTATGAATCTCTCTTAATATTTGTCAGATATTGCAACAGTATTGTATACATGACTATATAATTTTTTTTTGTGCGTGTTTTTTTTCTTTTTTTTTTCTTTTTTTTTGTTGTTTTGTTTATGTACTTTGTAAATCTATGGACCATATGTATGAGTCTGAAATAAAGACTATATATATATATATATATATATATATATATATATATATATATATATATATATATGCATTGTATTGTTATAAACATGCACAGTAGCAGCAATTACTGATACATGGTTACAAAGTTTGATATTCCATAGCTTCATAAAAAAATTTACAGATCAACTTGAATTATCTTTAGTCAGACTATATTCAGATAAAAGTTCAGATTCTGTTTAGCCATCTTGGACTAGTCAAAAATAGCCTTGACACAATCATTCACAACAAAAACAGAACAAAGTTGCAGTGCCACCTAGGGACCAAAATATAAACATGGCCCAATGCCATGTGAGTGTGTGCTTTATCAAAGCAACTAGCCAAGTAGTTCTTAAGATGAATTCCCTCCCCCCCCCCAAAAAAAATGATAATAAAATAAATAAAAAATCATAAACAACAGAAAAATTATTGCATCACCATCTTTGAACCCTTGGTAGAGGCCCACCTGGGACACATCTGTGCAAAACATCTAGGCATTCCAGCTGTTTTTGAGATGTCATTCAGTCTAATGGACAGACATATGATGGATGATGATTTTATAAACTACTGACTGACAAGTCAGCAGAGCTCACAGAGAGAGAGACTTCAAAACTTTCTTGCTGCTTAAAATTGTATTTATTTACATAGAAACAGTACAATTATTTTTATGAGTCGACAGTGCCCAACCAGCCAGTTTTTCTGTCAAAACAATGAGGTTTTCTCTTCACTTAATTTTGACATGAAATGTATTGGACCACTGATTGTGCAAGTCATGGAGTACCTCATACCTCATATATATATATATATATATATATATATATATATATATATATATATATATATATATATATATATATATATATATATATATTTATTTATTTATTTATTTATTTATGTCTATCTCGCAGTAAGTGTGATTTGCAGAGCTGGAAAGTTGATCTTTGACAACTTCTTCCTGGATACAACAGTATTAAAAATATTGTTTGTTACAATTTCCTGCAGATACAAATGAGCTTTTCCATCTTCCATATGTATGTATGTTCGTTGGGTCTTTGGTCGCAATGTGCTGCAGCTCTACTTGTTACTCAGATCACCTCTACTGCCAAGAACAAGTGGGCTTAATTTGCAAGTGGCTGCAAAATACTCATCAGAGAAAATCAAAATCAACTGGTGCCATGAGAAGGGAGTCTGTCCTGAGGTGGTCTTCAGAGCAGAAACCACTGTACATGTATGAGTAAGTCAGAAGAAAAATAAATACTGTGGGTATTGACTGTCATAGGACATCTACTCCTCAGTATCTCCCAAGTCTCGTTACAGGGAAGACTGGATTGATACACTACAGGTTGAAATGTATCAAAGGAAAGATTCCCTCGCAAGTAATTTCAAAATGGATGACCTCACTGGGATCAGCGACACTGTTAACAGTGGACAAATGAAAAATGTAAAACAGAATGTCTGAACACAGCTTTAGCTTTCTTAACATGAGCCAACGTGAAAGCACTTCATGAAGTGAAGCCTGGCAAAAACCCCACAACTGTGCAGATCATTCCTTGTACACTATTTTTCGTTACAGTATTACACCAAACACCAAACCATGTTCCACAAAAGTTTTCTGACTTGGTACAAAATGGGAGGACTTTTATTGTGAACCTGCACAAATTACTTTGCATGAGCTCTGCACAGGATCCCAGCTACAGGTATAAACACAAGTTGTTTAGTTTGTATACAGTAATTTCTACACTTTTTTGGATATAACCCAGTATAAGCTGTACCTACCTCCACTTCTATGTAGAGTAAACACTAGCGTTTGTAAGTATATGGAGCAATTTTCAGTACAGAAAGCAATTTACTCATTTCCCAGTTTTCAACAAAATCTTCCCGTGTCTATTAAACTTCCACAAGATTGATTCGCTTGGTGGAGATTAGGAAAACTTCTCCGACAGATCTGTTAAGTCAATTTGTATCTGTTCATATGTTGCACCAGTCTATGCAAACATGTACATGTATATGTACAACAGAGATACCAAATGGAAGAGAATGTGTTTTAATCTAAACACTTAGACAACAACTATGAAATAGAAACATTAAAAAGAGCATCTCAATACATGTACTTACTAGACGGGAAACTCATGATTCTTGTACCCTGTCCACTAATATTTTTGCAGAACTCCGAGACACACACTACTTGGTTTTTGCTACATTACATTTCCCTTCCACCTTTAGACAATTTGTACAGAAACCTTACAAAGATTCTAAGATATTGAATCCATTCACAGTGCAAAACATGCACATACATATGTTATCAATGCCTACAACATTTACTCTGCATACAGAGGATGGTTTTGGTTTCAGTTCAATGTTGCAACATGGGAGTTTAACCCTTCTCCCTTTTGAACTAAGATTCATGGGTTAGATGTCATGTGCCTATCCCATGCTAAGAAAACCTGTTGACCTGTGGGCATGTTTTCTTGATACATCTTATCTACAATTCTCATTCAAAATGTTTTTCATTATTGAGGAAATTTGGTAGGCAAAATAAATTTAAGAAAAAAAAAGCTTTCAAGCAGGCAACATTTCCCCACCAGCCAGTTTTGGTTGTGCTGGGGGGAAAAGGGTTAAAATGATTCAGCATCAAGTACAAGAGACATATTGATCATTCACATGGTTGGTATCAATGAGTTAATGCCTCACCCAGTATCACTTGCAGGCCTGATGTCACATGACTTTATAGGAGCGTGGGTATGGCGTGAAAGAGGCCTATCAGTCATACTGTCTAGAATCAGGTGACAAATGCTTTGTCATGTACCTCAAGTACTGTAGTTCAGGAAATTTTTGCACTTAATTTCACATTTTTCGTGCTGGTACTTGTTGCTTGAAAATAAGATGCACCAAAGTTAACTGACATAATGAAAGGTTATATATAGACAAGCCATGATGCGCGGAATTAAAATACGCAAATATTTTCTAATTTATGGAAAAACAAGTTAGTGGAAATTAACAACACACAAAAATTTCTATAACCACAGTACCTTATACTTGCAGCCAATCCTACAACAATAGCAAATAATCCACGTGCCTTTGTCAAACAATGAAATGGACTGACTTTCACACAGTATTAATGGGTTTAACCAACGGCAAAGGTATCAATTCCCTCATGAACCCACTGACAGATGTCCTATAATCACATCAAGTATATATTGCACCACAAAGCCAGGTTATTGGCCCATACAGTCACAGACTATTCAGGCCCAGACTTGCCTGCTTCATTTCATATTCATTAAGTCATTAACATATAATTAAAAAAAAAATATATGAACCAATCAAAAAACAAAAAAACAAAAAAAAAAAACTATGTTAGCTCACTCTCCCATATATACATCCCACAACATTTTACACCTACTTTGATTAAATTTTAGGGAACAAAGAGGCAAAGTCTGTTTGTTGAGCACAGGGAAAAGTGAAGCAAACTTTTCCCCAAGTCCCTCTCCAGGGCAATACCCTTCTCTTGTTCCTCTCATAAACATAACACCTACACAGTAAGTACTCATCCCAGTTGACACACACTCATGAATTTACATACACTTGGAACAATATTAATATTCAAAACATTTTTTATTAAAAGCCCAATAGGACCATCAGAATGAGGTCCATTAAAACATAAACACCAACATGAGTATTACATGTGTACATAGTAACAACAATAGCTGCTAATGTCTATAAATGGGCTGCCAGAGGGATTTTTGTAAGTACCTGATCTGATGTTTAGACATTAAAACTGACTAAACTAAAGCCTGCTTATATATGAATAGCTACTTGCCTTGTCTAGTTCATTATTGATTTGATCAAGTGGCATGATTATGACACAAAATGAAACCAGTCTTAACAAGCACTTAATGTTCTATCCCTTCAAGTTATGATATCTCTACAGAAAAGTTTTTTACAGACCTCTTTGTGGACCTGGCTGGTCTATAGTCTATAGATACAGTTTTAACACATATGCTGCCTGCATAACATGCATTCTTTGTACAGCATGAACAATAAATTCATTTTATAAAACAAACCCACGTCCTTGAATATATATATATATACACACCAACCATATAAGCATGATTCAAAAAATTTACACACAAAAATATTGGAAAATCACAGCCAGAAATTAACAGCTGAAGATAAAAGCTTGAAGGTGAAATGGTACTTCACCAGAAACAAAAGACTGCTGAATTTAAGTCACCCACAGAAAAAAACATGTCACAGGTACACCTAATGTCACACTAAAGTGTTCCAGAAATTTAAATTGTATGTTTTCAACAGTACCTGCTATTTAAGACACCAGTACTGCCTACTGCCACCGACAGTGGTTTCATATTACAGGTAGTCTTAAAATACAGGTAAATTTATTAGAGACGTAAGCGTAGAAATGTCAGAAAATGAATAGGAAAAACTTGGGACCAGTGCATCTTTCACTAAACTGTATAAAAATGCAAGTATTGCTACCAAAAGGTACAATATGTTTTATATCATCATATTATTTGATTTCAAGGATTCCAATTATTTTTTGTTTAAGTTCTTAGTAATCAAATTGGGTTAATATAGAAGTGCAAAAAGAGAGAAAAAAAACTAGAACAGACTGATTTTCCAATAACAAATCAAATGTCTCCCGGTGGAACACTTACGTCTCTGAATAAGCTACAAGTGATAACAAATTACAAATGACAAAGTTTGCTTGAAAATTATAATTCTATTTCAGCTCTCACCTAGATACATTACTCTAGCAATTTTCATCAAGTTCTTCAAGACTTATTGCAGAGAAACCAATTTCACATAAATGACCCTGTGACCTTGAAAATTAAGTCAAGGTCACCCAAATACAGTCCCAACCTTGGTCTTACCTTGATACATAATCCTACCAAGTTTCATCAAATTCCATCAAGTTCTTCAAGACTTATCGCATGGAAACCAATTTCACATAAGTGACCCTGTGACCTTGAGAATTCGCTCAAGGTCACCCAAATACAGTCCCAACCTTGGTCTTACCTTGATACATAATCCTACCAAGTTTCATCAAATTCCATCAAGTTCTTCAAGACTTATCGCATGGAAACCAATTTCACATAAGTGACCCTGTGACCTTGAGAATTCGCTCAAGGTCATCCAAATACAATCCCAACCTAGGTCTTGCCAAGACACATAATCCTACCAAGTTTCATCAAATTCCATCGCGTTCTTCATGACTTATCGAACGGAAACCAATTTCACATAAGTGACCCTGTGACCTTGAAAATTAGGTCAAGGTCACCCAAATACAATCCCAACCTAGGTCTTGCCTAGATACATAATCCTACCAAGTTTCATCAAATTCTGTCAAGTCCTTCAAGACTTATCGCACGGAAACCAAGTGTTGAAGAACCTGAACAACAAGAAGAAGCGGAAGAAACAGGCACTAAAACAATATGTCCCCCGGCTTACACCGGGAGACATAAAAATCTGAAGCAAACCAAGGTCGATTTTACAAACTTCGTCTGGTAAAATGATCCCGAAATCCATGAATGGAAAATTATGTGTGCATGTGTGCTCATAATTGTCAATTTCAATGGTGCATGCTGTGTTAGATATACAAAAGTTGTAATTCATTTCACAGCACTATCTTGAATATGGCTGGCAAAAAAATCTCAATTTTTTTCTGTTTGTTTGCGGGCATGTGGCATTGGAACATGATTTTTGACATTCTTGTCATGTAAACCAATCATTTGCATATCGTGATTCAAACTGGGACAATACTGGAGCTTAAAGGTTTATTGCTTCTTTTTCACATGCATGGCAGCAGTGCATGATTGTGCTTGATACACACGAAGTATTTTGGATGAAATTTGATGCTAACAAACGAAACACTGCTTCTCTTGCCCACCATCAACCCCAATTATTTCGTATCTTGCATCATTGCAAAATGCGTCAGATTCTGTCAAAAGCCCACACAAGGTAACCAGAGTATCCAGATACACCATAGTAGGGCTCTGGGTCATATACATGTACATGTATCGTGTGTGACTGTGTTGATCTACATGATCTAATCAAGGGGGAAATGCGGTCACTTTACCTGTGAATTGCTATGGTTTGGGAAATAAGCCTATACTTTGCATGGCATAGCTTTTGATACCATCACCTGGAGCCAAGAAAAAAGTCCCAACAATGATGAGTGGCGAGTAATTTTAAACAAACACAATTTATATCCGTCATGTTCATAATCCTCAGTACCCTAATCTGTTTTCATGGATTTTTTTTTCCTTGCTCAAATTCTGGAAATGTGCAGTCCAATGAGGCACATCAATGACTGGACAACAGGTTCATTTTATGATGACATCTGGAGTGAACTGAAGGGAAGTCTTTAAAAGACATGCAGTCTGACACTGATGCATAAGCTTTACTCTTGCCAGAATGCTACCAGGAGATAGGACCGTTCAGCATAATGAAAACAAGTCTCAAGCAATGTACACGAAATGTGACACAGCCCTTGAATAATTTATATTTGAAAAGAACAATTCTGGAATGACTCCTGCTGCACATTCCCTTGTGTTGGGGCAATATTTGGGAGATTTCAATTCATTCATGAAGCTTGCTATGAAAGTTACCATGAGCCCATATCTTCTCCATAACCATCAAAGTTACAGACTTGCATTTTCTTGGCACGTGTGAAAATACAATGAAACCTCGTTATAATGACACTCTCATGTTCAGTTTATGACACAAGTTTTGGGAGACTTCAAGTCAAACTTCCTTGCATTTATCAGACATATTCAGATATTTTGACACATTTTGCACGGAACAGATGGTGTCACCATGACGAGGTTTAACTGTAATGAATCTTAAGGTTCTAATTCATAACACATGAAATAAAATCTCTATTGTAAAGACGAGAAAAATTTTTATACAGAATACACAAAATACATTTTGACATTGAAATCAACTGTAATACAAAGCCATCTGTGTAACAATAAATTCAACTTTTGACACAATGTTAAACATAATATATTTTTTTGTTCAAATCAAGTAACTGTTACTTCATACCACACGGAGTACAGTTGTATATACATGATATATACAGTGGCACCCATTCAAAAAGAAACAGTGAACAAGATTACTTACACAATATATCCATAATTGTCATTAGAAAAATATATGTATTCTCCCTAAATGAAACACCACCACCCAGTATTCAGCTGGACAGGTACTGAGATAATAAACACCAAAATTATGGGATGAAAAAGAAGCAGTTTAGAATTTTCTCGGCAAGAAGCATTACAAAGGGTAATCAATAACATAAGTGCACTTCACACTATGCCTTGTTTTTTAAGGACTTAAATTTTACATTCACATTTCAATTTGAATATAAGTACGATTATGGCAGTAAATGTACACATAATGTTCTCTTCCCATCCATCATATTTTCATTTGGGACACAATAACAAATGTGACTGTGTATCAACACCACTAAATGTTACAGTTTGGTATTTTCAGCAACGTGCATTTCTGATGGCATAAAAACATACACTGTGCACATGGACATCACAATTTCAATGTCTTCACTGGAACTGGATTCTTGCAAGTCAAGCAGCCTGACACTGATTTACATATGATCCATTCTTAGAACTACACATTACTGTTTGGTATTTAACAAAACTTGCTGTTCTCTAGGACATGCATTTCTGGTCAAAAAAAAAAATACACTGTACACATGGACATCAAAATTTCAATGTCTTCACTGGGGCTGGAATCCTGTGAGTCAAGCAGGTTTACACTTATTCACATATGATCCATTCTTAGAACCAAGCATATTCAGGTGGACTTGCATATACTCTTGCTGAAAATGATACACATTTTGGGATGAAAATGGCCTGATTTACTGGTACAATGATTAATTCATCCCTAGCAATACTTGGGTTGTTTGTATTATGTTAATTTTGTTTGCACTTACACTCACCAAATTAATAATCAGTTCCACAGTACATATAAATGAACACGATGGACAAAAATGATCCAGTATTTTCTGGTGAATCACAAATTCAGTTTGTTGATAGAATGTAAAACCATTACTGAAACTTTGCTCCTTTTGTACTTTGGATTTTCTAAATTCACTAATTTATCAAAAGAAAGAAAAAAAAAAAAAAAAAAACGTGAAAATATAAATGTTGCAAAAATTACCCAAGTGACCACAAAATGTAGTGACAATCTACTTTTACTGACACTGACTGATACTCAAAGATTTCTCAAAAAGGAAACTGTTAGATGTACACAACAGCATGATGTAAGTATAATACTGATATATTTACACTGACATAATGAGTAACAGAATCGCAAAGACAAATAATTGTTGTT
The DNA here is from genome assembly GCA_964020975.1 of Hermodice carunculata. Lineage (NCBI taxonomy): Eukaryota > Metazoa > Annelida > Polychaeta > Eunicida > Amphinomidae > Hermodice > Hermodice carunculata. The sequence continues at coordinate 55,588,445 of OZ026613.1, read as the reverse complement.
AAAATGTTATCTGGTGGTACCACTGTGATATGAATGGTATAAAGAGACCTTTGAAGACATGGAACTAGTATTAAAATGTAATCTGGTGTATTCATGGCACCAACTCCTTTTCTTAGCAGAGTACATCTGCCTCCTCAACTCAACCTGATGTACTGTAATAATACTCCAAATGAACCAGGGATAGCTATCATCAGGGACATGTGCAATTATGTTAATCTCACCACTAAAGTATCCACTTTGTTAACATCTAACACCAAACACCTGCAAGAATATATAGTCAGCTGGATTGAGTTAATCTTGGCAATGTATTATCCCCATTTCATGTACTTCTTCAACTTTGGCCCTAACTCTTTGCAGACAAACCAGCTGACACTAACCACCAGCTTTTAATGCCATCTCCTAAATCTTTTTCTTACTTCTTTGAATGTAGTGCTTTGTCTAGTCATGTGACCATGAACCAGTATTATTACAGTGATGTGCACCATCCCTTTTCCTGTCTTTCTAGCCATCGTATGGTACCACAACCTCAATCTTTTTGTGCTGATGATACAGGTACACTGGTGTGGTGAGATTTCGAATGAAAGTCTCCAAAGAACCCATCGGGACAATATGACCCTGGTCAACAGCTTTCTTTGATCTACTTTGGGTGCAGAGCACCCATTAATAGTACACCAAGGAAAAATGTTAACATGGTTAATTTGGTCTTGTAATAGAACTGAATAAAAGTCGAGTTACATATGTACACCAAGGAAAGATGTTCACATCCTTAATTCTGTCTTGCAACAAACTGAATAAAGGGACGTTATCTTTATATAATCAACTTACATATTCACTGTAAAAAATCACTATCTTGACTATTTTTTTTTATACAACAAACCTAATTATTCTACATTTTCTCAAAAGAATTAATTTCTTACAATAAAACAGAAAAATATATACATTTTTCCATGATTTCTCAATTTTTTTTTCAGAGAAAAAAATCTTCATTTACACCAAAGAATTTTCTGATCTTGTTTCTGTAAAAAAATTTGAGAGAAACTTTTTCTTGACAAGAAAATTGAGAAATCATATATATATATATCTTAGTCAATACAAACCTGTAATTTTTACTGCGTTTAAGTGCAATACTTAAATGTTACATTGTCAAAGTTCTCTCTGTTAAAACTATTTCTGTACTAGGAGCTGCTTAGTAGGGATTACAATACTGTAGACGGCTTTTACTTTTTCTGGACTGTCAGATTCTGCTAGGTACTGGTAAGAATTCACAGCTTTCTCAAACTCTATGTACCATCTGTATGGTTAAATCACGTGATTTTTTTTTTTTTTTTTTTTTAATTTGCAGGTCATTTCCCTAGTGAGGAACTCCTGTCCAATCTGAATCCTTACAGCCTTTTCATATTGAGATGAGTAACTGTCAGGTGGGAAATAGTGATCCATCAGGCAGAAGAAGCATGTGGGCAAATGTTCTACTATGGCCAGCCATCACAGTCTTGCTTCATTAGTGGTTCATGTTCTTTGTAGATACTGGTGATTTTCATATGAAGCTCTCAGGAAATTATCTTGTCATCAAACAATTGAGTTGTCCAGAACCATTTTCAAGAACTGGAAAAGAAATAAAACAGTAAGAACATTAAGTTTAATCTTAAGAAAACAGGACCTAATGCTATACCCACATGCATATAATTAATTGTACATGTACATACATATACATCAGTATTTGAAAGGAGGAAAAAATTTTACTTGCCACAAACAGATGACATTGCTAAATGGAGTACTTACCTCTCTCTCTCTCTCTCTCTCTCTCTCTCTCTCTCTCTCTCTCTCTCTCTCTCTCTCTCTCTCTCTCTCTCTCTCTCTCTCTCTCTCTCTCTCTCTCTCTCTCTCTCTCTCTCTCTCTCTCTCTCTCTCTCTCTCTCTCTCTCTCTCTCTCTCAGCATTAAAACCATAACATATATTTAATGTTTTCCATTCAATTACATACAAGAATATAATAATATATGACAGTTTACATGTTTATACTAGAGTCTTTTTTATCCAGAACCACTTCCTAATCATTGTTACCCTAGTGTGCAGTGCAAATGCTATATTCTCCATAACCTGTCTTTCATGCGACTTTCATTGATGAGGAGTATTGTGCATGTAGACTCATAATTTTTGGTTTCCTTACAGGTCAAACAGCTCCAGGACCACATTCTGTCTTCACAGACGACAGACAAACAGTATCATTCCTAATTGTCACTCTTCCAGTGTCACATCGTATGCCTCCTGTTTTAGTCTTGGTATCATTGCAGACACTTTATTTTGTTTGAAATGAACTACAATTGTGTTGTAGGCTTAAAACATGAAGTTACAACTCAAAATATTGATGGCCAATTTCTTATGAACATTTTGAAGAAACACTGATGAAGGCAGGCACTTTATAAGTGTGCCATGTGGCAGCAGGGAATAATACATTCAACACTCCACAACTCCCAATTTTTCATCCAAAAGTAAAACTAGGCCTTGAATGGAGATGTGCTGATGAATAAAGACCTCACCATTTATTAACAATGAAACCTCATTATAACAAGACTCAAATATCCAACATATTCACTTAAGAACACACATTATCTAAGACAAAAAGTTGGTTACATTAAATTTTCTTTCTTCTGTAATTCATTAACCTGACATAATAAGTTATCTGACACCTTAGTATTATTGCAAGTTTTTTGCCTCCAACATAAGGACAGATTCACTTACATCCTCATATCCAATGTCAATAATTCCTGATTGGCTCTTATCCTTTTCACGAAACTGGTCAGTCAGGGACTTTAACATAACACAACACTGAATGAAATCATCGAAGTTCATTGTATTTGTATGTCTGCGATCAAATACTCGAACACACATCTGGCAGAACTGTGGTGACCTAAAGAATGAAAACACACAGGACACTTACATACATGTGTAACAGGTCAAGAAAACAAGGAAAAACGAGCACCTTACTAAGTCCAGATACCTGACGAAATAATGAAATTTTCTCTCAAAAATACATGTATATTACATGCATCTGAAAAGATTGCCAAATTTTACGAGGTCAATGGGCCAAGTAAGAAAAATGTTCACATTTTCAGCAAATTCCACAGCAGGTGTACTGTAACCAGTCTGTGAACTCTTGAGTACTCTGTCACCTTAACTCTTTCCATACCAGTCCCTGATTTTTCGGTATATTTACCTAGATTTAAGACAACAATTACATATTTCCCATTTCAGCTAGGTGACTGGTGCCAAAGGTTGCAGGTTCGAGTCCCGCTCGTTCCGAACATGAAATATATATTTTCCGCATTTCCTTAATGCTGGTGGATTTAAGTCCCCGATTCTGGAAATAAATGCCGACTCAGTAAATATACTGCATTACTCTGCTGATATGGCACTTGCACATAACTACCTCCATTAAACCATTCTTTTTAAGAATGGGGATTTGTTCGAGTGGATATGTGCATTTCCCATTTCAGCTAGGCGACTGGTGCCAAAGTTTGCAGGTTCGAGTCCCGCTCGTTCCGAACATGAAATATTTAAATTCTTCATGAAAAGAGCTTTTGTTCAAGTACCAACATGCCTGTAGTCTTAAGTCAGTGGTTCTGGCACTGCCTGGCAAGTCATGCCAGGCAGTGCCAGAACCACTGACCAAGGCCTGTGACCATAGTATGGAATGAGTTAATTTGGTGCAAGTACAAGTACACCCATAGGTCATAGTCCATGCATAAAAATTGGGTATACTGTATATGGTATACCCATAGGTCATGGTCCATGCATCAAAATTGGGTATACTGTATATGGTATACCCATAGGTCATGGTCCATGCATCAAAATTGGGTATACTGTATACGGTATACCCATAGGTCATGGTCCATGCATCAAAATTGGGTGTACTGTATACGGTATACCCATAGGTCATGGTCCATGCATCAAAATTGGGTATACTGTATTTTTGTGCATGTTTAATCTGTTACATACACAATGACTTCCAACAAAAAAATAAGCTCTCCATGGAACTGATTTTTCATGTCAAAACCTTAAACCCCCAAAATGCAGTCAAATGATACAACATGAACTCTGCATGGAAGGGCTTAAAAATCATCTTTTACTCATGCACATCCTCAAACAACTGGACATGAGGTTGAAATATTTAAGCACACATTAAAATGTTTTATTTTTTTGTTGTTTTTTTTTAAGTTTGGATTTTAAGGCTATCAAAAGACCTCTTACTTCAGGAACTGGGGTTTCCTGTTTTTATTAATACTTCTTTATATGCCATCAGACTGTGTCTATACAAAGAATAAATGCCTTTGACAGTACTCATTGCTACCAAAGCATGCAAGTGGCTTCATTGAGCTTTCTTCTATGTGCTTTCTTCTGTTAGTAGCTTAATCTTATGGTATGTTACAGTTAGCTGTTAATCTTTATAGCTTATTTTGAAATGTTCCACCACAAACAACTTCTTTTCAGTTCAGAAATTGGCCAAAGTTGCAGAAACTTCACCAAGTGTCACAATTTTGATGTGAATTGAAAAAAAAAACATAAATAAATAAATGAATGAATGAATGAATGAATAAATGAATGAATGAATGAATGAATAAATAAATAAATAAATATCAGCCAACTTGCTCCAAATGGTAAGTCTGCTTCAAACAACAACTGACATAAACTTCCTGCAGCACTCACGGTTTAGATTCATACAGTGAAGTTTTGAGTCAATGGATCTAAAACAGTCAGGTCATCCAATTCCTGGATGCTGATTGGCTACTGCTCTACTACCATTTCAGAATAATATGTAACATACTTACAGTCGATAGCCAAAAGTGCTGAATGCATTTTGTAACTCCCCTGAATCAATATTGCCTGATCTGTCGGTATCAAATCTGAAATATATTAATAATCTAGATAAAATACATGTACTATACACTGCAAACAGGAAGTATGCTCTCAGATCTTATGACATGGTTCATGAGATTATGCCCAAGTAACAGCGCTGTGAATGTGCCCTCTTTGTGCACATGAAAGAGGTGGCTGAATATATTTTATATACAAGCATACTATTTAGGAAGTCATCCAAAGTTACAGTAGCTTAATTTTCTGCCAGATTCCTCTTTGACCATAACAATTAAAGTTGAGTTACATCTCTGCCAAATTGTTCCCTGGTCAATCATGTGAACACATGATCTGCACCTCCTATCATGTTAAAATATTTTTTTATAAAATATTGCCCCATACCACATAAAGCAATGCTTTGCTCATTTCCCTCTTTTTTTTTTTTTTTTTTTTTTGTTGCTTGCACTGGCATTTGTATATGTGTAGTTTAAAGCATTTTTCACAAACAGTGTTCAAACTGAGCAAAAATGGCCTGTTGACCAAAAAAGTTGGGTAACATACCACCAGTTTAGCATTTACAAAAAGGTATAAAGCTTCCACTGTTTTCCTTCAGTTAAAAAACCATAGTGCAAAACATGTAATTAGTCTACACAGATGACGGATTATTTTGTTCATGGATGAGAATGTTTCTTACACTGTATCAGTCCTAATCAAATTAATACATGTTCATACCTATCAAAACATGCTTTCCAGTCCTGGATATACTTCCAAAGTGCTGCAAATTCCTGAACATTGATGGTACCTGTCCTGAAAAAAGCAGATCAAAACATTATTAGAAACAACTGCATGTATAATACACTTGCAACACAGCACTTGGGGGGGGGGGGGGGGTGTTTTGTTTTGTTTTTTCTTCTTGTGTTTTGTATCAGTTAAAGTTTACTTTTGTTTGTTTTGATTTTGGTTTTCAAGTCTCATGATGAGTCCCTTTATGCATTTCCTTGTGCTGTTTGTGTGTACATTTGCATGTTCAGTACATGTAGCTTCCTTGTTAACCCCTTTTTTCATCTCTTTTTGCAAATATATCACTATGTACATGCAATGTACCAAACCTAAAATTATTCTTATCTAAATTTTTCTTGTACAGGCTTCACTTTCATTAGCACTTTGCATGCAGTGTGCGGGATACGACATGGATTGGTAGGACATGCAGTGACTTGTTAACAAAGCTTGAAATCTGGGTTGTGACACTTTGTGTTGTGCACTGGCAAAACATGTGATAGTTTGGGTTGTTGACACAGACATTAAACAGAGCAAATTAAGCAAACATGAGCTTGATGTAATCCAAGGTAAATATGTGTAAGGTCTGCAGCCTCATGGTGATGTTTGCTCAGCACAATGGAAAGCTGCGTATGTTGTATAACCCTGCAAGTGGTGCCACCAGCAGGCATGTCACTGAGAAAATTCAAAATAAAGAATATAATCCCAAGTTGAAGGGGTTGAGACAATTGCAAATTCTGTGTCCCTCGGTTCAGGTCAGGACCTTCGATTTTCACATATTTTCATAAAATTAGTTTACATTCATTCATAAGTGACTGAATGAGATTATCACTCCCACCCCCCTTTGAGATTTTCATCCATAAAATGTGTCCAAATCTTCATGGGGATGACTTCATAATCAAATAAATCAGTATTTCTGCTGAGCATGCTTCATGAAGTTTGTCCTCTTTTTAATAGTCACATGGATAGAACTTCCTGTCACTTATCACAGAAATGGACAGTGGTAACACTGGTACTTCAAACTAAGAGAAAACCTGTGATAAGAGAAAGTCAGGTTACCAAGAGTTCTCTTTTGTTTCCTATCAACTTGAACAGACTGATCTTTCCTGTACTTTGCAAAATAGTCCCAAGAATTTTATTCCTAATATTACAAGAAACAACACAACCAATCAAAACCTATACACACTAGCAAATCCATTTTCTACTTGCAGATGTCCCCCATATCAGGACATTAATACAGTTGCACACAGGCACAGATCTTTCATAACACAAGCTTTACAAATAGGCACCACCTCTTGGGCCAACACTAGCATATTGATATACAGTAAAACCTGTCCGAGTGGGCACCTGTCTTTAGTGGGCACTGTTGCCTGGCCCAGTTCCCTACACTTCCCATGTTAATGGACCTGCGCTCACTGGGCACCTGTCTTAAGCAGGCACTTTTGCCCAGTCCCAAGGGTTCCCACTTAACACAGGTTTTACTCTATATACCTTTGCATACAACAAGTGTCATTTTACTTACATGCATATGTTTACATGCTTTTCTCACATTCATGGTAACTCAAATACTGTAGCAAGGACCTCCTGCTGATAGTGTCACTTACAAGGTAATATACTGACAAGGATGGTACATATGCATGTAAGACACTGGCTCATCACAGAGTAAAAATTTGATTGTTCCAATGGAACTTCAGAAATCTAACTGCACTATCTAACTGATGTTAGCTCTATAACTCTTAAAGGGCACATAGGTTCAAGATGAACATGCACTTATTTGTGCTGTAATCTTGTCACACAATGCGATCAAAGGGGTTAATTTAAAACATTTTATCAACCCCTTGAGAGGAGAACCAAGCCCTCATATTTAGAAAATGGATTTACCCTCTGGGGACTGTGTCAGAGGTTTCTCTCAATACCCTGTGGTGATGTGCCCCAAGTGTGCCAGCTGAAGCTGTTGAATAATTGAAAAGAAGCAGATACACTCATGACACTGGACCATTTCTGGTAATTGGCCACAAGCTGAATGTAATATGTACACCAGCATTAGGGCCCTCTGGGTTTATTGGTGTTGCCAAATGTTTGAACTTGGGGACACCTTGTTTGTGTTTTCTGTCATACATATTACTGGTGATACCTTGCTTTTGTTACATACTTCACACAATGGACATACTGATAGGGATCACTTACATGCAAAGAAACTAGTTGATGTTGCTTCAGTGATCCATTTCATAGACTTACAGTTATAAATATGTCATGCTTGTAACATTGTAAAATACAGATAAAATAATGAGGTCAATATTAGTATTCCCAATATGAAATAAATGGAAATTAAAAGGCAATTAGAGATTGCTGGATCCATGCCCCCCTCGTCTCAGTTATAACCCTGCTAATCACAGGTTTCATTTTGGAATGATTGTAGTCAATAATAATAGGAAATCATCATGACCATTATACTTGACCTAGTGACCTACTGTTGGTACATAACACACCCTTCTGTGTTGATGCATCTATGTGTAAACTAAAAGTTTCATTAATCTAAGTTACATAGTAAAGGAATTATACCACAGGCATGATTTTAGAACAATATGTCACTGTGACCCAGATACTTGACCTAGTGACCTACTTTTACTTCATGGCAAACCCTTATGTCCAGATGCACCATTGTGTAAAGTATCCTCAATCTAACTTGAAGGACAACAGAAATACAGCCTGGACATGAAGTGTAATCTAGTTTTACAGGATTATATGACCATGACCCAGATACTTGACCTAGTGACCTACCTTTGTTTCTTGACACACTGTTAGGTCAAGATATGTGTGTGAAGTTTCACGAAGCTACATGTAAGTTAAATAGTAAAGGAATTATAGCCCGGGCACAATTTTGTAAGGATGTGTCAGTGTGACCCAGATACTTGACCTAGTGACCAACTTTTAGTACATGATACACCCTTATGTATAGATGCATCTGTGTGGAAAGTTTCATTGATCTAAGTTATATAGTAAAGAAATTATATCCCAGACACAATTTTACAAGAATATGTCACTGTGACCCAGATACTTAACCTAGCTACCCATTTTTGGTACATGGCATACCCGTATGGCAAGATGCACTTATGTGTAAAGTTTCATTAATCTAAGTTGAAGGACAACCAAATTTTAGCTCGGACAAGAAAAGCAGAGGGACAGATGCACAGAAAAAGTGCCTACTGTATAACAAAGCTAAACAGGTCTGCATCAGAATTTCTAATATGAAATAATGCTAAGGTCAACATCAGGATTCCCAATATAAAATACTGCTGAGGTCAACATCAGAACTCCCAATATGAAATACAATCAAACAGTCCAACATCATCATTCCCACTATGAAATATAACTATTTGTCAGTCACACATGGTATTGCCCAGTTCCCTGATTATTTTCAAAGCATGCCCCCGAATCAATGGTGAACTACCATCATTACAAACAAATCAGATTTATTTAATCCAGCAAAATTAACATGGTTAAAGATATATTGAAGCATTTTAATATCATCACGCACAACTGGCTCTGTAGGGAGGTACTGTTATCAAAGCAAAGGCAAAGACTGTGCTGTGTAATAATATTACTTTCATTTGATTCCATCAAACACACACACAAATCACACATCAAACCAACCTTGTTTATATGAGCTAAATGGACTTAGAGTACATCTTTGTAAAAGCAAGCAGGGTAGGGTCTCTACCCTCTTTGGTAAAAGGAACCAAATATCACTTTTCACTATCCAATAGAGATCCTATACACGCCCTAAGTGAAGATTAATGTCAAAAGCGAAAAATTTGAAAATCCCTGCTGAATCAAAAATGAAATAAGATGAAATCATTCATAAACTAGTTAATATACACTTTCTACATGTATACTGTGTACCATAAAGTTTGGTCTAAAATATAAATGAAACAATATAAAATGAAAATTATGCACCGAGTTTATAAAATGTAATTCACTAGTTTCCACAATTTAAAAGCTCGTCCTTTACATTAACTCATCACAATCTGGACCCCAAAACTGAGATGTGCTTTTTATTTCATAATTTTGATATTAGTTTAGTCCTTGAAAAAGTACTTTGCTGTACGTGTTTATTATTAAATTTTTCAGTCTTTGGAAAATTAATGATACAGTAAATTGCTAAATAGTCACATCCTTCCATCCACCTGTACTGTAAGTAAAATTACTGTCATACAGAGAGAAGCTGATATATTTTGATTTACTATTATCTGTCTGGATGAGAAAATTAAATAGCTGGAAACACTTCAAAATGTATCCATTACCTTGAGAAGCAAATCAGCCCACTCCTGGTAAGCATATCAGGGAATCAGGCTCTTGCCTTGATACACTTTAGATGTTACACACACAATTTGGATCAAGCCAGCTTTTGATCCAGTGTTTTACTGTTTGAAATATCCTTAGAAGTGCCCATATTTTCCCTTGACAATTCTCACTCAAAGACCTTCCTCAAATTTGGGTGGTTTTATCTGCCACATTCTTGAATTTCTATAAATTCTTGTAAGCAATCTCTTATCTGACAGGACAAGGGCCTGAGATGAAGAAGGCAAGCAGTTTTTTATGGAAGACTAGTTTTGATGCTCCTGCTTCTCATCAGTTACTAACATAAACTGTAGAAAACACTGGGTTCGCCTGTTTATGAACATATGGTAGCCACTGTGGTAGCTAACATTAAACATGTGATATTGTCTAAATTTCAAAGGTGACCCAAGGTGACTGTCCCTGATGGATATGATGTTCAATCCAAAGATGCTTATCTTTGAACAAACGAGTTTTCCAAGTAAAGGCAACCCTTCAGGTACATGGCTGTGTCGGCCAGCCAGTATATCTCTCAGGCTTGTAAAAATTAGAACAACAGAATAGTTGTTCTAATTGCCCTAAATAGAGACCATTGAAATATCAGGAACATTTCCTAGTTTGTTGAATGATGTAGTTTTTTATTTTTAGTTAACAATGGATGTGTTAACTGGGTGGCACATAGCATGGGAAAATACATGTGAGCTCAGACACTATAATTGTTTGTTTTTTTTCAAATCTTTGTAATTGCAATTCAGAGAATGCTGGTTTAGTTTGTATGTACATGTACATGGTTTAGTTTGTATGTACATGTGTATTTCAGAAAAATATGTGTTCTTAAAAATGACAGCTCAATAACAACAACTTTCAAAAAACTTTATACAAGTAAACACTGAATTAAACAATATTTAAGAGGTCCCAACACAATAATCTCTGTCATTTTGACCAAGAAATGCTTACTCTTTCCTTCTCACATTGACTAAAAGCACCCACATGTCAAGTGTTATTTGATTCAATGATTTTGTTTTGTTTTCTTTTTTGTGCAATGGAACACATTTTGAAAAAGAAATGTAGAGGAATCCAATCAGGCCAGTACATTCTAGATCAACAGCTTCACTTGATGCAAAGCAATGTTGTTGACACAATCTTAATCTTAATCAAAGTGGAAGGATTCAACACAGAAACCCGTGCTTCACTTTGCATGTAACAACGTGAAACATCCTCATGATCCTGCATGCAAAACTTAATTACACACTCATGAGAAATAATCTACCTAATTTACAACTCAAATATTTTAGTGCTGAAAAAGTGGTAAAATCAATCTTGAAGCTGAATGCATGTTGGTTCGATACATTGTACATATTGATGCACAGAAAATGAGCCCCTACTTTCCTGTGATCAGGTATTGCTTAGTTTACCTGTGTCTGGGAACAACCCATGGGTCGGGTAACTTAGATGGCCTGCAACACATGGTTTAATAGCGACTTAACCCTTTCATTGGAACACTAAGATTAAGTCAACAGCTTTCCTAGGCACTGTTGACCTGGGGTATACTATCATGAAAGGGCCCATTACAATTTACATTAAAACAAGAGGGCTGTGTGAACAGCCCATGCTCAGCTGATCTTGACATTCATCACACTTGCAGATCTATGAACTTGGGAAAGGATCAAGGTCACCCATGTTCAGAGTAAGTCTGACCATTATAAAAGAACACTAACATGTGCAGCATCAAGGTTCAAGTAGTTCTCAAGCTATAATGAAGAGTAAAATTCATGTATGTTGCACTGTGACCCTAGAAACGAGGTCAAAGTCATTCATGTACTGTCTGAGCATGACCTTCATACAAAAACATTGACATGTGCAGCATCACAGTACTAACTCAAAACAGATCTCAAGTTATCAAGTAAACAGTAAATTTTGTGTCAGCTGTCCTGTGAATTAGCACTAGAATGCCCACTGACTTACATAGTAATCAATAGGAAAGCTGCATTGATCGATAAGTACCCGAGTTGAAAATATTTAAAAATCAGGAATCTAAAGCAGTGCCACCTAGTAAACAACTTTGTTTGACCCTTCCACAAGAACATATCCATCACATTTTACTTTAATCTGAGTGACGGTTCTGAGAACAAGTGAAAAATAACAAAACCATATAAAAAATTCATGAAAAAAAAAAAGAAAAAAAAAAAGAAAAAATTGCAGTGCCACCTGGTGAACAAATTGGGAACTATGTGTCCCTGGGAGTGTCAATGAACAATATCAAAACAATTGGGTGAGCAGTTTTAGAGGTGAAGAGTTTTTAAGGTTTGCCCCCCAAAAAACAAAAAAATTCATAAAAATTCGAAAAATCAATAGAGCGTGACCATTTGAACAAACTTAGTACAGATCCACCCAAGGCACATCCCCACCAAGTTTGAAGTAAATCTGGCCAAAATTATTTAAGTTATAACCATTACAAGAAATTCCCATGTTAAAACTTTCCTATTAAAACTTTTGTAAAGATTTTTGAAAAAAAAATCATAAAAAAAAAGATTCATTGGAACATGACCATTGGAACAAACCTGGTAGACACCCACCCAAGGTACATCCCCACCAAGTTTGAAGTCAATCTGGATGACGGTTTTGGAGAAGAAGTCGAAAATGTGAATTAGCATTAGAATGCTCATTGACTTCCATAGTAATCAATAGGAAAGCTGCATTGACCGATAAGTACCGGAATTGAAAAAATCGTTAAAAATCAGGAATCTGCAGCATTCCCACATAGTCAACAACTTTGTTTGACCCTTCTACAAGGAACATATCCACCACGTTTCAGCTTAATCTGAGTAACGGTTCTGGACAAGACGTCGAAAATAGCTAGAACACACAAAAATTCATAAAAAATTAGTAAAAAATTGCAGCGCCACCGAGTCAAAAAATTAAACACACGGAGTCCCTAGGTGTCTTCCCCTGTGATATCAGAGCGATTGAGTAAGCGCTTTTGGAGAAAAAGATTTTTTAATATTTGTCCAAAAAAAGAACAAAAAAATTCATTAAAAATCCAAAAATCACTGGAGAATGACCACTTGAACAAACCTGGTAGACACCCACCCAAGGTACATCCCCACCAAGTTTGAAGTCAATCTGGATGACGGTTTTGGAGAAGAAGTCGAAAATGTGAATTAGCATTAGAATGCTCATTGACTTCCATAGTAATCAATAGGAAAGCTGTATTGACCGACAAGTACCCGAATTGAAAAAAATCGTTAAAAATCAGGAATCTGCAGCATTCCCACATAGTCAACAACTTTGTTTGACCCTTCTACGAGAAACATATCCACCATGTTTCAGCTTAATCTGAGTGACAGTTCTGGAGAAGAAGTCGAAAATAGCTAGAACACACAAAAATTCATAAAAAAAATAGAAAAAAATTGCAGCGCCACCTGGTGAACAAATTAAGAACTAGATGTCCAAGGGACTGTTTCTGTGTGACATCAAAGTAATTGGGTGAGCGGTTTCAAAGAAGATTTTTTAAGATTTGCCCAAAAAAGAACAAAAAAATTCATTAAAAATCCAAAAATCAATGGACCGTGACCATTTGAACAAACTTGGTAGACACCTACCCAAGGCAAATCCCCATAAAGTTTGAAGTGGATCTGGCTGACGGTTTCGGAGAAGAAGTCGAAAATGTAAATTGTTGACGGACAACGGACGACGGACGGAGGACCCTAAGATAGGCTCAGCTGACTGACAAGTCAGCTGAGCGAAAAATGTTCATTTTGTAAAGTTTCCCATATGGTCTGTACAGTCAAGATATCAAGAGAAGCTATATTTCCTTTTTAAATTTTCTTTCATTTCCCACTTCCACATCCCAATGCACTGACTAAATATATGATCTTTGGATACACATTTCTTTACAAGGTTTTTATATACACATTTATAGAATAGGCAAAATTTTAATACAATAATATACAGTGATCCCCTTATTCCAGAGGCAATTTTTCCATGCTACAAGTATGGTGTTTTCATCTTAAGAGCCCCCACCCCACCCAGACCACATTTCACTTGAGGTGGCCTTATGAGTGGGGGATCACTTTACATGATACAGATGTCCCCATGCTCAAAGGAAATATATTTTCAATGATATTTTACCATATATTTTCATGTAGTAGTGACATTCTGAGCACTTCTGAAAATTTTGGTTTTTGCAGCCCCCTTTTGCATCCAATGGAACAGCTAAAACTTTGTCTCTGTATTTCCCACTATCAAAAGTTCTAACCAATGATCTTTAAGGTGATCTTTCATGGCGGTGTTACTGTATCATGTTAAGAAACATGACATCAAAACCAGACAAGAGATCTTACCTATCCCTGTCAAACATGCCAATCATTAGTCGACATGTCTCTGCATTGAATGGAGTCCAGTTGCCATTCATCAAGGCTTGTGCTAGCTCACTGGCTGTGATTTCTCCAGATCTATCTGCATCAACAGACTGAAGCAGAAACAGATATATGTATCACATTTGGCTTTGGTTGTGCTCAGATTGAAAAATTTATACATGTATTATGTATCATCTTTGGCCTTTGTTTTATTCAGACTGAAAAACTGATACATCTACCACATTGGGTCTTTACTAAATTCTATCACATACAAAATGTATTATGACTCCTCACTTCTAACTCCTCTATTTTCATATATATATAACTGGGTAAACAAAACTCCTCGGTGTCTTGCATTATGAGCCACTATAATGCAAAATTGTTTAAAATGCATGTAGTCGAATCAGAATTATGTGACACCTGTTTTGAAAAAGACACATTTATTCATGGGTTCTGGGAATGTCACACTGGTAGGTTATTTTGGAAAAATGTTGAAGAGTGGTGGAATTCATTGTTTGATTTTTATTCAACAAATCGTCAATAATCATTCAATACTTGTATTCTCAAATAAGCAAAATACTTTATCCATAAACAATTGTGCAATAAACAACAAGTGTCATTCAGATCTTTTCTTTCATACTTAAAATTCAAAATTTCTACAGAACAGTATACTTTGTGCTCCGAAGGAGAATATGAATTGTTTAACAATCGATGGTCTGTTATTTTCAATAGTATTGATTAACATGTATAATATTTCAAATGTATATAATTTCATATGTGCCTGACTCTCAATATTGTATAGATGGTTCAGCTTCAAGTATTACTGTTATATATGTTGATATATCACTCAATTGTAGACATTATGTATTATGTATTCTATTTCATGAAAATGTAATCAAGAAATACTTAAAAAAAACCACTCCTCTGTATGGTACTTTATACAGATGTAATACAGATTTTCTGAGGACCACATTCCCTGTGATGAAGCATCACAGTAGAAGCTAAAGGACTCAGTTTCTGGGTATGGTCATCTGATTGGGCAATGCAAAACATTTCTTGATTTACTGCTTTGGATACATTTATTCAAAAGGAATGAAAAACATGAATATCAAAAGTTATCTGCAACTCCTACATTTTGTAAATTGAAAATGTTCTGACCTGATATATTGGCTGGTATTTTTTTTTTTTTTTTTTTTTGACATTACCTGAAACCACATCCACAGCTCTGGGCTAACTCCAGGGGGAGGTGGTGCCTGTCCTCCAAAACCACCCCCAAAGCCACCTCCATATCCTTGGGGAGCCCCATAGCCCCCTGGTGCACCCTGAGGAGGCCCATAACCACCTGGAACCCCTTGGGGAGCCCCATAACCTCTTGGTGCACCTTGGGGAGCCCCATAACCTGGTGTACCTTGGGGAGCCCCATAACCTGGTGCACCTTGAGGAGCCCCATAACCTGGTGCACCTTGGGGAGCCCCATAACCTGGTCGAGCCTGAGCACCATAACTTGGTGCACCCTGAGCACCATAACCAGCCGGTGCACCATAGCCTCCTCCTTGGCCCTGAAAATACATAGAATACAGTTTACTGAACAATATCTTTTACACTTAAGAAGGAGGTTTCATGGGCACAACACTAAGTTTGTCATTCATAAACTTAAAAGCAAACTTCACTTCATGTTAATGTAATATTAAGGTGGCTGCTCTTTGAAAAAGAATGGATTTCAAAAACACCCAACAATGATGTTAACATTCCAAATTAGTGACAAAGTAATGCTGTAAATTGCTTTAATTTCACTGTACTCTTATTTTTGCCTATTTTGCTGATGGCACAAAACTGTGATAATACTTCACAGTAAACAAAGTTTATCTCAGCGATCAAGTCACACTGTATGCCTCATGGCTGTCTAAACATCAGAGATAATGAAAGGAATGTTAATGAATTAATTCCTCTGCAATGGGACAGCAAATGCACCAAGAAACCTGGCCTTTGAGGAAGCTTCAAAACAAGGCCTTTCAATGGCTTTGTTAGTATTACGAACATATGGGCCACGTCACAACTGGAGCTTGCACATATGCACTAGTTTACATTACGAACAAGAATATAGGCCCAACTATGCTTTTCATGGCTACTGAAATTATTCTTGCTTTATCATGTTTGCGGAGTATGGTGTGATATGCCACGAAACACCTCTGCTTGCTTGCATATGTAAACCATTTCATGTCTTGTTTCAAACCTGGTACACTCTCTCCTCTTTTATATGATTTGGTGACAAATCTCGTCACATAACCCTGCATTTTTGTCAACTTGCTGAATGCGGTTTTGTTGCTGTGGCTCTCATTCAGATGTACCAAGTGAGGTTTTGTAAGTGACACATGGATTTTATCATGTTTATTGTACAGTTTGCTAGCTTCCCATGGTTCCTCTGTACCATGTTAATAACATGTTGCTTTAAAGAGATTATCTTATGGTGACCCCAAATTTGTGTATAATGTTCCTTACTCCATACCAAGCTGGGGATTATATTCAATGGTCTTACTTGTATGGCTCAGCCAAGGTCATCATCATCTTTGATTATGCTCTTTTTGCGTGACTCCAAAAATCAGCTTCAGTTATGCCTATCTTTGAATGTTGCGGTCATTTTATAAATGTCACAGTCACCAGCCAAGAGACAGATGTTGAAGATACCTCCTTTCCAATGATGTTAGTGTTAACTTAACATGGTGAAGTAGAAATAAAAGCAGCCATAGCCTCATTCTTTGAGAAACACATGATTCAAACAGTACTTAATGATGCATCTCCATTTGTAATTACACTTCTTGGGTTGGTCATGTTGGTAGCCAAACCAAAGGTAAGAACCTTCTCTTACCCAACAGTGGTCAAGCTTTTCCAGAAGGTGGAGTTGCGTGATCAAATACCTTCCAAAACTTCAGGATTCAGACATCAATTTGTCATTTACAACCTGCATCTATGCAAAGCTTTCTTCCGGTAAGTAGCAGCTGTGATCACAGCTGAACTCATGCTGAAAATTAACTGGGTCTGCTGGAGAAGGGTCAAACTGGGCTATCAACTGACCAAAAAATATGTTAGAGTATCTTGCATGTGTATGACTGATGTCAGTAACACTCGTCTGTACTTAGACATTGCATGTTTACTCCCTTTTTTTGTACATATTCTAAGTAGCAAGTGTTTCCGTTAGGAATCTTTTCAGGGGGTCACAAAATGGAAAATTCAGGGGAACGGTCCCCATTTTCACAAATTTTACATGTAAACAAACAAGACCTATGACCTTTTAGAATTTTCTCAGAGGGTATTTCAGCTTTTGAAAGGGTAATATACCCCCATTTGGGGGTTAATGGAAACCCTGGTAGCCTACATTTGCATGTAAGCTTCCACATTCAATTGATTTCTGGCATTAGATAAGACAGATAAACTAAAGTAATTGGTTCACAACAGTGAGCTGGTGGAAATACCAACAGGTCCATGGTAAGTTTCAACTCTGCCTAGACTCTCTGCATGCCTCAAAACATCCTCATGGTGAGTTGGGAACTTGGAACATCCAAAAACTGTCAAAATCACAATCAAGTGGCACAGAATCCAGTCCACAGCTTGATTCAATACTGGGAATTCTGCTAAGGCTTAGGTTAAGGCCTGGTTAAAAAAAAAATCTTGTTTGTCATCATGATCAGCACCTGGCCCTTAATTTCTGATCGCCCTTGTGTTTTTGTTTTTTTTTCTTTTAATAAAACACACAAGTTTTAATTTTTGATAACTAAGGCAGGAAAAGCTCCAACTTTAGAAGGGCTAAGTGTGAGAATCCCCTCCCCATGTACTTGGGGAGAAGGAGACAACAAAGGAGCAAAACAGCTGAGGCAGAGAAGGGTCTGGGAGAGGAATGGATCCATTCCAGTTTTTTTTTTTTTTTTTTTGCGCAATGAGAGTTGAACTTGGGCCCTCTGGTGCACTCAAACTAATATCCGCAACACAGAAACCTTAATTTGTATCATAATCTCTTCATGGATTTAAATGGGAGTCTAGTTTGTACATGGGAGAACGAGAATTCTGAAAAAAAAAACAGCAAAGTTGGAGCTGATGTGCCCCAAAAATAATGATAAAAAAAAAAAATAATGAGGATGAACAAGATTTTCCTGAAGGGCCTAACCATATATCCTAGGAAGGGAATAACAGCAAGTGCAAGCTCACCCCTATGGTATAGGGGAGCCTTCAAATCTCGCACCATTATTTCACGCATGAGAAAATATGAGATTAGAAACCATGGGCACAGCCATTTTCATCCTAAATTGGGATCATAATCTCACCTTATCGATGATGGACAGTAATTTATTTTCATTCACAAAACTGAGGAGCAAATTCACTCACAAAAATTTTCTGTTGCTTTTTGTTCTACATTTTTAAATTCCTGGATAGATACAAGTTATTCATACTTGAGAGGAATGCTTTGAAATTCCAAGCTCAAAGCACGATCGCCACGTCTCCGCCCAACAATTAACATGCCAACAAACTTACATATTAACCCTTTCCCCCCTTGAATTAAGACTGAGTCAACAGCTTTCCTTGGCATGGGTTGGACACTAAGTGCCAAACCCATGCCAAGGAAAGCTGTTGACCTGGGGCATGTGATCTTAAAAAGTCTCATGTACATTTCTCAGTCAAATTGTTTTTCATAACTGTTGAAATTAGTTGAAAACACTGAAGCAGACAACATTTGACCACCAGCCAGTTTTGGCCGGTTTAAGGGGGAAAGGGTTAAGCTATTATATAATAAGTTACAAGTTAGCCTACATTGAGGATTAAAGCTGTGCTTGCTTTTCACAGTGCTTGCCATTCAAACACAACTAGGGAAATGCTTTCCAGTAATAATAGCAGGCCTCCTACTCTTATGGTATGGGGACAAGAAGTTGTGAAGAACATTACTCACAGTCACATAGTGTTGCCAGCTTCAAAAAACTGTACCAGCAGAGAAAAACAATAAAACATAGGAAATCATGCATAGAGGGAAGAGAACAGAGAAGAAAGACGACATACAAGAAGCACTACAAGAGCACTGGGGGGAAATTAACGATCCACGATGGGGACAGGGGGCAGTACCAGACAGTCAGAAGGAATACAGACAGAATCAATGGGATTCTGAACGGTGCTGTAGAATTAGAGAGATTGAAGTCCAGATCATGATAGAGAAGATGCGGCTGGGCAAGGCGCCAGGTTCTGATAAGGTCTTGACTGAATTTATAAAGAAAGGGTCAGAGGAAATGGTAGGACATTTGCAAATTTTGTTTAACAGGGTTCTTTAGGAGAAAGAAGTACCAAGGAAATGGACTAAACTTAAACTATTTTACATCAAAAAAAAAAAAAAAAAAGGCACTGGTGCACAATTGCATCAATGCAATCGCATTAAATGTAGGGAAAATTTTTCGCAGAGTCATGTACAGGAGGCTAAGCAGAATAGTAGAAAGGCTTGGCCTCCTGGGAGAGATCCAGCATGGATTTAGACCAGGCAGAAGGGTAGATGACCATGTATTCAGTTTAATGCAAGCTCTGGAACTGGCAAAACAAAGGCACAAGAAAACCTTTATGGCTTTTTAGATGTGAGAAAGACATATGACAGAGTGTGGAGGGATGCATTATGGGAAAACTTCAGGGGCTTGGCTTTGGTGGAAATATCCTTCAAGACATGAAAGCAATGCATAGGGATGTAGATCATACTATTTCAATGGGGAACAGAGAAGTGGAAAACAAGCAATTAGCTATTGGCTCGAACAGGATTGTGTGCATTCTCCAATTTTGTTTGCACTGTACATTAAGGAATTGGGGGATCAGTTAACAGAATGTGACAAGGGGATGACAATAGGACAGCACAAAATTCCTGGTTTATTTTTCCACAAATGATATAGTGCTTCTGGCCAAGTCACAAAAAGAAATGCAAGATTTGGTGGACATAACGGGAGAATACGGCAACAAATTGAGATTGGAATTCAGTAAAGAAATGAGTGAAGTCATGATGCTTGGAAAGAAACATGACATAAATAAAAGGTGGAAAGTAGGGACATTCCAAATTCCAGAAGGACATGAACAGTTGATCAAAATAGACCAGGTTGATGAATAGGAGTATTTAGGGATTAGAATACATGTAAAAGCATCTGGTAAAGGCATGTTCATATATTACATTGAGAAGATAAAGCAAAAGGTGAACCGAACAAAGGGAATCATTAAAGCTATGTCACTGAACAGCTTCAACACAGCATTTACAGCCAGAATTTTATGTTATAGAGTTGAATGCTTGCAATGATGTATGGTTTTGATGTAATTTCAGTAAATGAGGTGGACATTCAAAATATGGAAAAAGCACAGAACGAGATGGGTAGGTGGATTCTGGAGGTGCCACCATGTACAGCCACTGAAGCGGTCTTTGAGAAATTGGGGGGGGGGGGGGGGGGGGAGTTCTGTTACAGATAGAATCGTCAAAGCCAAGTTAAATTACTGGGGATGTTTACAAACAGCTAGTGAAGACAGATGGTGCAGGAAAATATACATGGAGGCAGTAAAGGCACGAACAAAATGGGTCCAAAATATAGACAAATAATTAGCAGAAAAATATGATTTGAAAGGGTTTGATGATGTTGATGAATGGAAATCATACATTTAATTTAAGAAAACAGCTGTGAGAGGGATGGAGAGTAAAATGGAAAGAGGGGTTGAATGATAAAAGTATACTAAAGGCTTATAAAGTATTAGATAGACCAAAAAGAAGCACATGTTGGGATGGCAGGAAGGGATCTAAACTATTGTTCCAAAGTAGGACCGGGGTTATCAACCTGGGCAAGAGACATCAAAAATGGATACAGGGTAGTAATATGAAATGTGGGTTTGTACGCAGGAGAGAGAAGAGACATTAGATCACTGGCTACTGTAATGTGATGCATACAGTTAAATGAGGGAAAATGTACATGTATTCAGAAGTTGGCAGAACAAGGACTACAAGTACAACTGAAAGGCTACGAGGAAATAAGGGGACTAGAAGAGAAAGACCATGTTTCTTGGTTTCTGGGCTTGAAAGGAGATTTTCCAGGGTGTAAGGAAGGTATTAAAACTGTACAAGACTACCTGGTTGGGGGCTGGGATAAAAGGAGGGAAATGTTAGAATGGGGTGAAAACAGGGTTAACTGATGGGTGAAACAGGGGTATGGATGGGAAGGGTGGTAGCCCTTTTCAGGGATGTCATAACTGTAACTGCAGCTAGCTGCAGGTGCAGGCCAGGGGATGGCTGAGCCTTTGAGGCACGGATAGGGACAGAGGACAGGGCTTACATTAATGGGGTGTTTCACTGCTGTGAGAGAGTATGTGGAGCCCTTACACCTCGGCTCTGTTCCCGAGAACCCCCTTTTTTTTTTCTTTAAGGCCATCTGTTATTTACAGGACCACAGCACACAGGTGGAGGGCCACAGCGATATTATTATTAGAAGAACTGTTCCGAAAACCTGACTTTGTAACGGCAGTTCAGCACTTACATAGTTTTTTTCCACACACACATTACATCAAAAATTAATCAGTTGCTTCCATTTTAATACAAGTACTCTGAGAATAATGCAATGTCTTGTTTTTTTAAGACATTAGAATATCAAGATTATAGACTTTTCTTGCCTGGCATTTTGGTCCAATCGCAAACATGTCGCAAAGGGCCAGTGCTGCCACCAAGCGAAATTTGATTAATCCAACATGACATGGTCATGAGCGGACATACCTCACATGTGCTCAGTGCACATCTGAAGTGAGAGTAGCCTGGCCAGGTGCAATTGAACTTGGCAATGGCATATAGCTTTGCCCGCTTCTATTAGGCTAATAGCACCACTGTTGTTGGTTAATTTCATGCACAACAGATGAGAAAGCATTTTCAAAGTAAATTTATCAATGCAGTGGTCCCTATCACCATTTGACGGTAAGTGTGTCTATGATTCACTGAATCTTTGAGTAGACTAAGACTTAGTGTCAATAGTGAATGCGTGACTGTGACCTGTGTTGTCAGTCTGTGTCTTGACATGAAATGTAAAGTGGCAAAGTTTCATTTGTTTTGGTAAGATGAGACCAGAGCTCCTTCCACGAATTTCCCAAAGTTGACTTGTTAACACATAGCCATTAATATACTTACGTAACCTGCCCACGACATGGCAATATTCTCTTTTGCTCAATGAGAGTAAAATGTGTCTTTTTAGTCTGAAGTTTTTGACCAACCAGCGGCCGGAAAAAGAATTTTTTCGCAGCGCCCTCTGATGACTGCAATTTTTGTTACTTCCTGTCAACTGTGTATCAGGCTAACTCGCCCTTTTAAAAATTCAAGAAAAAATGATAATCATACCAAGTGAAAACAAAATTAACCATTGGACAAAATGTATGCAAAAGCGTATTGAGATATTACTCTCGACGATCGTTTTCAGAATTACGAAGCCAATCAAAGCAAGTTACACATTTTATGCGGTGTACTCAAAAGATGGCGGCACCCACAGTGTTATTGTTATCAAACGGACTGTTAAACATAATTTTGACCTCATCATGAGCCCTTCTAGTTCATCTTGTCAGCATCACATTAGCGATGTTCATCAAGGAATATCAAAATTGTCAATGAGTATGTCTCACAGCGAGTTCTTATGGTAATGTGCAAATAAACATAGATAAATGGTAAAAGCCGGAACAGTAAGTGGAATGCCAGAATGAGTGATTGGCCAAACAGTAAAAGCCGGAACAGAATTTCAAATGCCGGAATGGGTGTTTCTGCAGAGATCCCAGGAGTTTGAAGAACGCGGGAATTTGTTACATTTCTCAAATAATTAGATGTTTCAGCCCTTTTCACAGAGAATAGAAATAGGCCTTTATTGTTCTTACAATACAAGTCTACATTTTACCCATGGAGATAGAAAGGGGCCTTTCCACTTTTCCAGCTCCATATTTTTACACAGTGACAGCTTGATGTGTGGAGCAGTTAATTAGCTCTTGACCTGGTCTTTGGGCTTGGAAGTTGGAGGAATAATTATTCCTCTAAGCTCTAGACGTTAGAAGCCTTGATGCTTATGTTTAGGGTAACCCATATAGGCCTAATATTGCATTATTGGTCTCTTGAGCGGTCGGCCACGAAGCAGGATTTTAGCCAACACACCCTGCCTTATTGTTCTTGCAAGCCTGCATTTTACACAGGCAACTTAATGGGTGGGCCCCAAGTGGGTCTTCAGCTGATATGCTATATGCTGCAAGCTACAGTAACAAGTAGGCTGATACACTACAGTGCATGCAGCATGCCGTTTGTAGTGTAGCTGCATGGTGTAGGACTCGTCATTAAATATTGTACTTATATCAGTAAATCTGTAACAGACAAAAACACAGTATGGTGAAATTAACATATATAGGCCTAGGTCTATGCAGGTTGGATGGATGTACATGCAGCTGAATACTCAGAATAGTCCCTTGAATCAAAGACAAATTTTGTAGAAAATTTATCAAATTTTCTTGAAACCTATTGTGGGCAGTGGGTTAAACACAGTTCTACAAGTCTGGAGAGTCTGCCCACAGACTAGTCTGCAGAGTAAACTTTGCAGGCTTAAACTTTGTCATGTGTTCTTAAATTGACCCCCGAATTAAATTAGATATATTAGCTCAGGATGCACCAGTATCTATAATGTAAAACACAAGTTTCAAAATTTTCTGGGGCAGTACCCCTCATTGAGATTTGAGTTGCCCTGTCACACAAGATGTGTAATTTGTAAACTTTATCGATTCATGTCACCGAATTTGTGATTTTAAAGTAAAGAAATGTGAATTAGGAAGTCTAAATTTTCTTATAAGAAAACATAATGGTGTAAAGTAAGATATTTTAAGTAAATTAATTGTGCTGTACAAATATTTTAGATTTATATATACTTTTATAAGTAAAACCCAAGCTTATGCATAAAAATAATATGACAACAAGTGGGAAAACTGCAACCAAACAAGTCCTTGAATTATGAAAATAAGGTCTTTAAAAGCCCTTGAATTTGATGTATCCACCCTGTGTGAACCCTGAAACAGGGGTAATGGTCTTAAAAAAAAATTGACTTTGATATTCTGAAGTTTACAGGATCACATCAGTCTGTGCATGCAAGGTCAGCTGAGCACAGGACTGTCACAGAACCTTTTCTAAAATTTCTTTTACAAATGTCAAACTACTTGGCCAATTGCTTGAAAATTGCACCCTACTGGCCTGAACGAGTTTGGACTTATGGGTTGAAGGTAAAGTAATCAGCTGCCAGGACAGGCTGTTCACACAGTTCTGTTTAAGACTTTATCAATAATAATAATAATAATAATAATAATAATAATAATAATAATAATAATAATAATAATAATCATCATCATCATCATCATCATAATAATAATGAATTAATAAAAATAAAATAAAGAATAAAAAATCACTAGAGCAAGACCATTTGAATCTACTCAATACAGATCCATCTCAGGTATATGCCCACCAAATTTGAAGTGAATCGGATGATGGCCATGGTTTTGTAGCAATCAAAAATAGTGAATTACCATTTCAATCCCCATTTACTCCATACATAGGAATGTTCACATTAATTGTTAAGTATCTGATCTGAAAAATTCCTTACAAATCAGGGATCTGTATCATTAACACCCAATGAACAATTTTGTGTGGCTCATCCACTACTCTTGCAGTAATATATGCAAGAACTTGTTATACTGTATGTATTTATTTTATTTGTGTCTTTTCGTCCAGAACCACTTCCTGGTAGTCATTACCCTATTTCGTAGTCCAAATCTCTGCACTCCATAAGCTAACCTGTCACTCTCTAACCTGTATACCCATAGAAGTACTATTGTCATGTTCTGTATAATTTTGACATAGGCTGTATGAGCCCAAATAAATTAAAGGGTCTTCAGTGGGTAACTACATGTACTCAGAAAATGTTTCGGAGCCAGGTGTACACATACATGTCTCTCTGAGTTGCGGCTCCTTGTCTAAGCTAAATATTCAGCAAAGACAACCCACACAATAATGAATAAATACAAATGTGTCAAATCATGAATCGGCTAAATAAGTGAATTTCTGCTTATAAATGCGGAACTTCAATATGAATACAGAATACCTATCAAACCAAATATAATTAATAAATAGTATAGAACAAGTTCCGCTAAGAATAATTTGACTTACCCCTGAACTGGTATGTACCCTTTCCAGCTAGAAAGGACACATCAGTCTAACCACCTGCCAGTGTATAACTGAGGTAGAACAAACTGGGGCTATATATTCAGTCCCAGTGATTATCAAAATAAACAGTTACAGCCAGACACCTGTGTAAACCTGGGGAATTCCTAACAAGTACTGTAACAATGGACATCTTGCACCAGAAATGTGAATCAAATTCCATGATGACACCTACTCCTGTGAAAGTCTTCCAAGAAATCAACTTTTATGTAATTGTCAACTGTTAGTTTATGTTTCAAAAGAACAAATCAAGTTTGTAATGATTGAGTAAATCCTGCCAATTTCTGGCTAAGTGCGTAGAGATTATGTATTTGCTGATATTTCATGTTCATGTATTCTTTTTATTCAAGTGGGTCATCTTTGCAATATATACAAGGTATTAAGGCTAGCAGCTTCCATCACATAAAAAAGCATTCTTGGGAATTTAAAGCTGTGAAACATGCCTGATGGCTTTTCGCTGATGACCTTTATATAGATTCATTTGGCTTTTGAAGCCTAGAATTTTCTAAATTTTGAATCAAATGTGATAATATGTTATTTATTTATAGGTTGAGACATTGACAGTGACTGGATTGGCTATGGAGTGTAGAGAGAGTGGATTGTGATATTTTAGGGGAGTTGAGAACTGCATGGAAGATATGTGACACTGTTGGTCCAGTTTGTATAATGGAATCCACTGCACAGTTGTCTATGTTATTCAATTGTAATTTTTCCAATTTGAACACTTGAGACATTTCAGTTGAATACAAGGTTAATGTAACAACACTAATGTTGATGTCAGTCACACAGGGACACCATCAGAACTTAAAGTTTCAATTTCATTTGCTTAAGAAAGAATGGTTTCTTTGGCTTAACAAATATGAAAGTGACTTTGAACAAAAGAGAATGATGGAGTTGATTTATTGTATCCCTCCTTCTAAGGAGGGAGGTATTATTTGTTTCACGATCTTTTTGGATTATTTGTCACTTCAGTATAGTATAGTGATCAATTGTAATAAGTGAATGGGTGTCACAACAAAAGCCATGCAAAAGTCTTTTTATGTGCATGACATGACACATTTGTATTTGAACTAAACTTTGGCTTTCCTGATATTAAATAGGAGGAGTTTAAGCCCTGGTGACCACAGGTCCCATAGCTTATGCAATCACTAGTGTCTGTCCCGCCATCCATCAGTAAGCTTTTTGCTTGTGAGCATGCATGATACAGTCCACAGTTTTCAAGATAACCCTGTATAGCTTTCAGGACTTAGCAAGTGTAAAATCTAGGTTGAATTCGATACTGATGGTGGCACCTACAGTATTATGTAATATATGGGTCAAAATGTGAAAATCTTGTGACTGCATTAGCACTCTTAATGTA
This sequence comes from Hermodice carunculata, assembly GCA_964020975.1. Classification (NCBI taxonomy): domain Eukaryota; kingdom Metazoa; phylum Annelida; class Polychaeta; order Eunicida; family Amphinomidae; genus Hermodice; species Hermodice carunculata. Next base: position 55,561,498 of record OZ026613.1, on the reverse strand, counting down.
TGATAGATCATGAAATTTTGTGAGATTGTGGAGGTCATATGATACTGGTGGTGCCACCTATAATTTGATGGAAATTATGAGTCAAATGTGTTTAAAAATATAGAATCCCATATCTTGAAAAGTAATATTATTGAATTAGACTTTCCAAACTTATGGGATATTTTGACCATGTCCAGTGCAAGTCGCATATGATACTGGTGGCACCACCTATAATTTGATGGAAATTATGAGCCAAAATGTGTTTAAAAATATAAAATTTCATATGTCAGAAATTAATGGAATTAGACTTGCCAAATTTATAGGATATAACAGACCATGTCCAATGCAAGCATGTTATGTAATATTGGCGACCTTGACATATTTGTGTTAAGTTACAAGGCCTGTAAAGTTGAAAGAGGTGATTTTGTAATGGTTGGGTGCAGCTTGAACATCAATGGCAAAGAGAACTGAGCCTCCAGATCAAAATTGCACTTGAATACAATAAAAGTGTACTTGGTGACCTAGTTTTTTGGGTCCCCATAACCCCAAAATTAAGGACTTTGATGCTTGTTCAACTTTGTTGTTTTTCTTCAATAACTCAAAAAGTTATGACTCAATTTAAACAAACAGACCATGCATGGAAAGCTGGATGTGGGGGCGCACATTTGGAGCATAACAATTTTTTTAATTCAAATTGAAGTTCAAGGTCAAATGGCCAGTTGGAATATAAGGGTCATCTTCTGAATGCTCTGCTCACAGTTTTTGTGTTAGGCCCATATAACTTTTATGACTTATAAAGTGTATGAAAATCTACACCAATGTCAATGTTAGTGGCGCCACCTATAGTATTATGTAATATACATGTCAAATTGTGAAAATCTGGTGACCATTCCAGCATCCTTAATAATTATTTTTTATGGATCGTCATGAAATTTTGTAGGATTATAGAAGGCTCAAAATCTTGGTATATTCTGATACTATAGTACCACCACCTGTAATTTATGCATTAAAATGTCGTGTAAGATACAAAATTCCATATCTAAAAAATAATTGAATTAGATATACCAAGTATATAGGATATGTTATAAAAGATTAGTGATCTTGACTTTAGTTAGGTCACCAGATCTGTTAAGTTGAAAAAGGTGATTTTGTAATGGTAGGGTGTAGCTTGGACATCAATGGCAAAGAAAATTGAGCCTGCAGATCAAAATTGCGTTTGAGTACATTGTATATAAAACTGTACTTGGTGACCTACTTTTTTGAGTCACCAATGATTGTGTGACTTTGACCTATTTTTGAGGTCATTATGCAGAAAAGGATCTTTATTTCAAGATCTTGATCAAGAATAAGGTGAATGATGCCAAATGTACCACAAATGTGTATCATGTGGGACTCTGCTATTACATAATATGGATGACCTTGATTAATTTTACAAGGTCGTGGAGGGAATAAATTTCAGGAAATGATGTTTCGGTGATGGTGGTCACATCGGAGTATAAGGGCCCAAGGGCCTCTTCTTGGGATTTTAAAACACTCAAAAGTGGAAAGCTGGCCATTCTAACAAATGAGAAATATATTGGTTGAAAGCATGCAGCCACATGAATATGTACATGCAGGCCTACCTATTTGGGTGGGTGGGTGGGGGGCTTGTATGCTGGTACAAGTAATAGTTTTGCCCTTGTACAAGGTAAGGTTGGTACGAAGTACGAAAGTTAAGAAGGCTTCCAGTATGTTAGTATGGCAAATACAAATGCCCAGTACAGAAAACCCTTTACCCTCCCCCCCCCCCCCCCCCCATTCTGCCTTGTAGCAACTGACACAGTGTCATTATTTCCCAGACGGCCAGACTATATTGTGTGCACTATCTGTTCATCCTTTGGTGTATCCCACAATTCCCAAGTTGTCTGACACCATATCTGACACAGCTAGGAGCATATGGCAAGTCATTCACTCCTACGCTCTATTTGATGCAAAAATATGTCTTGAGATGCCAACATCAATATTTACCACATTTTTTAAATGTAAATCTTACCATAAGAGCTTTTGAGGTATGCTTGCTATATAACATCCATTATATATACAGTACATAGTAATTGCAGCAAGTTTGCAGTGCAGGCTCTGGTAAGCTGTACATAAAAATTACAATTTACATCCGCAGGTATAAACAGCTGAAACAACCATGAGTGCAAGTTACAGCGCCATGTGTCAAAAGTTGGCATACAGCTCAGGAATGGTTGGATGCAAACAGGGATGAACAGGAGACACTCTGGCTAAATGCTCATAACATATCATCAACGATTAAAACAAAATTAAACATTCCTGCACACTTTCAATATATATATATATATATATCATGTTTAGGTCAATTTTAGTACTGCAACAGGCTTGTATAAATACCGTATCATAGGCCTAAAAGCTACAGTGCCACAATATGATGTATCGGTACTCTTCCAGTGGTATAGGCACTCGTCCGGGGTTTCATCGGTAATTGTGTTGATGAGGAGTAAAACTTGCTGCAAATGTCATTCTTATTTTTGCTTTGTGTATTGAAATGTACAAATCTACCCAAACATGAGATAAAAATTTTTTAGCATGCTTTGTAGACAATATGAAGTAAATCAACTTGCACTGGATACCGTATACATGTAGCAGAACTCGTTTGCGTCACTCACTCGTTCTGCTATACGGCATCCAGTGCTCGTTGATATACTTCATATCATCAACAAAGCATGCTATAATCTATAATATATATATATATATATATATATATATATATATATATATATATATATATATATATATATATATATATGTATATATATATGTATATGTATATATTATATATATATATATATATATATATATATATATATATATATATAAGTGTATGTGCCTTTAGTTAGAAAATCCATAGGTCCATTGCTACTTGTTTTAAAATAGCATCAAAATATAATGTAATTCAATGAACCATGAAATGTTAACAATGTGCATGTACATGTATTGCAGGATAATGTGTCAAGAAAAAATGGGACTGATTCACTTGTTATGCCTGTAGATGTTTGGAAATTGCTAATCAGAGTTGTTCATGTTCACACAGATAAGTTTGACCATAAACTATTCTAACTCTATGATTTTACTGTATTTACAATAGATTTGTCCTTTTTGTGCTATAAACAGTGATCTCTTGGTTGTATGAAGAGCCTTCTATGTAATTTTAACCCTAAGTGTCATCTATTTAGTTTATTAACTATATTATAAACATTACAAACTAGCAATCTGACACAGCAGAAATTCCATGGAGTTTTGTTGCAAATGTAAATGAGAGATAATGTGCTTGTTTAACACCACTGTACGTAAATATTGTGTTTTCTTCTTGTATTTTATTGGAATAATGAGAAACTCGCCTAAACCTAATGCATTTTTGTTCTTTTACAGATGTTTAGCAGCTAAATCACAAGAGTAGTCCAAAGCCCATTCCCATGCTGGAGAAAATTAGCAGCACTTGGAGCAAGTGTGTGACTTGGTTGAGGGAAAAAACCCAATGGTTTGTGGCATGGATATACTGGCTGCATATCAATTATGTACGTGTTGTGAAGGGATGTGCCCACAATGCTACACTGACTGATATTTCAGTGCTCTACTGCAGTGAAAACTTCCTGGTGGTCAATAAACATCAGGATGTAAAGATAAACAGTAACAATCCCGGTGACAAAGTCACTGTGGAGACCCAGTTAAGGCACATGTATCCAGGTGTTGTGGATGATAACACCGTGCATGGGTTTAGGTAAGAAATACATTGTTTGTGACATTTTTATAAAATTGTTCCTTCTTAGAAGTTCTAAGACTTCAGTGATTTCTTTTAAATTGAGATGTCACTCCTTGTCAGTTTGGAACAGGGTGCCATTATGGCATGTATGTCAACAGCTTTCTTAGGGTGGGTTGGGCATGAAACTCCCATCCTACTCAAGGAGAGTTGTCGATGCAGTCTTCATTTAAGGAGGAAAGGGTTAATGTATGTTTTTTTCCCCTCAACATTCTCTATTTGGATTGTAACCTATGTTTTCCCTGATGATGACACTGTTCTCCCAGGCATTGTGACATTCCGGAGGGTGACATACATATACTCAGCTGTCTGTTACCTATTTGGACATTCAAACCAATGAGCATTGTGCCCCAATGTAAAATTGGTTACTAGAACCAATGTTCATCGTACAGTATAAATAGCAAGAACAGCATCCATTATAATTCAGTCTCCGGTGAGTCCAGTGTGGAATGAAACCAGTCAAGCTAGCCTGCATTAAATATACGGCTCTGTACTATAGAGCTGTAATCATACATTTTGTCAAACGTTCACTTCTGCTGCTTTAGGCACTTGCCTGGTTTTAATGTTAAAGTAAGTTCTTGGTTGAAACAGGGAGGTGGAAAATATAATCCACCTAAAATAGTTTAACTCTTTCAGTGCCAAGTTTTGGACTGAGTCCGCAGCTTTCCTCAACACGCTTTGGGTGCATTGCACCCAAAGCATGCCAAGGAAAGCTGTTGACATGGCCCATTTTATTCTATGGGACTATAGGCAAGTGGGTACTTGAATGATAGGCATATTTACAAGAAAATAAGTATAGTATCCATTTGATAATTCAGAGAAGTTCATCTTAAGTACTTCAACTTAAGTTGCATTTGGCAGAGAAAGAGTTAAGAAAATACATGCGTTTAGTGTTATGATTGCTAGTATTTTGAGTAAATATCACAACCAGGTGTCTCCAGTGTATTGGTAATTGAAAAAAAAAATGTGGCTAAAATGAAAATCAGAGTACGAACGGGGTAAGAACACTATACATGTATATTGTTTAACATGTCAGCAGGAAAAGTTATTCCATAATTTCAGTTGCCTTCCTCATGATATCACTTTTTTTTCACTGAATTAGCAGAATATCATGAAAGAAACCCATTAAAAAATTTTGAACTCATGAAATTTTAGATGCAAAGCATGCATCCTGTGACAAAAAGCTAAAAATGTTTCAGTGTAGATCATAGCTGTAGAAGCATTATGTTTAATCTTATCTTGTCCAGAGAAAAGGTCAAATATGAAAGTTGGTTGACCCAATGAATATTTCAGAGTCAAAGATACAGAAAAAAATAAGGTTTTGGTTGCTGTTTAAACAATGCAAAGTGATATCTACAAAATATTTAACCATATAGTATAATTTGCAATTTTTTATGCCTGCAACAAACTCTTCTTTTAATCGCTCAGCATTATATGTGGCTTGGAACTTTAATCTCTGTGATCTTAACTTTCTGACATTAGAGTACCATGGCAAATGTATTCTTTTGATGTACAGAAGAGACATTACATGTACAGTGAAGATCCTTTGGATAGTGCCCAAGTTACAGCTTTGCAGGAACCAAACATTGTGTCGATAATGGTAAAGGGAACAAGTAAACTCTCTCTGCCCCCCCCCCCTTTTTTTTTTGTCAAAGAACCAGGAATAAGTTTTGTTTCTCAAGCATCATCAGTTGAATACTTTAACATGTAGGCCTATACATGTAATAAACATAACAATAGTAATTTATGTTTATATTTGATTTTACAACAGTAAAATATAGTTTTAATCATCTTAGCACTTTAAAGTTACAGTATTAAACTAATCAGAGTATTCATTTTAGTAGATTGCGTAATTGCTCTTAACCCTTTGGTTTACTTAACACATGATGCTACTAAATTTGCATAAGTATTCTAAAGTGTGGAAGTGATATTAACTGTCAGGTTCTACAATGTTGTTCAGCCAACTTCCAAAGGAGCTACATCAGTGTTTTTCCAAAGTGTTCTGTTTCACATTTGTTTTCTTACCCAAAACACAGATTCATTCACCGCCTGGACTACTCTACGAGTGGGGCACTGTGTCTGGGACTGAATAAGAAAGCAGCCAGATGGGGTCACAAGGCATTCAGAAATAGATATGTCACAAAACACTATCTAGCACTGGTAAGCCTTTCTCATACTTACAGACACTAAATTTACAACATTTTTTTTTTGTTCAGTGCAGGTATATAAGTTTTTTATCTCCCACCCACGAAGTGGGGATGAGATATGGTAATGATGACCGTCCATCTGTCCCAGCATCGTTTTGGGGCCATTTATCAAAAACTGTTACACTTAGCAATCTGAATTTTTTTATGGCTTGTAGTACTTACATGCTAGATGTGCCTTTTGATGGTTTTATGTGGCTAATTATTCCCCTTCATTAGTTAACTAGTGATGTTCATCAGGTCTCAGAATGGTATCCGAATCATTTTTCCAAAACTACAACCCTCTGCAGTCTAAATGTTTCATGCTTCTGGTCGATCATCCAAATATGCTGTTTAAAGATACTTGTTCCTCACAAAAAATTAAGCAGTATAATGCAAAAACATGGCAGTACACAGTCTGTCAAAAATGACCTTTTAAGCCTGGCATAGCTCCTTCGGGTGCTCTCTCAAGACAGAAACCATTGTATAGTTTCCTGGGCAGGAGATATAGTTAGCATCAGCATCAACTTGTTTTTATTGCTGGTGAATGCATTGTTATGCCCTGGAAGAAACGTCATATTAGAGAGTCAAGACATTTTGAGCAAAGATAAGTGTGTAATCTTACTCGTGTGTGATTAAAAGGGTTACTGTTAACCTTGTTCAAATAACCTTGATGCACATATTAAGGTAAGAAGAGGTAACACTATCCATTCTGTATGACTTTGTCGATATCAATGCCCCAAACATTGACATGTACAAAAGCAAGACAAGTCAACCAAGTGGATGGAAGCAAAGGCAGAATGGGAAATTTGTGCTGCCACGATAGACCACACAGCTGTACAACCCTTTAAGTTTTAACCGTTTCCTGCTTGAATCTCCCAAAAGTGCCCTGATGTAAATTGTCATCTGCCTTAACATTTTTACTTGATTTTATTGTTACAAGAAAACAGTTTTGCTGAGATTAGTAGATAAGATCATTCACTCAATCTCCACCAAATAATAAAGTAGGCTGGAGTACATGTACCCTTATTTGCTTCTTTTTAATAAACTTTTGAAATTGCATACTGATTGACCAGTAAGAGTACAGTACACATAAGCATAAAATACTCTAAGGCTGCAAATGAACATGCATGGTTTTCTCCAAAACTGAGTACCAGATCCACTTCATACTTGATGGAGATTGACCTTTGGTGAGATATGTCCAATAAATCATGTTTCCATGATTTTTACCTCAGCTAACTTGTCAGTCAGCTGAGGTTTTTTGAGGGTCTGTCGTCCGTCCGTCTGTCCATCCGTCGTCCGTCCGTCCGTCGTCCACAATTCACATTTTCGACTTCCTCTCAAAAACCGTCTGCCAGATTCACTTCAAACTTGGTGGAGATGTGCCTTGGGTGGGTCTCTACCAAGTTTGTTCAAATGGTCACGGTCCAGTGATTTTTTTATTTTTAATGAATTTTTTTGTTCTTTTTTGGGTAAATCTTAAAAAATCTTCTTCTCCGAAACCGCTCACCCAATTGCTTTGATATCACACAGGAACACTCCCTGGGACTCCTAGTTCCTAATTTGTTCACCTGGTGGCGCTGCAATTTTTTCCTAAATTTTTTATGAATTCTTGTGTGTTGTAGCTATTTTCGACTTCTACTCCAGAACCGTCACTCAGATTAAGCTGAAACATGGTGGATGTGTTCCTTGTAGAAGGGTCAAACAAATTTGTACACTATGTGGGAATGCTGCGGATTCCTGATTTTAAACGATTTTTTCAATTCTGGTACTTGTCGGTCAATGCAGCTTTCCTATTGATTACTATGGAAGTCAATGGGCATTCTAATGCTAATTCACATTTTCGACTTCTCCAAAACCGTCATCCAGATTAACTTCAAACTTGGTGGCAATGTACGTTGGGTGGGTTTCTACCAATTTTGTTCAAATGTTCATGCTCCAGTGATTTTTTTATTTTTAATGAATTTTTTTTTTTTTTTTTTGGACAAATCTTAAAAGATGTTGTAAGTCAATGGGCATTCTAATGCTAATTCACAGGACAACTGACACGAAATTTATTGTTTACTTGATAACTTGAGATCTGTTTTGAGTTAGCTACACATGTTAATTATTCTGTATGAAGGTCATGCTGAGACAGTACATGAATGACCTTGACCTCGTTTGTGGGGTCACAGTGCAACATACATGAATTTTACTCTTCATTATAACTTGAGAACTACTTGAACTTTGATGTTGCACATGTAAGTGTTCTTCTATAAAGTTCAGACTTACTCAGAACATGGTGTCCTTGATCCTTTCCCAAGTTCATAGAGCTGCAAGTGTGATGAATGTCAAGATCAGCTGAGGCACGGGCTGTTCACACAGCCCTCTTGTTAGATTTTGTTATGATTTAATTTTTTGGTCTGTTTTAGCCAAGATGTCCAAAAAGCTTCTCTAAAAATGCTTGGTCAACAGCTTTGATATCAAACCCTAACGTGCATTAAAGCTCTTTGTCTTTTCACTACACATTTTTATTCAGAAAAACTACTTGATAAACCAAAATTTGTCTAGACAGCAGATTACAGAACAATCTGCATCTTTCCTGGGATCTGTGCAGTTCAGAATACACTGCTTTGATTCAGTGTGACTATTAATTTATTATGAATGTATGGGAAAGGTGTCACCAAGCCTGTGTGGCAGTTGGGCTACAGTCAACTTATTTATGTGTTAATTGTATATATTTACATTCAATCTGACTTTTAATATTGCAAGTATAGGAGAGAGCCTGGTGTGTTATGAGACCATAACACATTAGCCTTGTGTGTTATGGAACCATAACACATGTGTCCCGCCCACATTCCAGTAAGCTACGCCTACCTGGGTTTCCGGAACTTAACACTTGAACATGCTCAGCAAATCAGCTTATGGGCGTTTCTCTTCATACTATGTGCTAAGTTTCTGAATTTCATGTAATTGAGCAGAAAAATTAAGAGGCAAATGTAAATATAAGCAATGAGGGTCGCTTTTGTGTGTGTTATGGCATAATGATGCGGGTGATTGAAGCTGGCATCGGGCGAGGCGCACTAGCGTGCGCCAGGCCCACGATGTCAGCTTCAATCATGCGCATCATTATGCCATAACACACACAAAATCGATCCTCATTTCTTAATTGTGTAGCAGTTGGGCTACAGTCAACTTATTTATGTGTTGTATTGTGCTCTGTATCTTCAGCAGAGTATTGAAATGTGTTACAAATGGTGAAAAAGTGCCTTGTTTTATCTCCATATAACAAATAAATGTTTGCCACGTGGTTGATTGAGCAAAAATAGTGTGACAAGAATATATGACACTGATTTTTATTTTCATGTATGTTGTGCATAATGCAAACAAGGGTGGCACTGAAAACAGAAAGTTCTTGTCAGTTTTTGGATATCCCTGCTATCAAAGAACAATAAATGTGCAGCATTGTCTCTTTATTTTATTTGTACGATTGCAACAATGACTTATAAAGGGTACATACAGGCAGAAAAGAAGCACATTATTTGCAGAAAAGTAAATTTTCATGTACACATTTACTAGAAGAAAATGGAAATTTCTGTTTGTAGAAAAGCTTAACAGTATTTGGATGCTGAACGTAGGAAAAGTCTATGCAATTATGTTTTATCATTTACAGTAACAAAAGAAATAGACCTCTTGTTTTTTTGTGCAGGTCCGAGGCCATGTGACCAGCAAGGTCAAGGTCATTGACATTGGTATTGGTGTGGACACTTCAGTGACGACCCATCAGCTGATGTGTGTAGCAACCAGTCCTACATGTGCTGACCCAAGGCCTGCTTTGACCAACCTGTTTCTGTTGGAAAGGGGCCTGTATGATGGACAGCCAGCATCAAAGGTCCTGCTTATACCCCATACAGGTCAGAACACTGGCCCATGTTCTCAATCTTTTCATCACCAGTAATTATGCCCACCTTCGAAGAAGGCAGGGCATATAGCTTCAATGCTCTTGTTGGCCGGTCGGTCAGTTGGAAGAGGGACTGCGGTTTCCGCACCATAACTCAAGAAATTTTTGAGATAGGACTTTGATACTGTCCAGGTGTATACTGCAGTATAAGGGCTCAGTGAAGTATGAAAGTGGTTGACCTTGACCCTTTTTCCAAGGTTATGGAGGTACTGTAGTAAGTTTTGGTTTCTGCATGCTAACTAGAAAAGTTTATATGATAGGACTTGTATATTGCACAGGATTTTATTCTTTATCCAGGGCTAGGTCGAGTTTGAAGATAGGTGATCTTGACCTAAATTCAGAGGTCACAAGGTCACTTTAGTGAACTGGTTTCTGCATTGTAATATAGAATTTAGGTTCTGACTTCAATGTTGCACATGGTATTAGTCCTCAATTAGAGCTTGGTCAGCTTAGAAGATCGATGACCTTGACCAAATTCCCAAGGTTCAGTCGGTCGGACGGTAGAGAGACTGTGGTTTCTGCACCATAACTCAAATAATACAGAAAAAAACATGACCCATATTCATAAATTTAAAACGCAACAATGACAGCAAAGAGATTCCAGAGCTACCAAAGCACAAACATTCATCCTCCAATACCAATGTGAAGAAACATATTTCACTCCTGACTTGAGACAGGCAGTCACCCATAAATGGCAACTGGTGGTTTTAAGCTGGTCCTCTCAAGCTTTGAAATATTCTTCACTAACTACAGACTATAGTGTTTCGAGATAGGACTTGGATACTATAACTTTAAGGGCTAGGTGAAGTATGAAGGTGATAATTTAAGAAAAGATCAAAATATTGTCTTGTTACCTGGGCTGATATGTCAGTCAGCTGCAGAGATGCCAACATTGAAAATGCCATTTCATTGAGAACGTCAGGGACAGAGCACATTTAACAAAGAATATACAAGAAAATACTCCATTCCAATGTGGGACAAACACCATAATTTGGTCAAAATTTCAACTAATTTTAGGGACTGTCCCAGATGATGAGGGACTGTTGGCGTCTTTGCAGCTGAGGTTATCACAGGCTTGTGCTTTACCTATCTGTCTTTGTAAACAATTTACACTCTTAACTCTTAAAAGCTGTCCACCAGATTCTCTTCTCTTCAGACTTTATAGCCTTCGACTTAAAGTGGGTCTCTACCAAGTTTCTTACATGGCACAGTTCAGTGATATTTTGGACAAAATCTTAAGAAATCTTGTTCTCTGAAACTGATGGCAAGAATTTTGAAATTACACAGAAACACTTCGTGGGACTCATAGATCTTAATTTAGTCAACAGGTTGTTCTCCAGGTTTTTTTTTTTTTATGTGATGGATTTGGGTGTTTTTCATAATTTTCAACTTCTTTTCCCATACCACATTCTGTATTCTCTTCAAACTTGGTAGGAATGTACTCAATGTTTAGTAAAGTGGTCCTTGTTGGGAACACTGTCATTTGCTAATTTCTGACTAATTTGTAAAATTATGTAATTATGGACAAGCATACATATTAGCAAGGTTACTCTAGGGATACTTAGGGATACATGTACATGGTGTTCATACATGTATGTGTATTTTTCTCAAACCATTTAGCAGATGCTTTTTGAACTTGGTTGGGATGTACCTTTGTTGGGTCTTTGCAGTTTTGTTCTAATGGTCATGCTGCAGTGATCTTTGTATTCTCTCTATATTTTTTAATTCATTTTTTTTTGGGGGGGTAGATCTTTAAAGTCTTCAAAACTGCATGAACAAGTGCTGTCAAATACCACAGCAACTCCTTAAGGCACCCTGACACCTTATTTTGTTTAGTGCAGTGTGCGCGTTTTTATTGGCCACTACGAGCTGCCAATATTGAATCAGATGAAGAAAGTTTGGCCACGGCAATACTACATCTGCACATGTGCACACTGCCAGAAATCCTTTTCACAGCATCCCATTTGGCAACAGTAGCATTATTTTTTCCCAAATTTGGGCTCAATAAGAATTTTACATCAGGGTCATTTAAATTTATGTGCTTTACTGTTCCTATTTACGTATGCATGCATTGACAAGGTGAACTTCAGTGTACCATATTCCTCATGCGTGTAAAGCATGTCCAATCATGGAGGAATAAACTAGTTTATTCCTCCATGATTGGACATGACCATGGAGGAATAAACTAGTTTATTCCTCCAAGGTCTAATAGTACCCATGAGCGGAATGCCAGAAATCCATTCTGTTCACAGAGCATTCCCTTTTGCGTTTTAGGGTTTCATGGTTAAAAAATGAAGTCCCATAACCTTGGAAATTTATCTTCACCTTCAGGCCAATTTCCTTTTTAAAGGAGACTTGTCTTTTTGTTCATTTGTGTGTGTGTTTGTCTGAATTGTTGACTCTCCTGAAGCACAAGCTGTATTATATTGAAAAAGTGGATAGAAATGTACCTTGACACAATGTCCACCAAACATTTACATTTAGTGCTTCCATGTTCATTTTCTTAATTTTTTTTTCAAAAATGTGCAATATTTGATCAGAACACACATTAGTGTAGCCACTATTCCACAGTATACAAGTGTAAACTTTTCTTTATGTAACTTTCTCCAAGACCATACACCAACTCCACTTTAAAGTTCTAGAAGATGTACCTTGGCAGGATCTTAGTAGGACTAAGTCACTAAGTTTAGTATCTGGGTCACTCATATTTATATACTATCAGCCCAAAATTTAGCTTGGCTTAGCTTTGCTCACCTTAGCTTAGTTCAAACTGACAGTAAAGCTCAGCTTAGCTCAGTTCCAGGTGGGAAATGATGGGGTCCGGTTGAATGTACCTGTATCAACTGAAAACAGGCTGTTCACACAGCCCTCTTTTGTTCAACTTTAGTGTACAGTATTTCAGTTTCTAGCTGCAATGTGATTGAATATCTGTTCACTAGAAATCAGCTTCGCAGTTGCAAATGTGTGTTTGTTTTAAAATATTAAATCGGTACATTAATTTTTCAGAATCAGATGTACTCAATCTTGACCATCTTTTTAAATATGGCAAAGCCATAGTCATGATAATTATGACAGCAAATATACAAGCAACATGAATTTTTATGGAGGACAAGCAATCAATCATTTATATATCAGGTATGTACATTAAAGCAAAAAAAGTCAATCATTTGTTTGTTTGTTTGTTTTAATACATACGCAATGGGTATACTTTGATATTTGTAGGTCGATCTCACCAGCTTCGTGTCCACTGCCACCACATCAGCCATACTATTGTTGGGGACTACTCCTACAGCCAACGGAAAGATGTCAAACCATACCGTATGATGTTGCACTCATATAAACTCGTTGTTCCCATGAAGTATGAACACATTGATGTAACAGCCCCCGATCCCTTTGTGACACAAAGGGATGCCAAGTGGAAATGTACTGAAGTCATCGAATCTTACAATAACAGTGTACAGACATTTTTGCAAATGAAAGTGACAACAGATAGCTGACACAGGGACAAGACTTTTTTTTGGGGGGGGGGGGGGAGAGGAATAAATACAACCAAAAACAGAAACTTTTAAAGCATTGACTCTGTTGTATTTATCCAAGGTAGAACATTTCTTTCTTGGTTGATCAATCTCATGTCAAAATGATGTTGAACTCAATTGAATGAATGTGTTTTGGAAAATGCTTTGTCAATTCTGCTTCATAAACCATGGAATAAAGATTATTATATGGTTTTCACTCTAATCTTCACTTCTCTTATCAACCAACTTCCACCCAGCTTTGAAAATATCAGGATAAAATCTTTATTTCTTCAAAGAAAAGGCCACAAGTTTTGAATTGCCTTCCATCATGTTATTTTGAGATGTTGCCTTTTCCTTTAGTAATCACCCAGCTGCATTTCATTTGAGATGAAATCACAGGAGAATTTAATCTTTAAATAGTTCTACACTCCAGAAACCCCATTTGGTTAGCAAGGTCCATGTTTCTCATCAAGGTTCTTAATTGTTAGTAATATCAGCAGATCTTTCTTCTGTTCTTTCAGATGTAGTTTCCATCAAGCTGGATTGCATGGAATACTTTAATATCATAGACATAAACTTAGGCAATCAATTATGTCATCCACAATCACACAGTAAATTTTATGGTATCGTATTTGTCATTGCTACCAAAACAACCCCTGACCATGCATTGCATCAATGAAAATCCCACAGGATCCCTGCTGGTACCCTGCAGTTTGCATCAGGCTCTAAACATGAACTAAATCGGGAACCCAACTGGTACTTTATAGTGCATGTATCTGGAGTATATTACCCATCATCCTCAGTTTAATTTCTTGATGGTCCTTTGTGCCAATTGCTTCTGCAGCTAAGAATTGTCTTGGCTTTTTCTTTAGTTTGGTAAAATGCTTTCCTGTGCAAGTTTGACCATTTTGTTCACAATGTCATAAGAGCCTTTAGTAATACTTAGTGCCTTCAGGATTTTGTAGTTTGATCAAACTTTTGCACTTCTTCAAGGGTCAATTCATTCGGAAAATTCTGAGATGGTTCCCTGTGTATCAACAGATACATGTAAGGTTGGCTTTCTAAGCTGGATGTTCTGTTCAGTGTGTCCTTTTCCATTTGGACTCTTGAAATTCTTGTTCAGTTTCATATCTACTAAGTGTTGACATTGAGCATATGCTTAATGACTCAGTAATAATTGTAACATACCCAAGATAAGCTTCTATATATAATGAATTATGTGGACGACTATCATTTTCTCCCTAATATAAGACAGTTTGCATGCAGGTGTTTAATATTTGTGACATGTTTAAATAAACCTGCCTTTTTTTCAATCGCTAATTGTACAGAATTGTTTAAAGTCAGTGAAATTTGGTGGACATATCAGACTGAAGTACCAACTGACTGTACTCATGGGAACTGATTGCCACCTCTTAAATCTAGAGTGGGTGAAGCTTTAAGGTGGAAAATCTGAAGTCAGTACCTTTGGATAACCTGTAATAACTTTTCATATTTTTAGATAGTTTGATACTTAAACTACATGGTCTCCAAAAACTCAGATGAGTGAACATAGAATTTATATGAGAAAATTTATCTCAAAACTTTTGTTTACACTGAAAAGTTAAGGCAGTGCCGAGCACATGAGGTTGTTTGCATGGGCATGCATGATAATAAAGCATGTGATTGTTTGCATAGTAATTAGTCCATGACCCCTGGAAACCAAGGTCACTCATAGGGAATAGGAAACTATTAGCTGTGGAGAGAAGAATGGACCAGTTAAGACTAATCACTACCATTGTTCTGATTACTTTGAAATTCTCTATTGATGTAAAAACAAATTAGTAATAATATTCTGTGGCACTCTGCTTCTTTGCCATGGTCCTGACTAGCTTAGTAGCTAGTCAGGTGGCCTTTATTAGAAAAAATAAATAAAATACTCAGCCCTATCCCACTGGTGCAACTTTGCACTTGGCACGCCCACAGCCCCTGCTGATGATACCACCTGGCAGGGTCATAGGAGCTCTAATAAGGGCTACCTTTTTTCTCCTTTCCCTTCTAAGTTTGCCCTCTTGTGGGTTTTTTTCATAAAAAATTCACAAAATCATGTCACTGAAAGCTTGCAAGTCATGATATATCAAATGTGACCTAAAAGCTTTGTACGTACACCAACTGATATAAAAGCAGGCAACATTTTACTCATTCTGCAAAGTTAACTTGTAATTGTTCAACTTTAGTATTCCCACTGACTGACTGAAGTTGTAGTTTACTGTGTAATAAAGAAAACAAGCCATCTATTTTTTTTTTTTTTTTTCATAATTTATTGACTGGCATGTACTGGACTCACTCCAGGGTGACTACAAGTCTGACACATTGTAGCACTATACAAACAATTGTATACCACATACGCAAAGGATCTGCATGATTTCATTACACTCTATTTTAAAAAATGTTTGTTTCAGCCAAGACCATCCTGGGTCAGTGATATTGGTCATTGCATTCCCAGTGGCTGAACACCCTACCAAAAGTGCTTCAATCAAGATGTTTTCATGATCAAAATATATTTACCTATCAAAACAACTTGACACAGTGACTCCATGAACTGTCTTTAAGTTCATCAAGGTGTTTTGTCACAAACCAATCTCTGGTTGTGAGATATACAATATTAGGTTAAGTCATTTGTGTATTTCTAGCTCTGGAACTATACAATTCCAATTTAAATGCTTAACTTTCACCACATGTGAAGACAGAGATGCTCTACATTTCTTAGGATTTATTTCATGCAGCAACTTCAACACAATCTTGAATACAATTGTGTGTATGTCAGCTTCTTGGGACCTCCCAATTGACTGCAGCTGAGCATGTTTACACCTGTCTAATAATTATGTGAATAAATAATTTAGGAATTATATGAAACATGTTGCAATACAAGCTTGACTAGATGATAACCATTGTATGGTAAATATCATGCATATGTTCTTTTAAGTATAAATATCATACATACCATTACCTAACAAATGGAAGATCTAATATACTGGCACAAATCCTTCTAACATGTTCATATGTATGGGTGACCTTTATTTGTTTCCAAACATTCACTTACACCTATTGCATGTACAAAAAGCAGCATGTAGTGATTTCAAGTGACTGCAATGAGGGTTAATGAACTCTTGTAATTTTATTTCAAATAATCAAATTTTGCATTCAGTTCAGAAAGATCAGTATAATTACATTCTCACACCGCACTATGTCCTCTTTTGTTTGAGAATCAAGATTTCGCATGATTGTCTTGTTTGATAAGAAAGAATTTCACTTTATTGGACAACATTTTACTTCCCAATCGGTTCAGTCCTGGTAAGTGTACACTTAAATTGTGTCAAGTTTTTTTTTTAAAACAATGTTGCCAATCATAAAAACTGTTCTACATTGAACCTTTGCTTCCATTTCGGTATGAACATTCCATAAGGATCCTCAAAGCCATTTTACAGTGTACAAGTACCCTGTTTCTGCCATCAACATAAGTATTTTTCCAAATTAGAAATATCATATGAATATCAAAACATGCCTCAACAGTTAAGGATGTGTTCACACATGTTCATCATGATTGTGCATGTATATCAAGTGACGATGATGCAGACATAAAACTCCCGGTTGCTGAGATAAGCCACAGACTTGTTAATATACTTGACATGATTATACACACAATACAAAACTGCTGCATCTATTATTAGTCATGTTCTTGCTCCACTGGATGGTCTACCATTAGCCCTGAGGGACTTGATGCCAATACATCGGCATGGAACTTTTTCCCGTTAATAATTATTACATTGTACCAGAAATGGTACAGCATTACAAATGTCTGCTTATTTACTCTTTTCTTTTAAAAATAAAGAATGATACAGCTAGGCGATCAATCAACATCTTTCTTGTGGTCACTCTAGTTGTATTCTGTTGACAATTTGCCGAGGAAAATGATTGACTTAGTCCTCAGAGGGTTAAGCAAGTCCCTTCATGTTGTATTATCTACCACTAAATGACATTCCTGCATTGACCTAAGAATCTAATAAGATAAGGTTCTCACATTGAGTCAATAATCTACCAATAAGATTATGTTTTGACTTGGACTAAATGATCTACAAATTAATAGAGGTTCTTACTTTCAAATGGTCAGTGAAGCGATTCCACGGAAAAAAAAAAGGTATTCAAAATTCATACAGCATAAACACCTTTTGATATGCCACATCACTGTTCACTTGTAAGGCTTGCTTTAAAAGCATTGAGCAAACCACCACCTAGCAATCTTTAAACAATGAAACAATCAATCCCATGTGTATCAAAGGATGTCCTTCACAAATAGCTAGCATGGGCATATCTCCATTCACATTTGTAACACAAACGACCTCCATGCCATGCACCTGTTTTTGTTTTCTCAATTGCAGTATTTGCTTTGCATGTACACACTCTGACACTTTTGTGCTATTTGCCAGTAGTATCCAGCATTAGCATAATCAGTGTGTGACACTCCCGTTCAGGACTTCTGTCTGGCCCATGGTCAGCTTCTTAGAATACTTAGTAACTTACTGTAAATGCACCTATTTTCATGCATATAAATTGTCACCTTTTTTTTTTCTTTTCCATTTCAAGCATTTTGAGTGAAGCTTTAATGTACCTGTCTGGGGGCATGTTTCCTATTAAACCCATGTTAAAGTACTGTTTCATTATGTGTTTATTTTCATAGTTTGGTACATGCCATCAGCAAAATAAGCAAAAATAAAAAAAAATAAATAAAAAAAAAATACAGTGAAATTAAATGAATTCACCATATTGGGCTATTGCATTTTACTTCATTTGGTACAAACTATGAAGAGTTCTTCACTTCTTTCAGACAGTACATGATTATAATACAGTAAAAATAATTACTTTTCCTGGATTGCCCAATAGTTACAACTGGACCTAGCCTTGAGGCTCTTCAGAATACCTCTACAAGGGTTGTTATTGTTTTTCTTTTGTTTTTCTTTTTTTAAAGAGGGCTTGTCCATTGTGTTTTTCTACCCCAACAAAATTATGTGAAGTTTGATATGTCTGTATACAATTTGTAGAGCTCCACAAGCCAAGATCAACAGTTATTCTTTCAGTGGGATTGAACTACATTGTATTAGAGAAGAGTAAGGAAGACCACAGTGTCCAGATGTTTGGACATCACATTGATTTTACAACTGTCTCCACCATCAAATCCATGTGGGCTTACTCAGTTCAAGCGGAAGATCCATATTGGAGGACCCATCTTCAAGTACTTTCATATTTAATATTGTTGAAGTATAGTGGTTTCAAGTTTTGGTTATAATCTGTGCTTGCTTAAGGACAAAGTAACAGGTCTCATCAAACTACATGTGTATACAAAAGTGCAAATATAATGGTCTATAGTGAATTGCTAAATTTAGCTTGGCTTTTTTCCCCTTGTAATGTTATCATTATACACAATGTAATACATGTATGTCATACTTATTTTAGGTTAGTAGTCAATGGACCTATCTAGATAAAGCAAAACTTCTTACAGGTTACCAAGTTATTATTTATCGTTTTCAAAACTGAATACACGATATCCTTGGCAACTGCAAATATATATTATTTCAAATGGATTAAAAACCCAATCATGATCCAACTCTGTCAAAGTACAGACTGAAATTATAATTTACAAAGTTGTGTACCCAAAAGGTTATTTTCCTTCCTTTTTATTTTGGGTGTTATGCAGTGGCCAGCTAAGACATAGTGATTCTGCATTGTACAATTATTCAAATATCAACCAAAGAAGTTTAACTTGTGCCAATAAATAAATTAGTGCTTTCAGTTTTACAAGATAGTTTCTGTCATTAAGTTTTGTGGCACATACCACTTGCACCATGCTCACATTTGCTGATAAAAATCTACGTGGTGGTATTGTGTTGTGGTTGCCGTTACTTTTATTTGGCATTGCCCTGGACAGGACCCTCAGTTGAAGCCACTGAGCCTGTATTACAAGCACTGTAACCCTTTCCTGTTCAAATCACCCAAATGTAAACTGTTGTGTGCCTCAAAGTTTTTCCTCAAATTTCACTAGAAAACATTTTTGCTGAGATTTGTATGAAAAAACATTCTTGATGGCAAACCCTAGGTCAGTAGCCTTTCCTTGGCATGGGTTGGGTGCATTGCATCCAACTTATGCCAAGGAAAGCTACTGATTCAGTCATACTCTGACCAGGAATGGGTTAACTCAAAATCCAAAATATTTCCATTGACCAGCTTGTGTATTACATTTATCCAAACAGCTACACATGATGTTACACGTTACAAGATCTCATCTACCATACTAGACTGTATATATGATAATCTATCACTATAGATGGCAAAGGCAGGCACTCGTGTACATAAAACACACACCAGACAAACATCCTCACAAAATTGATCAGCCCAGTTGATAAAAATATCATTTGTGATGTACTTGTGCCCCTGTACATTACATTACAAATGGAAAAATACAAGCACAGGCAGCGTACCCACATGCTATCCATGTATTTGTTACAATGGCATACATGTATTTGTTATAATGGTATACATGTATTTGTTATAAATTGCCTACATGTACACATGATTACATATTAGTAGCAGCCAGCACTCTGCTTTGTAAACTAAACAAGATAGATGGTCACACGTAATATTGCTACAACACAGCCATTTGACAGTACAAAACCTGTTTACATTGTATGCTTATGACATCTAGGATATGTATAGTAATATTCTGCTCGCTCTTCGCGCCAGGATTATCTGACACCAGATTTTCTATCTCTGGACACTTACAAGCAGCTGTCAAGATTTACATCAGGTCCTGTCGCTCTTCACCAAAAGCAGGGGAGAAAGTACATTGTTTAATTACAGCCAATGAGCTCCATTACTTATTCATGACCCTCTCCCCTTGGCCCATTCATTGCCCTCACTGGATGAAAGTCATTTCCACCTGGTCAGCTTTTGGTGTCGTCTGCTTGCCTCATAGCGCAAGCCAGTCATAGTTAAGTTACACCTACCTGGTTGATAAAACGGCCAATTATAATTAATCAGATAGGACCACATAGCAACTGCAGACAACAAGTAGACTGGCATGGTTGCAACTAACCCCTCTTTCCTTAAGGGAGAGTAGGACGGCATGTAGTCTACAAGTCTTACGCAAAAGGATCTTAAATTTGAAGATGAAGCAAAATTATGCTGTAGCAATTAATTTTAATTAGGCCAACCACATCTATATAATCTACACCATGTGGTCTTTTACATTCTTACAGCAATATTACCACATACAATACTATAAATTGTAAGCATTGCTGCTCATGCTTTAATTGTGTGCAAATCAAGTTTCTCTTCAAATATAAAATTTTGATCATTTTGTGCCCCTATATGTGGGCAAAATTAAGATTCAATGCAACTATACCATCACAATTTGAATGGCTTGAAACATGCAGCCCAGAAAACTGTTGGAATTACACAAATTGTAGTAGTGACATTTCATTTGCTATCAAGGTTTCATTTGTACTCAAGCACAACGAAAAGTTTGAAAAACCTTAATCCTGCCAGCAAATCCTCACTTGCCTTCTACCCTACTGTAAATTTATGTTTTTGGATGGGGAAAGTTCCCATTTTACAACGTCCAAGATCCACATGTAGATGTTTTCACACATTTTAATTTTTGTGTGCTAAATATGTACATGCTGGTGACAAATTAGACGAAGCACAAAATATTGTAGGGCACGTACTGCATGGAGTCTTTAATGTTAGCTGTACAATCAGCCAGCAAGATCTAGTGCTGTACAAAGTACCCTACGCAGAGCAACATGTTTTAACAAACAAGTACATGGGATATGCATACACGCAGAGACAGGACTTGCTGATAACAACTGGTACAGCGATATACTCCTGTCCTCGTCTTCTATAAAGCATTTAATCAGATGCAAATTTCTTGGTCAATACAAGATTGAAAAACAGTGACTAAAACATCAAATATGTTTCAAAGTATCAGTCGGGCAGCATTTGTGTTTATGGGTGACAGAATGCAATGGTCTCGGGAACACCTGTATCAAAAATGCATACAGCATACAGTGGTACCAGCCAAAACCCATGAGAGAGTTGCATTTCATAACCATCATGAGAGTGTACACATGACATTTATGATGTGGTAAACCCAATACAAAATCTGAAATACATTATTCAATTCGACTATATCGTCTTCCTTAGATTCAGGCAAATGTATTCTCATTATATCTATCACTTCCCATGTGACAAAGGTCCACCAAGGAGGTATACCAAAGAGAGTACATGCAAAAGTGGGCTATCACATCATAAAGAAAGTAAGTTTTCAATATCTATATTGTGGAAATAAGCATGACATGAAGGGCATGGAAGGTTATAACTTTGCAGATTTCTTGTGTTACACCTGAATATGTTGCAGGACAGACTTTCTGAGCTAAATCCACTGTGCAGTATTCATAATATTAAGTGCCCTTACCTTAAATTATAACCCACTTAACTTTAATTCTGGCTATATCTAACACATACTCCAGTATAAATACATGACATGCATTTTAATAACCTCGATATTTTGATAATTTAATATTTGACCTTGTCCTGAGACAATGGTGACAATCGACCACCACTATACAGGCATACTGATGGAAAACCAAGGGTCTCCTAGTAACAGCTGTGGTGACAAGACAAGAGTTTGAAAAGTCAATTGTACAGGGGAGAACCCCTAACCCTTGCCAAATTAATGGAAATTGTAAGCACCCATCATGATAAACCAGCCAAGTTTCTAGTGCCACCTACAGCCCAAGTTAATAAAGTGAGTGCAAACAGAGGCAGGAGATACACATCTGTTCCCCATGCACCCACACCCTGCAGGGGGCACTGTTGGAGGTGTAATGAGCCAGGGCATCAGCAAGGATAAAGACTGTGAGGCATCAAAGATGCACACTTGTGAGTTGCGCGGACATGTAGGCCATTTTCCCATATGCTGCCACTCGTGCACAAATATTGGTACACAGGATAATGCACATGGTCGTGGCAGAGGCAACAGATCACAGTAGAGGCTGTGCAGCCCCTGGATGGCGTGGCAGGGGTAATGGACATGGACCACAGCAAAATGTACATAATGTCCAAGAAAATGAACAACAGGATGATACAGACAATGTCGTAACAGATCACAGAAACTATTATGCATTTGGTGCATGTAATGAGAAGACGGAAACAATGCCATTTAAAATTCAAGGCGAACCATGCACTTAATGTGTACAGACTCTAGTGCCAATTGTAATTTAATGTCACATGAAATATTTGACAAAATCAACCATGAAGGAAACCTTGAGTAGTTAAAATGTACCAAAACTGTGTGCACACATGCAGCGGAGAAGCCACTCCATTCAAATCAAGGGACAATGGGCATGTTGAAATATCAGTGCCAGAAACTGGTTCATCTACTAAAGCAGCGTTCATGGTGATACCCGGTAAACATGCAAGCACCTCTATTGGGTAAAAACACTTTGCAGAAACTTGGCATCTTACGAGTTGGTCCAGCAGTATAAAGTTGTGAGACCAGGCTAACAGAACAAATTTGAAATATTGAAAGACAAATGCCACAAAGTCTTTCTCGGCCTTGAGAAACTAAAAAAAATACCTATTGATGAAAGTGTAATCCCTATAGGTCAACCTGGCACATAGTAGTCCCAAAGTTTGAAAAACGAGCGCAGATATTCCACCAGCAAAGAGGAGTGCCTTTTAACCACGGTAGTATCTATAGGAGACTCCCAATCTATTCACCCTGCAGGTTATTAAACTCCATAGCAGAAACAGAATTGTCCATAATTAACTGGGACTACCGTAACCTTCCAGAGACACCATGCCGATAATGTTGGCGGATCTAGACCAACTGGATGACATTGCCGATATTCTAGACACTAAACCTATGCATAGTCCAGAATAGGAATGTTTTGACCCGGATTACACGTGTAGACTGGTTAAAGTGATGCCTATAGGTACAATCTGAAGCATCTGACAGTAACTGGGAGCATACCTGAAGAGACGCATCAGGGTGCAATCAATGTATGCAAAGATGTCTGAGGAGGGAAAAGCTATGCTGAAGGAAGCAGAACAGGCCCTTGGTTTAAGTCTGGGAAGTGCCAAAGGTAAAGGTAGAGACTTTGTAAACCTAGCTTAACAAGCAGCTGTATTCCCTGACTTTGTGGCTATGATTGCAAATCAGACTGACAACATTCAATGGTTCCTAATCGAGAGTCGACCAGCTATGCTCAGCTTTACTGGAGCCAATGCTCTCATACCACTGGAAGACGATGCCTTGATGACAGCTCATTATGAGTGGACTGTAGCTTTCACAGATGTTATTGGCACTGACACGTCAAGACTTTTGGCAAATTTCCTGTAATGCTTCCATTGCCGGCCATAAGATATGTGTGCAAGACTAATGGAGAAGCTAAGCATTAATGCAGTCCATGCTCTGTAGCAAAGTCACCACCTTTCAATCACAGGCAAGTATCAGCAGGACTACGGCTTCTTCCAATGCCCCTACCATCCTCACACAGTACCTACATTCTATCTTCACAACTCCATCTACAAGTGCAGCTAGCATTAGAGTACAGTGGACTATTACAACTTGAGTAATCACTGAAATTCGATCCAGCTGAGCTAGCCCAGCCAATGAGTGATAGCGGAATCAAAACTTCAATCCATATGGAGCCTCCTCATAGTCATCAACTGCGGAATGGCACTAAACGTCATTCTGGAGACAAACAAGATACAGGAGGGTAGAGAGCAAAGTAAATCCCAAAATTCTCATGGCCACTCCACATTTTGTGCAGTGACTGCTTATGTCAGAATGTCAAAACTTGCTTACAGCTATAGTTACATGGGGACTACAGACATGACATTCTGGCCACTAGAAAAGACAGGGAACCCACCAAGTTGCATGCCATAAGTTGCTCAGACAGACTCTGAACATGTGGAGGTGGAAAACGGTACATTGCCAAGTCACATACAAGTATATCAGCATGTGAAATGGTGGGGGAAAGAATAGCACCAACAGGGCTGCCAATATGTTTGGCGCCATTTGATGCCCACGGGCACCCTGCCACACTCGACCAATGTTGGAAACTGTGCAACTGTGAGTTTGACTGTAGCTGCGCCTGGAGTGACTGCAGCCAGTCAAAAAAAAGGTCCTGTTGCTACATTTGTCGGGTTGTGGTGTGAGAGACATATATTTATACATACAGTGCCAATTGAGGAAAAGGGTGGCAACAGTGACTATGAGAAAGCAATTTCCTGTTTGACAAAGCATCTTAAAATGAAATTAAAAAAAAAACAAAAAAAAACTCACTACGGGAAGACAGACTTTCGCGGCAACCACTCCAGTATGGCATAAGATACACTACAGGAATGATGAAAACTCACAGGGAACATATGATGATTCCATCCTATACCAACCTTAGTGTCTATTTGAAGAACACTACCATGACATATGCATCAAGTCTCGGTTGTTTCGACACACAAGTGCACAGTGCAGTTTTAATTATAAGGAAGGATTCACGACATAAACACCTTGCTCGTATTATATATATGGTTATCTGAACTCTGGGCTTACGTGTAGTCCCTGTTGCAGCAATATTCATCTACCAAGAACCATATGTCTGTCAAATATTCATGTAGGCTCCTTGAATCTTCCAAGTCCAAAGCCTTTTTTCATTTATGGCTCATTTACCCTTTCCTTCTTAAACCAGCCAGTGGTCCAATGCCATCTGCTTCCTTGTTTTGGGTTTGTTTGAATGGTACATGTAATGGAAAATAATTTGGATGACCATTCTAGAAGAGATCTATCAAGAGAAGGTGCCTCAGGTCAGCACTAAGAGAAGCTGTTGACTCAGTCTTAATTAAAGGGGGAAAGGGTTAAATCATTCATTAAGTTCATAAAGGTCTTGGAAAAATATGTTGCATTACATGGCCAATCATGACATAACTTGCCATGCAAGCCCTGCAAGAACCAGAAATTTCAGTCCAGTATGTAGATGGTTCAACCAAAAAAAAAAAAAGGGAAACTTTTCCTAAGAAATTTAAAATGTTGCTTTGGTTTAAGTTCCTAAATTTAAAATATATGAGTTATTATGGAGTGAGTTAATATGGTCACTTGGCACCTTCAAACAAATAGAGTTGAGGACCCCAGGGAAGATTAGTCCATCCATGCGCTAACTAGGTTGTCCTCTGAAACTTTACATATATATTTATGCCAATTATTTGCACCAGAATCAAAACTGCAGTAATAGCTTTAATGTCAACATAACATTCTCCTGTGTACAACTAGAACAGAAAAGTGCAGTGTCATCATAAAGTTCCAGTTTTAAAAACACTCTTTAATCCGCACTAAGTAAAATTAAGCAAACCACATTGGTATTACATATTGCAATGCTAAGGTTGCTTGCATTAGCAGGTGGTCTCCATTTTACATATCAGTAAGGGAAAGTTTTCCCAAGAAATGGAACACCACCACAACCAGTTTAGTTTACAAGCAACAGATCATGTGCACACAATTCTGAGTGTATGATTCAACCAGTGAAAGTAGTTAAGTCATATTTGGTATTTTGAAATTGAAGCAACTCCATCTTGCTCATTAGCATCATATATGTACCTCAGAAAGGACCCAAATCAATCTACTATGGATTAGTTGGTGTCTGTCCAGATCAGAGGAACTGCATGTGCCCTGCTAAACTATTTATATACGTATATGTAAGTTGTCGACCAGTAGCCCCCTTATAATTATACCATTTATACAGTCACATAAATAAATAAATGCTATATAGCAAAAACTTTACATGATTCCAACAAATGATGGTCAACTGACTGCAAACAAGTACAAAGTACACAAAATGAATAATGAGGTCTATACATGGGCTACAAAAGTGCACCTGACGTAAATATTATGTACATATGTGTATTCACAAAGTTTGTGAGAATGTAGCGAATCAAATATAAATCACAGCCAGTACAGTACTGCAAAGTTGGACAGTAAATACAAATATAAATACAAACAGAAAGAAAAGCAAGAAGTGGGCATAATAGCCATAAATACACTTATAAGAATTGCATGTGTTCTCATGGTCGACGCTACTTAAACGATTTGGTCAGTTGTTAAGTGCATAAATTAGGCAGAAACATGAAATGAAGCAAATTTTGAAACTTTTTGAATAGTTTGTGAAACGTGGTGTGCATCAACCTCTCTATTCTTTAAACTGAATAAACCACTGGAAAAGGCATAAATTGAAAATAAACTTGACAAATGTTTGATTTTCTTTTGGCAATTATTATTTTACCTGAACAGAAATCAACTGAATAAATATATAGTGACAGCTACTCTGGATGTTTTTCTCAATTTCAATTATGTCACAAAAATTCATGTATTATGCATTTTACAATCACAGCTTAAGTACATGTACATTGGACTATTTTTTTTTTAACAAAGTACTCTGTAAACACAAACTAAAATGAATTGCTAGCTATGTGCCGGTAGAAGTACCACAGCATTCATGCAGCAAACATCTTTCATAATTGGAAAATGGTTTTGTGTACTAAAATATATATATTGCACTGTATGAAGTATCATTCCGTAATAGACGCAAGAAAAACATGCATATCCATTCACAAAATAAGTTACATGATAGCTGCAGTGAGGTAAGCTACAACACTTAAACCATTTGAGGGCACCACTGGCCAAGAAAGATGACCACTTTCTGACCAATCAGATACTACAGACTGCGTCAGGTGATCTTTCAGGACCAGTGGGGCTCTCTGGTAATTTATTTGTTTGAGACATACCCTGTTGTGTAAGCTACATGCTTGTACACTTTGAAAGGTGGCATTTCCATTGTTCACAATCTGACCATGGTTTGGCCCTGTTATTAGCATGAAGCATGTCCATGCATGCTGGTTGTATTATACATTTAACATCAATGACTATAAATACTGATTGCTAAGCTACTTTTGTAATAATTTGGAACTTTCATGGCCATTTGCAGAGACTTTATGGTCACTAAACAGATCCTATTAATGGCTGATTTATGATGAACTCCTCCAAACAAGCAGGCCTAAATTCATAGTTTATCTTCCTTATTTTACCATAAACCTTTAATGGTCATTTTGAGCTCCAAATATTTCTGGTAGTGAAAATAAATCAATTTGCAGGATTGAAAGTCCCAACCAAACTTCTGGACAAATATGATAATATTGCACACAAATGGTGACCCTGATCAAGCAGTACCTTAAAGCACTATGGCACTGTTCATGCTTAAATGTACAATAAATGTGGAATCATACCTATGCTACTTTAGCAATAATTGGCCAGGACACATGCTACACCAAAAGAATTCTGGGTACTGCTATCCTTTAAAATGTAATCGTATGAGATTTTAAACTACAGTGGTCCCTGTCTTGAAAGACTACCGTACTGTGACAAACTACCATGTCTTACAAGGACCAGGTGCCTGTAGAACACTTTACTGCAGACTCCTCATGATATTTCTATCTGTAAGGGAGACCACTTGTTTTGAGAGATCAGTTTGGTGTGTGCAATGGGTGGCCTCACAAGACATGTTTGACTGTATGCTGTAAATATAATGCGTAGACACATTAAGTAGACAGCATCGTCAAAACATATCAGACCCGGTAGAACTCTCAATTAAGTTGAGGACCAGAACTGTAACACAGGCATACAGACTTTCTATGTTCCATCAAATTCGGACATAAGTACGTTGACCAATACATGGCTTAATTAAAGTGTCAAAAATGTACTTTTATATGTGCACTTATTTAGTTTTATAAAAAAAAAAAAAAATGCAGACTTGTCAACTACATGCACCATATAATGTGTGAATTTCAGCTTCAACTAATTGCAGAACCACACTGCAATAAAAGAAATCACCAATGCATTATTTAGCCTCTGATGGGCACCTAGCCTTAATGATTCAGCCAAAATTAAATTTTGATGAAATTGTAGGCATTTTACATTTCTGTCCATAGATCTCTATTCATACAACTGTAATTTTACCATAGTTTCATAATTTGATCATGACATTTCCAATTTTTACACAAACTACCCATGTTTTTTTCTTGTCTTTCTTTTAATACTGTAACAATGAAGCAATATAAACATGTGTCCAACATTATCAATATCTGTGTTGTATTTTGTGGTACATGTATACATAAGCCAAGATTCAGATATTCACCAAACTTCACCTTGGTAATGAGAAGATTTATGCCAGGATGGCGAGTACTGCCTGTCTGTGTAGCTTAATGCCTTGTAAGGCTTTGGTTACTGAGTTTGAAAAAAAAAAAAAAAAAGAAAAAAAGAAAAAGAAAAAAAAAGAAGAAATTCACTTTGGTGCATGATGTGACCTAAAACATTCCCAAACTTGTCATTATGCACATTCTATGTTGATTTACGCACACATATGATGTTACATACATCACATACTTTGTGCAGATAGTTAAAGGAAGCATGGCTCACAAACAGGTCTAAATTCATGGCTCAATGCATACATATATCATACTTGAGAAGAGGTGCCTCACCATGTTTCAACTTACCCTGTAAAACAGATACAAATTGTCTGTGTCTGTAATGGCAAACCTCAAAAACTAAACATATACATATATCCATGCGCAACTTTTTCATCTTGAAAATTACCAAACATGGTCCAATGTTGTAAATTTTGAATCTCTTTTTTTTTGTGAATCCATTATTGAGAGGAACACAGGTGATTAATCAGTTGCTTTCTTCTTTCCTCAGAGCACTGGTGAAAGCTGTTAACTTGCCTTTTGTCTGGACTGGCCACACTTCCTTCAATTGGACAGGCTTAAATCTTTGCTTTAAGCTGTAATTATACAGAAATATCACTTTGGATCAATCTCATTGTTTTATTCATGTCTATTTCCACCAAAGTTAACCCGTTAATTTCATGGTGACATTGCCAACTCTTAATTTTTTCCCTCATAAGCCAGATGGTTTTTTTTTAATGCATGAGGATCAACATGCTATACTGGTATGAGAATTCTATACTCAAATTTCTCATAAAAGGCATTTCAGTAAAGTATCAGAATACCTACACATGTATTTCCATAGAAAAACAGAATTGTTCCAGTCCAAAGCTTTCCTCAGTCTTCCACAGTGTGCCAAGGAAAGCTACTGATTCATTCATATCCCGGCCAGGAATGTGTTAAGCAGTTGAAAACAGGGTAATCCAACCTTCATCTAATCAAAACCACAGAATTTAATGATTTAGTTAATTATTCCCAGTGGAACTTTCCGTCATAAATTATTACACCCAAACTTGTGTGTTCACGAAGATTGCACCACAAACATCAATTTAAACCTGCAGGATTGAAGGAAGGGCTCGCATGCCAATCAAGAAACGGCTTTCCTCAAAAACATTCAACTCAGATCAACAACTCATCTGGTAAAACTTAATTATGACTATGCCAAGGATACACTTCTACCAAAATATGTCAACCTATTTTTTAAAGTGCTCTTTTACTGCAGATTCATGTGTACAAAACTCATGTGCACTGTACCCCACTGTTGAAATAGTACATCTCTTAAATCTTCACAACAAAACAGTATAGAGACTTTTGTCCAATGTTAATTGCCATGTGACTATCACGGTTGGTGTGGTTTGCATGCTGCATCCAGCAAGAATTGGGTTAATGTACCAATATACCGCTGGCTCATGCAAGCAGTTGTAAATATTCATTTAACATGTGAATCCCAGCATACACATACTGTATGTTTAGTGCTGGCATGAATATGACCTTAAGTTATGTGTCGTAAGTCATGCAAATGTACACTTTGAAATAAACCAGACCCTATTATGCAATATTTTGGACCCAACAACAATGCCCGTTGTCCACACATAACATATCCTTGCCACATGCACGCCTTTCAGTCCAGTTTTAGGCAACAGATACTAGTAGCAAAGTTATATTCAGGGACATAAAGCATCTATCGAGGCTTGTCTACTGGAACTTTGGAAATTGTTATGAGCCAAAGGGAATGTCAAAGATATTAAACCACATGATGGCACAGCTTGTTTCCAGTTCCTGTCGGTACTTCTTGACCAGTGAGAGGAGTCAGATAAACTCAGTCTCCAGGTGGCTCCACTTGCCACGGGCCCCTCCACAAGTGTTGCTACCTATGATCTGATATCCTCTTTTCAACTGTTGTTTCTTTGACAGCAGCAGATTACTGTCACATCCTGACTCTCAGAAGAGTGCTTACCATTTTCTCATCTCTCTTCAAATATTTTTGTTCATTTGTTTTTAATCTACGACCTATGAGTGAGCAACAGATATCTCTCCAACATGAGATTAATATGTGTTTTGACGCATGTGAAGCACTTCTCTACAACACCGCTCCTACTGTATCATTCCTATACACAGACTGTACCACAACATGCACACAGCACAAAAAGCTTCTTTACTTGTATCAAATTTCTCTCAGATTGTACCCATTAAAGTTGGTGACCATTTAGTAGGAATCAGCCTTGCAAACTCTAAAGTCACACTTCAACATGAACATAGGAATACCAGTATAAGTACACTTTATCCTATAAACTTTGGACAAGATGAAAAGTGCTTTACAATTGGCATGCTCCAAAATATTCTGTTGGAAAGCAGGAATGAATTGCATTTCTTTTTCCCATACTTTACAAGAAAATCAAACATGACTGAGCCCTAATGAATGGCCATCAATTCATATATGGGTTTTGGTTCCTATGATATCTCTAAAACATCCTTGGACATTATATAAAAGCACATGATGTTTTGCGGTAAAATTCCACACTTTGACATGAAAGCAAGTAGTATATATAACCATAGGTTTTGTAGTACATGTACTAGAACTACAAAATACATGGTTATAATCAAACAACATCAGTCAACACAGAATCAATGTCAATTTCAGACTGACACCTTATATATATATATATATATATATATATATATATATATATATATATATATATATATATATATATATATATATATATATATATATATATATATATATATATACATATATATATATATATATATATAAGGGAAAGCACAGGACAGTATACATAATATACTGGCAATGTACATGTCTTATATGGCATGTTTGGTTCAACACTTTAGCACTTTGTGGTGAAATACTGATTTACCATTGGATATATATACCTCACCCAGTATTACAAGTTTACGTATTTATTGACCTATGTAATATAATTATTGTATCTAACATACATCATTTAGCCCTTACACTACAGTAATTATAAATATTCAGCCAACATCCATATAATTATCATGATCACGTGAACATTTATAAAATGGCTTCAAAACCATCTGTTTCAATGCATTTAATGCCATCAAACTGTTTACCTACACAGAAGGAGGGTTTCCTCCTAGCTACACAGGAGTATCAAATCCTACCAAGGATTACCACCAAATAGTCATCATATCATAAGCTTGAACTCCACCACTTACATTCACTCTACATCTGCATTATACTACCAGAGACTGCCATACATGTATGTTCATGATGTGTCCCATTCTACAAGCCTATCACGGGTTACTACGTCTCAAGCACATTCAGGATCTTTACAGTCCTCATACAGGCACTCCTGTGCCTGCATGTCAAAACCCTACCCTCACATCTTCAGCTAAACGAATCAATAAATCTGCTCCCAGTTTATTACATGTAGTAACCACTTTTCACTATTACGGCCCTGTATAAAAAGATTTTTTTATTTTGTTGTATTTTTTTTTTAAAGATTATTAGATTTTCTCCCTGGAAATTAGCATGATCAGACAATCAACATTTGGTGTAGGCATCTTACCAACAGGTATATTTCATACTGTGAAATAAATTAAATAAATATGAAATCATTAATGTTTTCCACATTAGTTCTTCTTTGATGCCTGTGTTTGATGAAATTTATCACAAATATGACAATGATTATACATGTATTTTCAAACACCTTTCAACTGGTGCAGAAGGTTAAAACTATGACTGGTGTATTCAATACAAAAAATACATGTATGTTTCATGTGGATAAGTTCACCAGACTAATATTTTTTGCTTCAAAATTGTAATCCTTTACAATGTGGACTTTTCTTTTTATCATGCAATGCATGACCTGATGCCTCATATAACAAGAACATGCATGCCTGTTATGTAAAACTAGAGGGGCCCTATAAGATGTTACAAGCTTAAAGAGCATTAGTCTTCATGGCCCATGTTAACTTGTCATTGTTCATTGAAAATCATTTAGGAATTAATGATTACTATTAATACACACACTTTCAAATGATGATGGAAAAAGCACCTTTGTATTTTTGAATAGAGTGTAGTAAATGCTGATCAAAACTCAACCTTCATAAAGGGGTCTACATGGATGTGTAATTGAACACAAAAACATCTTGTAACATCATGAGAAAACATCATCTCTTTTAAATAGTAAAATAAATAATATGCTGGTCAGACTGGTGTTGTGAGGCAATTGGTTTGTTTTCTTAAAGAAGCATGTCACTTTTTTTTCTATAAATAAGTGTCAATGTAACATGATAGAACCTCTGATTCAAATTTAATTCCAGTGTCTGTACTTTGTTCCATAGTTATGGAGGCAGTTTTGAGAGAACAATGCAAAGAGGCTATAGCAAGACTTCTGTCAAGTGTCTGATAATTTGCCTCAACATCTGTGTTTGATGGGAAGAGATTTCATTTACTGTGGCCTAGCAAGTGCTGCCCTCTATGGAACTATAATTTCCTTTGAAAACTTCACCTTTTTGTTGACCATCAGCCATTGGCTGAGAATGAAGCTGACAAGAAGGAAGAATTCCCTGTTCATGACAATAGTTTTGGAGCAACAGTTTCAAAACTACACAGAGAATTTCTACATGACTTATTTCGCAGTTTAACACCAACATATCTGGACCTGCACACATAAACACATATATCTCTGTGTGTATATACTCTGCATTTACAATAATTTGGACAAAACAATATATGCAGCTATAATTCACTACTCAACAAACATGTGTCAGTGCTGCTAAAGTAATACTGAATAATGGTGAAAAAAGGACAATGTCTCTCCATAGTCTAATTTTCTTGACCTGTCCTTTGATTGCCCTGCATCACTCATCTCTCAGTATAAGCCTCCTGACAAATTCCAAGCCTGTTAACATTCACATCATGTTTCCAACCATTTTACCAGACTTAATCATCAAAGAACATTTTAGCCCTGGCCTGCAGAGTATTTTAAGACACGTGCATTCATGTGCATCCAAAAAGTACACCTTATTTTCCTCCAAAACATTGTCGAAAATAGTTGACAGTCAGCAATTCGTACAGAGACCACAAAAAATGTTACACTCTGCAAAGCAAGGATTTCTTCATTGTCAAAAAGTAAGTCCATAGTAAACTCACAAATGATCACCAGTTTCAGTCTCACCAATGTGTTCCAGTCTCAACAACGTGCTCCAGTCTCACTCGTGCGTACACTCGCACACATCATCTAAACATGATGCAAATATCTAGCTTTGCTCCATTACAAATCTTTTCCATTACAAATCTTTGTAGGCTGGGGTAATTACTTGTAATGTTTGTTGATATGCTTTAATTTTAATACTGATGATCATCTTAACTTCTAAGTAACAAGGTGTATACCGGGTAAGAAAAAATCCTTCCAGGTAAAGTTTAATGTTAACATTTTGGTGAATCACTGACTGTTACTGCCTTGTAAGCCAAGCTGAAAAACAAATCAAACAAAAAAACCTTCCTTAACCTTAGCATTGACAGCCATATGTAAATGACTCCTGGAGCAGATCGAGCTTTCCATCACCATGTCTGTGTTCTGATTTCTGTTCCAAATATTCAACCCTGAATTGTTAGTTTCTTTAATAAAATACTCACACTTTTGCCAGCAAAGTGTTCACTGTGTATTTCAGGAACAAAACCCAAGCTCCATATAAACAGCCCAGAAAGTGAGCAATGGTGTTCATGTCTTAACAAAAAGCTTTCCTTTTCTCCACCCTATCCCATGTCTAATTCGCCTCCAAAGTTGCAATGCACACTTTGTCAACTTTATGTGCCTCCAATTATAAAACCATTATGTCATTATAATAAATTAAAGTCTTGCAAAACAATGATGCCACCATAATGCATTCATTGAAGTCTTATAAAACCACCTGCTATTACAATGCTTTCAAGTTTTCGCCAACAATCCAAGTTCCCTCTCAACTTTACAATCCATGGTTGAACCAATGAAAATATCCACATTTCTGAGTGAAAACATGGCTATAATCAACCTAAACTCATGCATATCAATCCACATCCATTAAAAAGTTCTGGACTTTGAAACATTTGTCAAGTTCCAGTTGAATACTAAATTACCATGTTGTGAAAATATGTTAAAATGAGAATATATATTTGTCACAAAAATAAAGGCTACACTAGAAAATGTGTATATTTCACTGGCACATCCTGGTCTTTTATCCAAGCATACATATCAAGCACCTTTCAAATCACACACTCTGATTATGCCAAGTGTGCAACTTGGCACTTTGGTCGATAATACGTGTAAAATGCAGAACCAACACTTCTTTTTGTACGCACATCACAGTCAAGTGAATTCTGGCTTGAAGTGTAGGTAATTAATGAGCTTGGGAGGCAGCGGCAGATCTGGCAAGTATTCTGGGGCAAATGTTTGGAGGATCACAATACGAGACATGTTCTGAAGGTTCATCACTGTTGGCAGCTTGTAAGTCTGCACGAAGTGTTGATTCGGCAAGTCGTGCACATTCATTAAGACTCCCATTCTGTTTCCGCAGCAGGAGAACACCGGTGTGTAGTTAACAGAGCAAAGGTGTTGCGTACAGGTGTAGCGCTGATACTGAATGCAGTGTAGTGTTTCTGTGGTATCCCCATTGAAGACATAAATGCTGCAGTTGATTGGTCGATAGTGTCGTGTCTTTTTTTCACGGCAATAACAGGTGTTGTCCAGTATGGTAGCAAAAATGAGTGACCCATCTCTTGTGAAGCGTAAATCCTTCATAAAAGGATACAAACTTGGTCTTGTGTCAGTAACACAAGGGTTCGTCTTCAAAACACCCCATGTATCTGTTTGAACCAGACTCAGAGTGTTATCTTGATTTTGAAGGAAATTCGTAACTGCCAGACGTTTCCATGTAAAACGTGGATCAAAACAGAAATGAAGCTCATCAAAATGCAGGTGCATCTCTGAAAGCATAGCTTTCGTTTGCAGATCATAAATTTGGAACACATCAGTTGGAAGGCCTGCACCTCGTCTTGTAGTGTCAGGAATCTTCACCAGACATTTGGATTTGTCAGGACTTATTTCACCTGACAATGCCTTATTCAAAAACTCTACCTTCTGTTTCCCAAAAACTCCTAAAAACTTGTTGATCCTTAGGTCAAGCAGGCCAAATTGGGACTGTGTATTTCTGGACAGGTGAAGAACCACATAGTTTTCTCGAAAACATAGCACGCTTTTGACACGGAAATGCTGGATTGAGGACAACTGAGCTGGGATGTGGTTGTACTCAAAATGTTCTGCCATTTTTGCAAATTTGCTACGTTTGCGGAAACTAAAGATCGAAGAACCTTTGTTGATATTGATGATGCCCTGACGACTCATACAGAAGGAAAAGCTGCAGTCCTTGTGCACCACCCCATCACAAGTCATCACCGTCTCCCGAAAACATGCTGCCTCTGAAACATACAAAGGACATGTGTGTTAATACATGAAGATGAAAATGCTGAAGTCCTAATGGACAAGGGAGTGATCATTGGTTTCAAGATTGACAGAGTCTCTCTGATATTTTGGTCCGATTCCGGATCCGATATCATCCAGAATCTGAATCCAATCCTGCAGTTTCTGGAAAGAAACATTCGAACGAATGCAACAAAAACCAGTTGCAAATATCAATTGTGGTTGCTTGGATACTTCAGGCAATGCAAAAAGCACACAGATGGGGCGAACATGCCATGTCCCCAAAGGAGGTTGCTGTGAAAGTTCTAACCTAGTTTACCTCCTCACCTGCGGAACTTGTCACAAACAATATGTTGGTCAAATGCTTCGTCCACTGAAGGATAGACTCCGCAAGCACTTTCGTTATATCAATAACAAAGTACTTGACCAACCTTTGGGCAGACATTTTGCCCAATCAGACCATCCTGAACTGAATTTAAAAGTTCACATACTGGAATACATCTATACTCCCCCTCGTCTAGAACGCACTAGACAGTGGCGACTAGACCGGGAGTGACATTGGATGCACCAATTGCACTCACTAGAGCCCTTCGGTTTTAGCATCATGGGGAAATCAGCTCCTTTGCTCAGTCTTATGCTAAATTTTTATTTCAGAGCTCATTTCCCTATGGTTTCTCTGCTAGGTAGACATATTCTATGGATCTACCTGTGGGGAGATGCACAATTATCAGTTTACTGTGTAGTCACACAGCCAGAAGCTCCTTCAGCAGGGCTTCAGTGGAACTCTGATATTTCCACTAATTATTCCTGTTTATACAGTCAATGACCCCAGAAGTGTACCAACAGTAACCTCAATTCTTTGAGTTCACTGTGATTCAAATATTAATTTGGATTCAGCTTAAAGTTGACAACCACTGTCACAACAAGTCTGGAGCTCCGTGTTACGTAATCACAAGCCCATGTTTTACGCAGCAATGGAAAAGTTACACTCTGGTATATAAACAGACGTTACGTCATTTTCCCCTCAGTCCCTGATGAGTTTCAGTCGAAACGAAACCGGTCGGACCCTTCTCCACTAGCCGCTGCGACCATAGCCCGGTATTTTTAGCTCATTAATACATGAAGGGCTCAACATTAACAAATTCATTTACCTGAGGTTACCCCAGAAGGGGAATCAGGAAACAAGTTTCTGATTACCAAAATGTGTACCGGTAACCAACTGTATCTAGCTGGACACCTGACCATGCTGATACACAGGCACCATCCTCTTATCTTATACCCTGATGCCTCACCCTACTGATACACAGGTATGATCCACCTTTTGACTGATGCTTGACCCAACTGATACACACGCCTGAACCTATGGATATTACATACACATAATCCATGTGCACTGATGGTCTGATGCCTGAACCAACTGATATACATGTATGATCCACTTGTACTCTGATGCACCTGACCTACTGATGCACATGTAGGATTCATTCATAGCCTGATGCCTAACCCTAGCTGCTGATACACATGTATGCGGCACTGATACCCTGACATCTGAGCCTGCTGATATATGGTAGTACCTGCTGTATGCGGTCAACCCTTCTGCCAAGTAAAAGTGACCACATACAGCAGGTGACCAGGCACTACAGGTACGCAAATATGGCCCACCTGGATCTGCTGTGTTTGACTGGACTTCAAAGGGAGCACTAATCTGCTCAGCTGTCAATGAGTTGCAACAACTTCTAGAGCATCATCACTAGCTGCCCTGGCACTTGTTAAATCCTCAGTGCTCAGGCTGACTGAACAAAATCATTCTTCTATGGAAAATACTGGCACAAAAAATACAATGTTATGAAAATTACATAAAAAATTTTGCCCGCAACCGCAGGTGTAGAAATATGGTAGAGCAATAACTCTGCGTTCATTGACCGCCATGTGGCGCTGCAGACAGCTTTCATCCGGGTATTCAAAAGCGGGTCAACCTGAGTAGCGTCGCATTCTTTGATGTGTTAACGCATGGTGCAAACTGAGCGTTTTTCTTGGCGAATGAAATAACCAAGTGTAACTCATAATCATGATAATGTTGTCATCAATAAATACTTTTTGTAGAGAGTAATGCAATCAAGGAATCAACCCAATACACATTGTTGTGGAGTTAATCACATTTGATTTTAATTTTAATTTAACTTTTAACGCTACCTGCCGACCCCCCCCCCCCCCCACACACACACCCACCCACACACATACAGTAACACTGTAAAACTTGGGAATTCGTCTACAATAACATATTCTGATGAGGTTGTCTAGTCATCTTTATTTTTGACACAATGACAACACACCCGGCAAATAAAATACAATCGACTTCTTACACTGTAAGTTACAGTGTTGCCAACCCTCCCGAATTACCCGGGACACTCCCGGAATTTTATGCTCAAAATTCTTGAAAAAGTGTGGATTTTTGACAATTTTGAGTCACCTCCCTGAAATTCATCAATATTTCCCTTCTATATTTCATAATAATTTATCAATCTCCCTTAATAATATTTTCTATTTCCCAGATTTTAAGTTTGGCAGGTTGGCAACACTGTTCTTAAAACGCGATGACCAATGTTTTGTCCTACTCGATCCTCCATTCGCCCGCGATGAACCGGGTCACATTAAATCCTTGCAACAGGAGTCTTACGAAATCCTCATGCTGTTGAGTCCATATTATGTGCTATGTCGATAATTTGTTATATGTGATCATTGCATTATCTTAATAACTGTCGAAGAATATTCTTTATTATTGCATTTCTTTCGACCATTCACATAGTCGAGTGGCGCTACGCAGGAATGTAACAAGCAGAATGCGGTTGGCGGTCACCGCGGTTCAAATGGATTTTTCACTTTTTTAACACAACATACGAACAAATGCATTCATGCTCTGCTATAATACAATCTCATCTTTCGTGTGTGTAAAATTTATTAGCAGATATTACGTGAAAAGGAACATTTTTTGCACTTTGATTGCTGATACGTACAATGTTATCAGTGTATCACAGTGTTAGCAAATCCGCCGAAACCAATGTTCACCCGCAGGCGAGTACCCGGATGAAAGCGATGACTCGCGCCGTGTAGTGGAGGTTTCTGGAAACTTAAGAAACTGCCCTTCCCTATTGACGGCTGATCAGTGGAACATATTTTGCATTCAAATTCCGCAGGAACTACGGAAAAATCATACACTATAGAAGTAAACAGGTCTGACACAAACACTTCTGGGGACAAATGTTGTGGTAACTCTGTAGAGGATGAGGCAAAGGGAAGTGGTAATAAAATTTTACTGGGATGAGACTTTTGAGGGTCATTCATTTGTCAACACATGACCACTGCCACACAGGAAAATACCCTTGCAGCATTGTCATTGCATTAAATTCGCTTGCTAGCGGTTTCAATTTAAACCACTGTAAAAAGGGTGACAACCTGCTGCTTTGGAGATATAAATCAACAGATTCCATCATTATTTGTACCTGAAAATACACTCATGCTTCATTGCATTCGCTTCACAAAATCACATCATGTTTACGAACATCAAACATTGGTAATTTCCGTGCGCCGTCAGAAAAAAAAAAAAAGGAAAAAGCTCCCATGATGCATCATGCAACTAGGTCAACATGGGCGCATCCTCACTGATGCGAGTAACATGTGCGAAGTTAAAGCAATAAAATTAACATTTTAAAGCATGATAACATACAAATTTCCTCCAAATATTAATCTAAAGACCTTTTAAGAACATATGCCAGATGGTGAGTGATATTACCAGGGTTTCTATTTAATTTTATAGCTGTTTCAAAGTTAGGTCAATTTATGCTTCCAGCATAGAAAATTGATCAGACATCTGCATGCCAGTATCATTAAATCTTGCTTTGATTCCATTTGAAGTGACTGCAAATTATTAGAGTGACTGTTAACCACTGTTGCCACTGTATTTTTTTTTTTTTTTTTTATTGACTGCTGACCACAAAAAGCTTGGTTTTGACTGACCGCAAAAACTTCATTTTTATTGACTGCTGACTGCGTTTGGCAGGTGACCCGTCATCACAGGTCATTTACCATTGCAAAGAGCTCCGTACATCACAAATTTGACCGGTAATACCAGGTGACCGGCCATTCCAGGTACTATACTGTACATGTATGATCCACTTACAGACTGACGCCTGACCCTACTGGTATACATGTCTGATCTACGTAGAGCCGGACACTTGAACTTACTGATACACGTGTGGGATGCCTTACCCTATGGATACCATAATTGTCTGGCCTGAGACCAGATGATACATCACATATTTGAAGATCTGGTAACACATGTTGGATTACAATGGTCCTGCAACTGTCTACGCCACTCTTCCATCTGACATGAAATGCAGCCAGGCTTATTCTGGTATACTCTGGCTTATACAAGTTTGTAATATGACCGTCTCAAGAGTTTTAGTTTCAAATACAGTGGGCACTATATAGCTGTGCATGCTAGGCAGACTGTGATTGTCAACATTTTCTCTGCTCCACTTAGCCTGTCCCATCAGTCCAAGAATTTAGTTTTAGTTTTAGTATTTATGACAGTGGTAAGACTCAATTCTCTTGATTTTTGCACCAATCTGGATAGTAACTACTATCACATTGCAACACAGGATGACAAATCCGTACCTTGGCTTTCAAAAAAAAACCCCAAAACAAATACATGTATATATACATATTTTCTAAAATTGTGGTCATTATTAGATAGGATGTAAATGTAAGATGGGTCCATCATTCCATGCAAAGAGAAAAATTAGCTGTCCAATTTTCAAATATTGGAATTTGACCTACAGGCTATACACACAATGTCAGTATATAAGAAACTAATTTGTGGTTCCATTCCTTTATGTGTATTTGAGCTGCCAGATGGCATCACTCATTAAGGGTTCTTGTTCACACCTTTAAAAATCAGATGAGCAAGAGGCACAACAGCTAAGCCACTTGATGGCATTACTTACTTTAGGTTTTCCTAAGAACAGTCCATGTAATTAAGTGCCCCAACCCTAGAGGCCCTTGGTGACAGTAACTGAGTAATTAAATGTATATTAACCCTTAAAGTGCTAATAATTGCTATAGTTGTTTTCTCATTACTGTTATACATATAATGGTTAAAATATTAAATTCCTCATGAAGATACCTTTCATTCAAATACCATCAAGCCTAGTCTAAAACAAAAAGTAGTCTTAGTCAACAGCTTTCCAAAGGACACTTTGTGTGCAATGCACGCAAAGTGTCCTGAGGAAAGCTGTTGACTCAATATTAAATCAGTGCTTTAAGGGTTAATATTTGCCAAACTGTAATTGAGCACTTCTCTTTAATAAAATTTTCTTCTGGCACCTTGTGGCATCACATATACACCATTATATTTCTCATTATTATTTTTTAATCACAAGAAACCATATGGGAATATTTTGAGTCTGAAATAAATAGTCTGAGGGTACACCAATTAGTAATAGGGAAGCTCTACAATGAGGGAAAAAGGAAATGCACATGGGAAAAAGAAAACATGCAACACTTTGACCGAGAGAAAATGTTTAGTTTGACTCCATGGTGAGCTCTTTGGGACTGTTCAGACATGAAGTATGTTTATGTAACACACTTGGATAAATACCTGATAAACATTATACAGACAGGACATTAAACCCCTGTTGTTCTTGCCCTGGCAGTGATAATATCCCTGCAGGGGACGTGGAAGTTGCCAGCTATTAACCCTTTCCTGATTGACTTAAGATTGAGTCAATAGCTTTCCTTGCTGAAGGTTGGCCACATCCAAACCCATGCCAAGGAAAGCTGTTGATCTGGGACATGCTATAATTATGGGTATCCTCTACAATTCTCTGTAAAAATGTTTTATGTCAATAAGAATTTTATATGTCAATAAGAATTTTATATGTCAATAAGAATTTTATGTGAAAAGATTGAGGCAGATGAGAATTCATATCTGGGTGATTTGAGTGGGGGTGTGGCTTG
This sequence comes from Hermodice carunculata, assembly GCA_964020975.1. NCBI lineage: Eukaryota > Metazoa > Annelida > Polychaeta > Eunicida > Amphinomidae > Hermodice > Hermodice carunculata. Next base: position 55,519,235 of record OZ026613.1, on the reverse strand, counting down.
TTAAAGCTTGTGGAATAGTTATGCAAGCAAGCTTTAACAAAGCTCTTGCTCAGCTTGTAATAGAGGTGGATTATTCAAATAATTTAAGTCTTGACTTTCAAATGCTTGTGGCATAGTCAGTGTTGCCAACTTGCCATACTTAAAATCCCGGAGGTGGAAACTAAAATTCTGGGAGATTTATAAATTAATATGAAATATAAAAGAAAAATATTGATAAAATTCAAGGAGGTGGCTAAAGATTGCAAAAAAAAATCTGAAAATTTTCAAGAATTTTCAGCATAAAATTCTGGGAGTTTCCAAGGTAATCCGGGAGTGTTGGCAAAACTGCATAGTACCAACAAGTAGCGTTCAAGCATTCACAACTTAATAGTGGCTCAGCAATCATGAGCTAGTAGCTTACCACACTAAAGCATATGACATAGCTTTTGAAAGCTAGTGCCTTAAATTGGAAAAGTTTATAGTAGAGAACTCAAAAGGCAACTGTACCTTAGCATATGCAGACTTTGAATGCAGTCCACATTTGACTGGTATACATGTGAACTTTATGAGCATATATCACAAACTACAGGTACATGTATGTGCTGTACATCTTACAGCCTGCAAGGAAGTCTCCATATAGCTGGATGCAAAACCTGCAGTCTATATTCAGTTACTTGATACCAGTATATGGATGTACATGCACGTACAATGAAAAAGCACTTACTACAAACCAATTGAGGACATACTGATTTGAGTACAATGACGTGTGTTCAGCTTATTCAGTACTTTGCAAGCACAAATATTTTGTGTTTGCATGGTCCATGATAATGCAGCATATCACTGGCAGGCTATTGTCAACAAGGGACTATTGACAATGAGGAGGCTTCCCTCTTTCATTCTTTCCCATTCAAATTCACATTAAGTGAAACAAAATAACAGCATGCTAATTGGATTGAAGCATGTGACCATCTAAACTTTCAGTTCAACCTTTAAAAGCTTTGAAAATATAGCTTTAACACTAAACATGAGACCCAGCTTTTTGTAAACTTTCACCACACTCTTTGCTTAGCTTTCAACAGCGGCTAGAAGCTTGACAATGTCTTCATAAAAAAGTTTTATATGTATAGCTCTATGAATGCTTTCTGATAGCTTACATAAATGAAGCTTTTCAACAGTGAAACTATTGTTAGGAAACATTACTCACTATAGGTCACTTAAGCTGGTCTCCACACCGTTATCTGTGCTTTGCCACAGCCCCCATAAAAAAATCCGTGGGTCCAGTGCCTTATCCATGCTGCTCATCACTGCCATTCAGGCCCTGTTGCACGGCCCAGCACTCCTGGTAGCCATAATACGTATTGGCAAGCATGTGCAATTCGGTTTCTTACACTGCATAGGAGGAAACGAAAAACCGGGATGGTTGGGAGAGAATTCTAGTGACCTTTGGTGAGAAATGTTTCTTAATAACAGTTTTACTGTTAAAACACTTCATATTAAGGACACATTACAACAACATAGGTCACTTAAGCGGATGTAACATCAGACTAGAGGTGGGAGGTACCTCCAAAAAAATCTCACCCAAAAAATGCACACTTGAGAGCCACGGACCAGAAACCATCCGAGATCCCCAGTGCCCTCACTCCAACTCCGTTGAGCTAGAGGGGGTGGGGGAGGCACCCCCTAAGACTGGTTGGAAGCAGCTATCAGGAAGCACTTGACTACCAACAGCCACTATGGCAAGCCAAAGCTGCAAATATTCATAAATAGAGATATCTGTATTTCTAAATACAGATATCTGTATTTCTAAATACAGATATCTGCATTTAAATGCAGATATCTGTATTTAAATACAGATATCTATATTTCTAATACATATATCTGAATTAGAAATAGAGATATCTGTATTTCTAATTCAGAAATCTGTATTAGAAATACAGATATCTCTATTTGTGAATATTTGCAGCTTTGGCTTGCCATAAGCCACGCCTCCACTTTTACCAAGGCAGAAGGACATAAAGGTATAACAGGAGCACCATGTAAAGAGCGGGGGTCATAATATCCCCTACTTATGTGTTGCATAACACATCACAGGCAGCAAAGAATGCTCTAGTCTCATGAGCCCGCACAGAATAACATCGTGCATGCTCTTCATCCCTTGGTAGGCCAAGGAAAACATTTTCCTTATCCATCCCGAGAAGGTATTGGGCAACAAAGTCCAGGACTCCATCTGCCCAAAGGAGAGAAACAAAGTTGCCACCCAGCTCGATTAGGTTCACCCCTATTCAAATAGAACCAGAACACTGTAAAGAGACAAAGGGCCTGAACTGGCTTGGACCTCAACATTGTCGCCAAGAGTGACTTTACCCCAAAACCTGTCAAAACAGTTGATGGATCATGGTTCACTTGTGTCTCAGGCACAAATCCCACCCTAGGCCTCAGAAAAAACATCCTTCTCATCAGCAGACCACCTGATGAAGGATCTATCAAAAGCGTGTATCTCCCTGCACCCAGCACTTGTGGCCAGAGCTAACAGGAAGACCGTCTTGAAGGTTAGGTTCTTAAGATTGATCAAAACCATATCTCTAGGCTTGAATGGGGCCTTAGTTAGTGCCCCAAGCACCACGGACAGATCCCTGAGAGGCACAACATTGCACTCCACTGGCCGATCTATATAAAAAATGTTGACAAGCCCGCAGAGGAGGGGATCCGTCCCCAAACTCTGACCTCTAGTTTTAAGGGTAGCCGTAATTGCTTGCTAACTTGTATCGCTAGATGGCACAAACCTTCAAGTGCACTTCCTCAGACAGACTTAAAAGAAAGTCCGCTATCTGCTGGACCAAAGCCTCCCAAGACGAAAGGCCCTTAACAGTGCACCAAGCTGCAAACTTGATCCACTGTGAGTCATAAATCTTTAAAGAAGATTCACGAAGTTTCTTGCACGCAACCCACACAGCCACTCCCTTTGAGAAGTTGTTTGACACAACACCCTTGGTGATAGCAGCCAGATGAGAAGTATGAAAAACTGTGGGTTGCATTGGAATTGTTAGAGCCTGGTTGCTGGAGGAGTTGAGGAAGAAGAGGCAGTGTTCGGGAGGCTGCACGCTCAACTCCAGAAGATCTAAAGACCATTCCCTCTTGGGCCACCAGGGCCCCACAAGAAGGACTTCTCACTGCTTCTCCCAGACCTTGCACAAAACTGTGGTTGGAGGAAAGGCATATGCCCACATCCTTTCACGAAATCAACATGGCATCCCTTGCCCACGCCAACCAGTCGGGAAATGGGGAAATCGAGGTGTTGTCGACCCCAAAGGACCCAAATCACTTCCACCACCCTGGGATTCAGCAGAATTGACTTTGCCAGACAGAAAGCCTTTTCAACCTGGTACCTCCTTGTTTCTTGATCTACGCAACCACTGTAAGATTGTCACACATCACCAGAACATGCTTGTTTTCCACCTGTGAATGGAACTGGACAGGGGTGCAACAAATTGCCTCCAGTTCTGGCCAATTGATGGCAAACTGCATCCACTGTGGTGACCATTTGCCTGAGGGAGGCTCACAATGTCCAAATAAGCTCCCTACCCCAGTAGAGAGGTGTCAGTAATAACATCACTTTGCCATTGAATGGCACCAGGGACTGCCCCTGCATCACGTTCACCCAGCAAGACCACCAACTCAGAATTGACCGATCGTAAGAGCTGTATTGCGAGACCCTGGGACAAGAGACAGCAGTTTCGATCCCAGCAATCCTGGAAGCTGAGCTGGACAGGCCGGCGATGAATCCTCCCCAGAAGGACCTGAGAGTCTATGGAAGTCAAAGTCCTGATCAAATGCATCCACTGGTGCGCTGACGGGGCAGATGCCCTGCTGAACTGGTTCAAGAGGGCCAAGAGTCACCTCCATCTGTTCTCTGCAGGTCAACAGATGAAAGGGACTGTTAAGAACTGAATCCCCAGAAACACGCACTCCCTCGTTGGAGTCAGGCTGGACTTCAGGAGATTCACAATTAGACCAAACTTCACTCACAGATTAAACATTAACTGCGTGTGCTTGAGAAGGTGGCCCTTGTCCTGAGATCGAAGGAGCCAATCCTCCAGATAGCACTGAAAGACTCTGCCATTGACCATATAGTTAATGTTAACCACAAAGTGCAGAAATTTTTGAGACTACACAGGATCATGAAAATACGTCTTTCAGGTGTATCAAAGTTGCCCAATTGCCCTGTCGCATTGCCGCCATAATAGTGGCTGGGGTCTCCATCTTGAAGTGCTGCACTACAACATACGAAATGAGACGTGACAAGTTGACTACCAGTCTTGCCCGCCATCTCTTTTCAGCACCAAAAAGAGAAGACTATATAAGCCTGGGGACCTATTCTCCAACACTGGTTCCATGGTATGTTTGTGCACAAGCTTTTGCATGGCCTCGTGCAAGCATTCCTGGTCCAGCTCTGTGTGAAGCGGTGAAACTTGAGAGAGAGGAGGAGGATTGACATCAGCAAACTCCAATGATTAACCATGCCAGACGATGTTCCTGACAAACATTGTCTGCAATGCAATCCCATTGATCGGCAAATGACACTAGTCAGCTGCAGACCAATCCTTGTCAAGAAGGCAGAGAGGGATTGCAGACCAGTGGACCCACAGAGGCATTTCACATGCCCCAAGGGGTGAGGCGCTGGCTTCTGGCCCCCTTGGAATCAGAGGATCTCGACTTAGAAGGCTGGCCAACCTTTTTCGCTGGCTTTGTCCTCTGCCTTTGCAGCTTCTGCTGCTGCCGAGAGCCATGTGCAGCCGCAGCAGGCTGATGGGCAGAAGACAACCCCTTGGTTGACCCTCCACCCCCCAGCAAAGCCTCATCCAGAGACTTTTGCCACCTCTCTTTGACCCCATTGTCCACCCTTTCAAGAAGGGGGACCAACACCTGGTCAAGCTGCCCCAGACAAACTCAGGGTCCAATGGCAGTTCGTAAGCAGCTTTACTCACCACTGTCAGCAGGTTGGCCACAAAGAGAAATGCATTACACCGCACCAACTTGACATTGGCGTCAAGCATAATCACTCTGATGAACACGTGCCCTACGGCACGGCTTTGAGACTGCTCAGTATGCCACCCTGTGGTGGTTTGGCGTCCCAATACATGCCCTACTCCATATCCATATTCATGGACCCTCAACAAGCCAAACAAAATTAAATAACTAAGTCGGTAATAGGACTACTTTCCCAGGAAACCTAATAACTACCACATGAGAGAAAAAAGAAACCACAAGGATACTGAAAGGTAAGAAAAAAGCAGGAGCTTCCAACAAGATGCGTCCACCACAGATGGACTCCGGAGTAGGAAACTGAATTGCACATGCTTGCTAACATGCATTACAGCCACCAGGAGCACTGTGCCATGCAACAGGGCCAGGATGGCAGTGATGAGCAGCATAGATATGGCACTGGCCCCACAGAATTATATATGGGGGCTGTGGCAAAGCACAGGTAAGTGCGTTCATGGAGACCAGCATAAGTGACCTATGGTGTTGTAATGTGTCCTTAATAGCTCTCTTAGCTTTCAGGTTTGGTACAAGGAAGCATTATCAAGAACATGCCATGGTCACATCATGGTCATGTAAAACATGTTAAAGAAATGTCATGGTTTTATAACCCAGTGTTAAGGGTAATTTGTCATGGTCATGCAAGCATGTTAAAGACACACATGGTTCTATGACCCAATGTTAAGGGCAATATGTCATGGTCATGCAAGCCATGTTTAAGACATGTCCTGGTCATATGAACTAATGTTGCCATGGTCATAATAAAGCAACGTTAAATCAGGATTGTTTCATGATCTTGCATGGTTGTATATTTGAATGAAAATTGTGAATTCCAGCCTATTAACAGAGCTTTATTGTGTCAGATGAGACCATGGCACTTTAATTCTGCTCATTAACTTATGTACTCTAAAAAAGCTGCGGCAGTTGTATATTACATGGCAATACACAGTAATCAAGTTCTCCATTTCAGGTCAATGGTGTCTGTGGTATAGGAAATAGAACCTGGACAAGCATTTTCTATGATGGGGTCAAAGGTCAATATGGCCTCATTTTGGTACACGACATGGCACTACCCTTGGAAAAATGCACACACCATCTTTGGTATCTGAAGGTCTTACAGTTTAGTAAAGATGGCCAGCACAAGCATTTCCTATGATGGGCTCAAAGTTCAAGGGTTGAGGTCAAGGTGGCCTCATATTGGTACATGACACACCACTATCCTAAGAAGCATTGACACACCTGTTTGGTACCTGTAAGTATTACACTACATGAAATATGTCTCAGACATGCATTTTCAGACAAAATGATGGAAGGACACATGGCTGGAGAGCAAACTAATGCCCCCCCCCCACACACACACACACACTAATTGGCAGCAAACATCTCTGAATCAGAAGCAGCAATGGGAAATGGACAAAAATTTTGATCAAATATTCTCTTCAAAAACATGTAAAAGCTTTTAAAGCACAAGGCAACTGCATGGCTGTATTCTTATTCCTACTTGTCCTTGTGGCCAGACTGAACTGATATCTAATTAGTATCTCTAAAGATGCTTCATTACAGGTGTAATTAATAAGTTGCAAGCAATATGGTCCCACACATACCCTCAGGCCGCCACAGCCAGTGTTTTTAAAATGATTGTAGTTTAGCTATAGGGCCCTATACCTCTGGACAGTAACAAACCCAGTGAAAGAAAAAGTTAAGAAAGACATTTCTATAATATTTCAAAGATATAAGACAATTTCTTTGTGATAAGCTTTCTTCTAGGAGTTAACCTTTCATTGTTGCCCCTGTTCCTTAAGATGCAGAGCTCCCTAAATAGGATTTATTGCAAAAGCAATGTCTTGCATCGTTAAAAAGCTTTTAGCTATGGCTGATTAATTCAACACGATAAGACTTCAAAGCCTGTGTACATAGCCTGTGGCACTATCTCTTGCTTCTCTTTGTGCCATTTTTGCTCAGACAAAAAACAAAAAAAAAAAAAAAAACACAAAAAAAACCTCATTGACAAACATGATGATACAGATAACCAATACACTTGTGGCTAGTTGGGAAGCATGTGCTGATAGAACTATGACCATAACCCACAAGGACTGATTGAAACAACAATGTCCATTTTAGAATCCCCGAAAGTTTATCTCATGGGACAGACCATGATGAGTACATGTAGGTCTACGTATGGGCATTATAGTTATACACATGCAGCAATAATATCATGGCTTCACTAGTTTTCAGGGCATCACAATTTTCTTGGCACTGATTTTGAGCCAGATAGTTGTGATGTCACAAATAAAACCTAATCAAAACAGCATTGCCGAGTGCGCCATGTTGTGGATTGATGAGCCAAGGCCAGGCGCCTTTTAAGTCTCTATAGACAGTTGAATGTGAGGTAAACTTACAAAGCTACATCATCCTTGCATTCTTTTGGGACCCTTGACTGGGTCACAGAGTACACACATAAACATGTGGCCGGATCACAAGTCTGGGCCTGGAACAGACCTTACATTGCACTACACAACAGAAAACATCCATTATTCTGAAGCCGACTATCGGATATAAAAATGCAAACATATCAAGCAGTGGGGTGTTGACTACAACTTTTAGTGAAAAGCCTACCCCCAAAAACTGATGTGACATGAAAACTAGCCAGGGGAGTTAATCAATGTTACAAATTTAATAATTTTCATATTCTTCTTGACAAAAGTCCTTAATGGGGAATTGAAGTTCCCTTGTTTACCAATTCAGGACTGACTGTGTGTTTACGCATTGCTCTTCTTATTTATTCATTTCTTCCTCCAGGTGGTTCCATTTATTGGTATTTTTGGACAACACAAGTTCTTTCTTCTAAATATAACTCTTTCAGTGCCAATCATGTCTTAAGTCAATCTACTAAAGTCAAACTAGTCCAAATTATCATCAGGATCTCAGATTCGTATTCCTCATGAAAGACATTTCATTCAAGTACCAGCATGCCTATAGTTCCACAGAGAATACCCCAGGTAAACAGCTTTTCTGAGCACACATTGGGTGCATTGTGCAAAATGCGTGCTGAGAAAAGCTGCTGACTCTGTAAAAATTTTGGCATTTAAAGAGTTATCTTCAACTATATACAGTGGTCCTTTGAAGAACTACCCATATCTGGTTTGAAGATATTTGACAAGGTAAAATTCATGGTCTGTTCTCAATTCTGAATGACTTTGGATGAAATATGTAACTTTTGGTACGTTGCATGCTAAACTAAGCTTACTAGCTCTGTATGGCTTAACTTCAGTGTATGTGTATTCCATTTTCTAAAGTAAAAATTAGATTTACAAAGAAACATTTCGATTCCAATTAATTCTATCCTGTTTGAATAATTCAAAATTCAATTTCGGTACACTTCATCCTAAGTACCACTGATAACCACCACAGGTTGTGCCCTAAAGCTAATACTGATTCATAGAAAATGGCCATTCATTCTGGAGCAAAAGGTTAATTCTCTATCCTTCACAATATTAATGAACATATTGAGTAATTGATTTATCCCCAAACCACAATTTATTCGGATACAAACACCATGCACTACATATTAGAAGAAATGTCTAGACTCGTGCTTCTGTCCTTGTAAGACCAATCTGCTGAGAGGGCCACTACAATGTGGATGTAAATCACATTGCCTCCCATTGACCACTTAATTGTGTCTGGGAGGAGGGACAGCCATGTAATCATTATGAGCTGTCTGCCAACTGTTAATATGAGAGGCTATAGTCACAATGAAAGTCTAATAGCCAGCTGCATGTTACAAATGACTGGCATATGCAAGATGTGGAATATGGAGCACCCTGCATCCCATCAGCACAGCACCTGACCACAATGTGTACCCATTTATAGTCAATTCTTACCCTCAAAATTAGCCCTACAACAGTGTACAAGGCCTAAGTCCAAACACATGCACATATTTTGTGCTCACCTTTGGGTCTGATAGTATAACTCATGTGCAGTGCCATGCCCACTGTGTGATCTTCCTATGGACTTTATGAAGAGGGCTAGCTACTTCATAGGTACATGTGGATCCCTGAGTCTGACTGCCTGCATGGCTCTTGGCCCCTCTAGAGCACATATCAACACAGGCAGACACACAACAGTATTAACATGCAACACAGCATTCATGCATATTGTGGGTCATTCACTACAAAATGCCTAGGAATTGATTGAAGGATGTCTATCCAGTGCAAGCTGCTTGGTCAAATCTTGAACCAAAACCTTGTGGCAAATTAGCCTTACAACTGACATGCCCTGATTATAAGCTACTTCATCAGAGAGGCCCACTAACTAGAAGGTAAAAACAGCAATTTAAGGTGCAGCTACACTGTTCTCATTTATAATCTAATGGAGTCTTCACCCTTGTCTGGCAGCCACCTTTGCCAGACTACACTCACCCACTCCCCCCCCCCCCCCCCCCAAGATACTTCCTCATCATCACATTTTTCAACTGGGACATATACGTCACGTTCACGTAATATGATCACACAGGCAATCAAGGTTCTAGGATCCCTGGTTGTCATGCATTGTTGCTTCGTTTTCATTTAGGCTGCTGTGGATGCAGTACAAGGTGACACTAGTCTCTGCGGCACAACCTGCGTCACCTGTAAGACAATCCTGTACCCATACATGCCACACGTGTGGTGCTCTCTTCACCTTGACGGACACAAGGCAGATCATCATCACACAACTTTTTCCATTGAAAAGCACCAGCACAATACCTTGTACACTCCTTTCATCATTGACAATAATATGTCATCATTCAACAGCTTTCCCCAGCATGCTCTGGCTGTAATGGACAGAGGTCTGCATGCAGTCACTCTCCACAAGGTGAACTTATCTCCAAATCATAGTGCTGCTTAAAGCCCACAATGAATTAAGCAACACGATTTATATATCAGGTACTTTCTTTGGTGCAATCCTAGAGTTTTAGCACAGTTGTGCAATTTGGCCCCCATTTCTCATTTCTTGTCTTGCACATTATAACTTTTTCATTTAATCCATTCCTGGTTAGAATACAACTGAGTCAATAGCTTTCCTTGGTGTGGGTTGGGTGCAATAACCACACCAAGGAAAGCTATTGACCTAGGGCATGCTATCATGCCTTACGTACAAATCTGTGTTCCAGTAATGAGAAATTTAAACAATATCTCATAAGGCAGATGACAGTTTATATCCGAGAACTTTTGGGTGATTTGAGCAGGAAAGGTTTAAAATCATAACTCGGTCACCAGCTTTCCTTGGCATACATATGTAATCATGAAGAATACATCCACCCCACACTGAAAGCTGTTGACCTGGATCTTGGTCATCTAATCTGATACCCTATCTCCCAATAATCTCTATACACTGTACTTTGAAAAAGAGAGCATGTTTGCTGAGGTGGAGGAAAGAGTTAATATTGGCATACTGCTGTGCCCACACCTTCATCACACTCTGTGATACGGTGGTAAGAGACTTGGTCAGTGGTTTTTGTATTGCCTGGTGAGTCAAGCTGCATGTGCCATTGTGACATGTCTTACCAGGCAATGCAACAAGAGGACATGCAGTGACCCCAGACCAACAGATTGCCTAGAGTGGACACTGAGGAAAACTGTTCACTATAAGTCTCAGCTGGCTGACTAGTCAGGTGAGCTAAAACTCGACTTCTCGACTAGGCATTCTGGCACTAGAATCTAAGTTCTTTTTGCACAGAATGTGAATAATGTAATCTTAATTCATCTAAATGAACATACGGGAAATTAGGGCCTGGTTTCGTCTGACTCTGCGCTAAATACATATATGGTTAGGCTGCCCTCTTCTGCTGGCTCAGGGCTCTACCTCTTAATTATCTTGTCATTGGATGCTGTTCCCTCGTCCTTGCTTCCTTTCAGTCTTGTCCTAGAGATGACAATTCTCTTTGGCAGGTGTCAAAATGCTACATCTTATATTACCTGTAGCATATATGACCTAGTCATCTCACTTAATTACTTATACACTACACGTTTGCTTACTTCATCTCCCTGTACTGCATTATGCTAAATAATACACCTGCAATGCATTGTCTCATGCAGTTATAAGCATTGTGTCTGTCTTGTTTTATTGTCTCTCTTGAGGTTTTATTGTCTCTTTTGAGGTTTTATTGTCTCTTTTGACGTTGTATTGTCTCTCTTGAGGTTTTATTGTCTCTTTTGAGGTTTTATTGTCTCTCTTGAGGTTTTATTGTCTCTCTTGAGGTTTTATTGTCTCTCTTGAGACATGCTGCTGACCTGGAACAATAATTTACTATTCTCATAGGTCTCACCCATAATTCTCAATCACATCAAAACATTTTTTCATTTATCAAATTTCAATTTGAGGCAGAACTTATATATTTCATAATGCCAGTTTCATTATACCAGCCCTTTTAATAATTTCAGCTGGTTTGTGTGGAAATTGAAGGCAATGGTCCCACCTATACATCAATTCAAGATTGTGGTAACCTCTTTACATCCATTCACGGCAATGGCCCCCTTAAATTGTATATCCATTCAAGGCAATGGCCAATCTTGTTGCATTCTAGGCAGTGATGTCCCTATATACATCTTTGCAAGAAAGCTATCCCCTTCTACAACCACTTAAGGCAGTGATATCCATCTATACATCCCTGCATGGGATGCCCCTGTATACATCCATCCAAGGTGGAGCCCCCGTCTACACATTCATTCAAGGCACTTAGCAGGTGCCCTTGCATTAATCCATTCCAGCCAGTGGTATCTACATGTATCTGTACACCCATCAGCAGATAAATTCAAGAGCAATGTAAAGGTGTCTCTCCTGCACAGGTCACTTCTCAGTTAGCATATACAGCATCCTATTTACCCTCCTTGATACAGGCCATCCTTCCTACACAAACCAGGTACATACCATAGTTCCATGTTCCACCTTGATAGTGCCCATCCCTCTTACATGTACCACTTGATAGAAGCCATATATTTTTAACACAGAAGATAGGCATCACGTCCCTCCCACCCACCCACCCGTCCCCGGGGTCATCCTTCCTATACATGTGGCGCATGATGCATCATATTTAACGTCCCCTTGATACATGCCATCAGTCCTAAATATGTAAAGCATCATACATGTACTTACACCCCCACCTCCACCCCACCCCAAAAAAGAATCTATCCTTCCTACACATGAGAAGCATCATATTTACCCCTTGATCATTGAATTAAGCGAAATTCCCTATGCTTGTGAGGCATCATACATAGCCCCTCCCTCATAGAGGCCATCCTTCCTACACATGAAGCATCATATTCGCCCTCCTTGATAGAAGCCATCTTTCCTGCATACACGAAGCATTATACTTACCACCCTTAATAGAGGCCATCCTTCTTAAACATGTAAAGCATCATCATATTGCACTTGATAGACACCACCCTCTCATACATGTGATGTACCATCCCCCCCCCCCCCCCAGAGGCCATCCCTCTCAAATATGTAAGGCATAATATTTTTCCCTCCCCGTATCTGCATAACCCCTTAGATGTTACATGCACTCCTTGAAAGATGTAGTCTATCCCTCGACTTATATACATGCAGGACATTAATTTACCCCCTTAACAGGTGCCATCCCTCTGATATATATAAAGGCCATATTCTTGTTGCATTTATTGTAGCCTAACATACAAGTGAACAGACAGACTGTATATAGCGAAACATTTCCTCCCACTCTAATTGCTCTCTGTTCACTTTCCCCTATAGTGCTCTTGTTTCATCCTTAATTTCCAATGCCATGTAACTCTTGAATCCCGGTGTTTTTCCATTGATCTGTGCCTGAGGCCACAGCACATCATCCAATTTTGTAATTCTCCTGTCTTTTCCTCCTGCTATTCTACAAATCTATAGATGGACATGGATGTTATGATGGCCTCACATCTCTCTCCTTCTGGCATCAACACAGATCTGGAGACCTGCACTTAATCTCGTCCAGTTTACAAGATATATATGTGCAGGCATTGCCATGCATGGACACAATTCTGAAAAAGCTGTCAATGCGTTACACGTCTGACATTCACAAATATCCACAAATGCACACCTTTGGGAGTGGAGTAGCTTTTTTTTTCATCCTGGCATGGATGGAATGCATGGGGTGACTCATCTTAGCAGGCTCCAGGAGGCTCTCATGACCACATAATACCAAGTGGGTATCTGGCAATTGTATGCAGCAACATGCAATTTTTTTCAAGCTCAGAAAGAAGGGCAGTCCATTAAATAATGGAAAATAGTGTTTAGAGAACGGATTACCCTCGGCGCCCACAATCTTTTTTTCCTTAATGCTGTATTTTTTTGAGACTTTGCAGTAGAATACTTTTCAGGTGCATACAATTTCCATATTGTTGTCTGTGAAATGTAAGAGCACTTTTGGATGTGTTCTTCGGGCAAGTTCTGGTGACAGAGACCGCTGCACTGTGCGTCACTCAGACAGCCATCAAATAAATACTTCAGAAGTTTCATAACAAGTTTAAAAATAATCAGAAGACGCTGGTTTTAAATAAGAAAATGGTCCATCATAAGATACATCTCTGACAAAAATTTGGTAAAGCCGCAGTCAATATTTTTTTAGATATCGCAGTAACATTGTCAGGGTTGATGCCACTCAGATGGTTTTCAAATAAAAACATTAAAGTTTCATAAAAAGGTAAAAAATAATCAGAAGAAGCTGGTTTAAAGAGGAAATTGGTCCATCATATGATACATCTCTGACAAAAATTTGGTAAAGCTGTGGTCAATATTTTTTGATATATCATGGTAACGTCATCAGGGTTGATGCCACTCAGAAGGCTTTCAAATGAATACCTTAAAGTTTCATAAAATGGTAAAAAAATGATCAGAAGAAGCTGGTTTTAAAGAGGAACCTGGTCCATCATAAGATACATCTCTGACACAAATGTGGTAAAGCTGCAGTCAATATTTTCCTAGATATCGTGTTATCTTCATCAGGGTTGACGCCACTCAGACAGCCTTCAAATAAATATATTAAAAGTTTCATAAAAAGTTTAAAAATAATCAGAGGGAGCTGGTTTTCAATACGAACCTGGTCCATTATAAGATACATCTCTGGCAAAAATTTGGTACAACTACGGGGAATATTTTTTGAGATATCATGGTAACATCAACAAGATGGACAGATGGACGGATGACGCATGGGACAACAATACCCTCCGGAACTTTATGTACTGAGGGTAAAAATGAAAGATGATGGGGTGATCCAGAACAATTCCTCATGAGATATGAATCATTTAGAAACAGTTCAGGAATGATCTTAAGGATAATACAAAGTAGGCAGAAAAATTGGGTCACTTTTTGCTTTCTGGGTAGGCTCTAACATGTAATTTAGCTGTGATGTCATTCCACAGTGGCCATGTGATGATTAGCTTTTCTTTCATCTCTGGCTCGGAGCCAGGCTTGTCGGGCATGGTACCATTGATTGAGATGTTACCCACTTCTTGAGCTTACAAGAGATTACTAGCCTCTCATGCATATGATTAACATACAATTAGCCACCTGGTGTAGCAGCACTTCTCACTCCCTTCAAGTGATCCAGAAGTGCTCCTTAAGGAATGGTTTAAAAGTTATTCTTAGGGATCCCCTACACTGATCCAATAGTGACCCTTAAAACTGCAATGAAATGATCCTTTAAAGTTTGTTTATTGTAAAAAAAATCATGATCCAGTCATGATCCAATGGCTGCGTCAGGATCATGATCAGATCATGATCCAACCATGACCCTGTTCAGAGTTTATTTCAGTAAGGGGTTTGACTACCATACCTGACTCCTTGGGCCTGTGTGTTCATGAAATGGACTGTCACGATTTCTTTTGTTAACGATCATAGCAAACACATTATATGGGATGACACTTTATACATGTATGCTGCAGGTTTGACTACAAAATGTACACAATGTGTGTGATCATGCATCTCTTTTCTAACTGCTGCATCTCTGTGCAACAAAGTTATCAGATGAGTCCTCTTGACCAAAACATAATGGGTGCATTGTCAAGACCTACATGCATATAACATAACAAACATCTTTTCAATTTCCTGCCGTGAGCTACACAGGGGCTTTTAGATGCGAGAACCAATGGACACTTATTAAAAATCAGCTGAGCAGCTTCACTGCATGTGAATTATTATGACAAGCAGCAACATCTTTGACGGCTGAGCACACTTTGACCAACCCTGAAAACTTGACACATGATAATAACTATAGTGAACAGGTCACACTGACCCAAAACTCTTCAATTCCTATCTAACTTTATGAGGTACTTGTGTACATTTGACCTAAATCTGTCCACTCATTTTTGAGACATAGTGGTTTAATTCAAACATTTAGTGAATGGAAAGACCGACAAATATTTATAATGCACCCATATACCCACCTCATCCTAAATAAAAGGTATCATTGATGTTTGGGTGTTCATAATGACAGAGTAAGGTATATTTACCTGCATGACCCTCCTTCCACTTCTCCATGGTACACTGGTGCAGCAATGTCCAGGCAGCCATGTCACAGTCTTTACGGCACGCGTTAGGGAAATCTACAGAACCGCTTGCAAAGCTTGTTGACCCAGATTCAGAACTACCAGAGCTCTTGCTCTCTTCTGCTCCCATCTCACATTGTCAGTCTGCAAAAAAGCCATAAATCTTCAAACTTTGTTGTTCAATTAACAAAGATCTATAGAACCAACTTTAACAGTATGCTTGTATTGTAAAGATCATCAGCACAGCAACCATAACATAAATGGCTGCAAACATTCCTTCCATATTCCCAGATGACATCACTCATAACAGGGACATACCTGTTTCAGTGGTGCTATCTGATGGGCTACAAATCTATATGAACTAAAGGTAGCTGACCATGAAGTATATTCACACATTGACATCCCTATGATAATAAAAGCCGTAAAAGTCAAGAGCAGCCATCAGAAACTTAATTTGCAGAATCCTAAAAATAAGGATAGAAAACAGAATTGCTTCAACTGTTCTATTGTTTATACATACGTATGTATGTACGTACGTACATACATACATACATACATACATACATACATATTCCTCTACAACAGCACATTATCTGACAGCCCATAAATTCTGAAAAGATTAATGTACATATACCTGCAGATGCTGCACCACACTGCCAAGCTCAATAACATTTACTTCTTAAAACCTGCAATGTAGGGTCCATGAGTACATACCATAATGCCAACAGGCAAATTTATATGTTGCACCTTTAAAAATTATGCACAAAATGTTAGCCTTAGGTGTCACTACTGTTTTCTGTATGCTACCTTTTGGTACTTTGCACAATTGTCGCCAGGGCTTCATACCCCCTATCTCTTACCCTGTATGCAGACTAGTACTTCGATGTTGAATAAGTTACCATTTACACATCCATGATTGCATGTATCTACACATGTACCCATCGACTCATCCATCTCCTTTCCCACCTACCCATCCATTGTATTGTATTGATTTGTTTTATTTGCTGAAAATCATATGCCGTAAATTCCTTTAATTTCACTGTACATGTATTCTTATTTTCGCTGATTTCACTCCTGGCACAAAACCGTGAAAATAAAAACACAATGAAATAGTATTTTAACATTGTTTGAATAGAAATTATGTCTGAAACAGTGAATTTAAGTTACAGGGAAATGTCAAAAATACAGAAAAAAAGAAAATTTATACGCACCAAAATAAAGCAATTTACAGTACATGTGTTTCATATTTTCGGCTAAGTGATTGGTGGGTCAGGTTGCGGGTTCGAGACCCGGCTGTTCAATGGTCTTATACATATAATGACAAGATCTATAAACACAATTTAAAGAAATTAACAATGATACAGTTGGTAATGGTAGAACAGTAAAAAACAAATAAACATGATTTTCAGCTGGAGGAAGCAAACCCCATGGGGCTTAAAGCTCTTCCAAGCTGAGAAAGCACCAAGGAATAAGAAAAATTTATATGAATTCTACCATGCATGGATCCATCCTTCCAGGCCCATCAATCCATGGATCCATGTATTCATCCATCTACCTATCCATCTAGCCACATGATGGTTACAGCATGCTTGAAGATACATTGTAATACAATTAAGTGTTGCCCTGATTACATCAAAGCCAAGTAGAGTGCAGATACATCTTATTTCCATTCCATTGTGTTAAGTTACCCCAATTAATCTGATAAGGAAAGTCATTTCTGTTCAGTCAGATCCTGGTCATCAATGTGTCTCACTAGTTTCACTGTTTATTGGTGATATGAGAGTCCCGTAGGGAATTGAATAAGGTATGTAAAATATACAGTTCTCCTTGTCAGTTTTACGGGATGTCACGAGCATGCATCTACCCAGGCACCCATTATTATCATATTTACCTATCTATTCATTTATCTACACATCTATCTATCCATTAATCTGTCTTTCTATCCATCCACCTATATACCCAGCAAATTTGACGAGGGCAAGGCCAAAAATGACGGTTGTCCTCCTAAATATGCCTATATACCCACCCATCATTTATCTACTAATCCATCTATCTATTCATCTATCCATTAATCTACCAATCCATCTACCCACCTACTGTATATCCATTAATTTACATATCTTGCTATCCATCTACGCGTTTCCCACCTACTGAACCAATCATCATGTCCTACCTTCCTACTCACCCACTCACCCATCCATCCATCCATCCATCTATCCATCCACCCACCCCTACCCAGCTTCTATCCATCCATCCTTTCATTCATCTATCCATCCACTATTTACCCCACCTCCCCATCCATCCATTCATCCATCCACTTAATCTCACCTTCCGATAAATTCAAGTACACTTGTACAATCCTGTGGTATATCCAGCACATATCCTGATTCAGTGAATCCTACATAATTATACAACAGGCCACTAAGTGGGTCATGTTGAAATCATGAAGCTTCTTTTGATTAACACACTTGTACAAATCTATATCATGATATACACAAATGTGGACTTTTCTGTATCATGTAAATTGCATCAGCTGGTCTCACTTCTAGCTATGAACTAGCTGCTTCAGTTACAAGAATCTTTGTACATTGTTCTCATTTGATGTATGATTGCAACTGTCAGTTCATCTTGGCTCACTGACTCATAAATCATATTTCTCGCCACTAATCTGTCCACTACATAACATATTTATACCATAGCTCAGATACCTCAACCGTCGCTGTATGAACATCACTTGGTCAAACAATCAGACTTGAGTTATTGATCTACACAGAAACATGTTTACAGTTTCTATGATTATTAAAAAAAATTTAAATAAGGATCAAAGATTGAAAACAAAGTGATTCTTTGAAAGTATCAAATGCTAAAAATGAATAAAGACTTAAAAATTGTATGCCATATGCAATCAACTTGGAAAAGTCTCCACCTGCAAAGGAAAACGATGCTGTAAATTGATTTATTTGCACGGAATTAAGGTAAGTTGTTACTAGTGTAAAATTTCAAATTTTCCAAATTTGTCAATTTTTAAGAACAACACATGTGTACATATATGTGAACATAAAAAGATTTCCAACACTAAAAAATCTAAGTATGAAGAATTTTATGGCAAAACAGCCAACCATTCTGTGCAAAGACTTGGAATTTATTTAATCCTGTCAGGAGCTAATAATTTTAGCATTTGTATACACATACATGTACATGTCAAACTTAAACTAAGTTACGATTAAAGAAATTGAAAACAGCCAATTAAGTATATACTAGCTAACATCATAATCTAGTGCCCACACTCTTTCAAAAATATGTACACTTTGTGTTACTGATTATACCTTTCAGTCTGTCCAACTAGAAAGGTGATATCTTAGCCTGGGGCACAGGTCAGACTATCTTAAAGCATGTACTGGTCACTGCATGCACACCAAACAGTGTGCATATATTTAACATTGAAAAGAGCTGGAGAGATAGCTCAGCCATAAAATAATCCTTTCAGGGCCTGCTCTGCACCACTCAATTAAGCAGTAATGATCCACCTCTAATAAATCCCTGTAAGATTTTTTTATGTTCTTGTATTGGGCAAGGTCAAAGCACAAGGCTGCATGTACACTACACGAGCTCCCATTTTATAACAATGCCAATGGGCTCTACAGCACAGACCACATAAAAGCAAAACTGCCTTTCAATGATGCCTGCAAAAAGAATGAAGAGACACTCTATCAGAATACTGAGGCATTTGCAAGAGACAGAGACAGAGAGGAGTGATGCATATGGACAAGATCATATCTGTAATCCCATTCACTCTGATCAGAGTCCACTATATACTTTAATTATGTCAATATAGATACCACATGTATAAACTAAGGCTCTGGCAGAAAATGAAATCATACTTAAAGGCTATCATCTTGCTACTGGGGTAATGTCTTTCTTCCTCTCTTAATTTGAAGAAAAAAATAGGGTGAAAAATGTTTCTCTCCCTTCACATAAAATACGTTTTCCTAAAAGGGAACTTAATTAAAGCCACCGAATGCCAGCAACTGCACCTGGTCGATACCTTCTCAAAATGTGAATAACGTTATAGGAGCAGGATATTACAACTGAACTTCCATGATATTAGAGCATGTCATTTTTATCCTTTATGCTTGATAATGAAGATTAAACCTCCTGATCTGTCTGCTTGTGATAGCAACAGCTTTCAAATATGACCCAAGTTCATAATCTAGCCCAACATGCCATGTAATAAAGCAGTACGAATCATGGTGCTCTCAGATAATATTAAACCCTGTGGCTTCCACTTCCGTCAAATTGAAGACAATCAGGGCCAAGCTGATCGACTGGCTTGCATGACCTGATGAAACCGAATTTATCCAGCAATGTATAGATTATCAGTAAAAAGAATAATAAGATATGCTGGTGAATCTTCAAAGGCCGTGTCTTACAGCATGACCATATTGCTATGCACCCATGCAGTCATAGCCAGCTATCACCTCGTGCTCTGCAATGCAGGAGGAGTATGCTGTCACGTGCCTGCGCGCAGCCTGCTTCGTCAACTAATTCAATATCTTGGGAAAACATCAACAGCTTCCCTCCCTATGTAGCTTGAATGCTATGCAGACAGAGTTTACCTTGCTGAAAACTGTTGACAAATGGCGTATGTCATTTGTGACAAAAATGTGAAATGAGAGGCATGTGTCAGACAACACTCGACACTTTCTGGTAAATGTAATGGGAAAGAAATTAAATCAAGAGCATCCGAGAACCTCTGTGTAGTTGCATGTTAACAGACAATTCAGCCCACTCAATGTAATCAGTCTATGCGACCCACTGTTTTCTAAACCCAATGACAAACTTTACCCTTCTGGTTACTGCTCCACCTCAGGGTTGGCAGTTAAGTAATAAATGTTACACACACACACACACACACACACATCATCTATGTTTGAGGATGAATTATCATTTTCAGTGTGAAATTCAAAAGTAGCAACTCACTGTACATCACAAGACCTAAACATTGCTGCAACTTAACTGTGTAATAATGAATAGGTCATGTGATCATGTGACACCCCTGCACCAGTGATGTAGTGCAGTAACACATAGGCAAAATCAAATGTTTGCGAGGGATGTTTGATTATATGTCATACATGATGTTGAATAACTATGACGAATGTAAGCAAACAAGGAACACTCTAGGTAGGTGCTGAAAGCTGGCCTAGGGCACATTTTTTTGTTGCAATGAATGCCCAAAACTTGGTACTGAAAAAGTCAAACTGTGCTATTTAGGTGCATTTCAAAAATTTAATTTTGCAATATTTTCAACAGTTTATAGAAATGTCATTTCAAGTTTTACACAAATGTTATTGACTAACAGATATCAAGAAAATTTACAATATCTTAACATATGCTAACCATTAATCAGCATGTTCAATTTAAATCTTCAATACGCTGAAATGTACAGTGGGGAAAAATCAAATTAATCCATTAATTGTACTTAACTTTACTTGCTAGACACACAGGCAGAACTGATGCTGGGTAAATCTTCTTTTCTAGTTACTCTGCTGCTTTTGTCAAAAATGCAAGCTTAGCAAAATATGGAATTCCCAGAGTTATGTATTATATCCAGAATCATTTTCTGAAATTAGTCAAGATTGCATCAGGGCTATACAGGCGTTCAATTCGGTCGTATCCTTATATGGTAAAATTAAATCAGGATCATCTACAAGAAAAAAAAATTGACTTTTTTTTTAAGTGATATGTTTCTCATGTCATTTGCATGCAAACAGAATGGTCCTGATAACACACCTCACATGGCAGTAATTGACAAGATACTTGGTGATTCTCATGAAAATAAATTAATTTAACATTTTGAGGTAAATACGGTAGATCCTTCTATGGTAAAGAAAAGTGCAGAATTACTGCTAAAATATTTCAATAATGTAATACAATGGGGAAAAGACTGGATAAAAAACAATCCCCATAATGCATAGCTATTCAATCTGGTATCTCTATGGGAAGATATATTTCTTTATATGAAAAAAAAATTAGACCCACATGGAACATGTATTTAAAAAATCTACAACTTATACCCTTTTATTTGGGATCATTATGGTAGTTCTTGCATTTTCTAAAAGTTCTCTGTCAGTTACACACATGATATTGTGGAGAATTTGTAGGGTATGTCACACAACAAATTATGTACAAGCCATAGAGTAAATGTTCAATCAGTCATACCAATGAATTCACTAAGTTCTGGATTGCTATGCATGTTTTCATCAGAAAAATGACACACAACACTGCATACTGAGCATAATTAAGCCATGAGCTATTTGCTTCTTCTTGGTTTGAACATTTTGCATACTAAAAACAATAAGGAAACAGGACTGTGCCCTATATAAACCCCTATCATATTCTATTCGAATTCCAGCAAGACTTTTTCTCTGCGCCAATACTGTTACAGCATGTGAAGTACATGTAGTTTTTTATCTGGTGCTGATGAAGAAAGCCTGGAGTTGAATTTCTCAGCACTGACAACCATGTGCATGTCAACATACATGTAACATCATGTTCACACAGTGCATGAAAACATATTTGGGGACATGTTGGTGACTCAAACTGGATGTATCATTATTCATTGGCCCCTTGGCCCTTGCTTTTCCACAACTTTTTACAAACTATTTTGGGACTGCAATATGTTCCCGTAGGTACATTGCTCATCATGCTGCTCCGAAAATGTCAACAAAGCCACATGCTTTCAGCACACGTCATACAGCACTGGGTCCGATGGCGCGGAACTCATCCCCATTTTGTCTGACATGGACCTGACCAGTGGGTCCTCTGTGTTTACCAAGGGATGTGGTTTCAGACAATGACAGAGGAGTGGGTTATAGTATTGGATACAAAGGATTAGCTCATTTCCATTGCAAAATCTGGTAGTCTCGATTACTTGCTATAGAAGAGTTTCATTAAACATTCTGCCTGGAGACCAGAACACCAAGCAAGACTTACTTCACTTCAATTTTGATGGGACAACTGTTCACCTGGGGAGACTTGATTTGTCGTTGATGGTTCTTGTTCTTTGCAACTAGTTTCAGTTCAGTGCAACCACATCTTTTGCGACAGAAACAATGCAAGTCAAATGCAAGGTTCCATTTAAACTGAAACCTGTTCCAATGGTTGTGTCAAATTAAGCCAAACCTTTTAAAAAGAAACTTTCACAACTAAATGAGAACTTTCATTTACAGTTGGAAATTACTTATGCTACTTTCTGTGTGTTAACAAATGAATATTTTAAATTATACATAGTTCTCAATCAATAAAAAAGAAAAAAAACTTTGGCTGAAAACATATATGAAGAACAGAAAGAGGCCCATGGGCCTAATGCTCTGCTGACATATAATCTGATGACCATCGTCAAAGAAGAGGGCTGTGTCAACACCTGTCCTGAGCTGACCTTGACATTCAACCCATGATAAGTCCCACTCTGCTCTAGGATTTTCTAGGGGAAGTAAAAAAGTGTGAGTTTCCATTGCAATCCCCATTGACTTAATTACATGGTGATAAATAGGAATGCATGCATTAACTGACAGGTACCCAAATTGAAAAATGAATTAAAAGTCAGGAATCCAGAGTATCACCACCTAAGTGAACATTTTTATTAATCCTCCCACAAGCTACATTTCCAACAAGTTTCAGAACAATCAGAGTGACAGTTTTGTATTGTAAAAGAAGTTGAAAATGGACAAAATACAAAAACTTGTAAACATTGGGGGGAAATACAGCACCATCTGTTGAATAATTAAGATCTGAGGGTCCCCAGAAGTGTCCCTATATGCAATTTCAAAACAACTGCCTTAGCAGTTTACTGAAGCATGACCATTTGCACAAATTTAGAAGAGACTCACCTAAGGACTGGGGGTGGGGGTGGGGGGGGGGCAAAGTATTCCTATGCAATTTCAAAGCAATTGGTTTGGCAGTTTCAGAAAGGTATTTTTAAGTTTTTACCAAAAAAAAATAAATAAATAAATAATAAATAAATAAATAAATAAATAAATAAATAAATAAATAAATAAATAAATAAATAAATAAATAAATAAATAAATAAATAAATAAATAAATAAATAAATAAATAAATAAATAAATAAATAAATAAATAAATAAATGAATAAATAAATAAACAAAACATTCATAAAAAAATCTAAAAATCAATGGAGCATGACCACTTGAATAAGTTTGGTAGAGACCCACCTGAGGTACATTTCCACCAAGTTTGAAGTGAATCTAGATTACAGTTTTGGAGAAGAAATTGAGAATGTGAATTTCCATTGCAATCCCCATTGACTTGCATAGTTATCAACAGGAATGAGTTTTGTTCACCATATCAGAAGCTGGACCAAATGAGAATACATGTATTCCCATAATGCACTGTGCCACTGTGGAATTCCAATATGGTGTAGCCATATCCGAATTGTATTAGGTGCTGTTAATCAAGATGATTAGTTATTGTTTTCCATAAATTATTTCTTGTTTCTACTCAAACATTGAATAGAGAGCACAATTTTACTATAGAATATCTTGACTATCAAAGTATGCATAGATGCTATGTAAAATGTATAGTGCCACTTTTATAATACATGTATATCACTGTGAATTAATTTAATTTCGCTGTGTTCTTATTTTCACTTATTTTGCTGATGCTTCAAAACCATGAAAATAAGAACCCAGTGAAATGTATTTTTAACATGGCATTGATCGGAATTATAACAAAAATATTGAATTTAAAGTTTGAGTGACAGCTAGGTCCTAAATGCCAAAACCGTGAAAATGTATGTATTCACAGTATTTAACCATACATTCTGACCAAGTTGACATAATTTTTCAAGCAATCCTTTGTGCAGTTAAGAATTGTTCTTGTTTTTTGCATATAATAGGAGCCCATCTATTTGGCAATGAATTTAAGACTGCTTGGGGAGATCCTGTTACAGGTGTCCCCTTCTTCTTAGGCCACCCAAAAGCACCAAAAGTGTGGCCTTATAAGAGAGATGGCCTCTATCAAGAGGTAAAATATAATGAAAATGCCATCCTTGCTGCATGGGAAAAGTGGCCTTTGTAGATGCCGCGGCCTCTCTTTAGACAGGCCTTACAAGAGGGGGACCACTGTGCACACATAGTAGCATTAATTTGATTCTTCCGGTACAATATAACTTTCAGCACACTTCCAGCATCATATCGTCACTCTGCTATGAGTCATTATTTCCTTGTAACAAAAAATACTATGACTCACACAGCTGTGTCACATAAAAATGAACAAAAAAATAAAATAAAATGTGCTGCTGTGTAGTCATAGAACCCTGAGGAACACCTGATAATGAGAGCCATTAGGAGACAGCCGTTGTGAGCAAAGATATGTAATTATGGACATTTCTTCAATATTTTGCAATGAACCCTTTTTGCAGTGATGGATAACAGTTGTACTAATTTCTACCATATCATTCTTATTAAACACCCAGTGTGTATGTTTTAAGTATTATAACACTACTTTTCTACAATTAATGGTAAAAAAATGAATATTTGCATCACTTTAGCTCTTTCTCAGTCATGAGAGTTGGAGCACGGGCTGTTGAAGTTGGCAGTGGCATCCAAAAGGAATAATTGGGTACTACAGATACTTCACTGCTATATGTCCACAAACCATGCACTGGTTATAATGTAATCAACTCAACATATATGAAAAAAGTTGCTTTCATGTGAACTTTTTCTGTCCTGATATGCACAAATGTAAATGATCTCTGAGATTTAAATCAACCAGAGGAAATGGAAAGAGAACAATTACAAAATGAATATTATATATCAGCTCTGCTTCTTGTTGGCGGTGCACGTTTCCAGATGTGAGATTTTTAGTTACATGTACATGCACTGCATGCTCTTTCAGATAAATGCAATGCAAACTTGCGTGACCTCTTTCCTAATATAAATCTATAAACAGACGGATCTGTTCAGTTGAACACAAACAGCAATTCAAACTTAGAAAGTTTATCTGTACAAAATCACACAATTGCTACATGTGCCTGACATAACACCTCACAGCAAAGCAAAGCAATAAGCCACTTTCTGTTCTATTCTTTTCTTATGTTTTTTCTTTTTTCTTTTTGTAATTATTTGTTTGTATTTTATATCATTTCACTCAATTTGTACAATTCAGTACAGTAAAATCAATTCAATTTAATTTAGTTTTATTCAATTAATTATTTCATTAATAGTTTACAGTGCAATTTCTGTTACTTTGTCATATGTCGTGCATCTTTTAAGAATTGTACACTGCACTTTGACAAAGTATATATACTTCCAGTTCATGTACACCATGGAAGAGAAAAAAAAGAAAAACCACCATGCTATATACCTCCAGATCCAATGCAAATTAAGTATCTGGTACTTTTGACAACTTGGATGTCCAAAAACTAAGTCTAAGTCATAATTTTAGAGTCAGTCAGGAAACTCCACCACATAACCTCATTGCTCCTGAACTAAATTCGGACAAGTTTTGTTTCTTTTTCTTTTTTTTTTTTTATATATGGCTGCATGTTTTTGCTAAGTTTTGTAGCTAACACTATGTCATTTGTAGTCGGCTATCTATCTGTCTGTCTGTCTATCAATCTGTCTATCTATATTTCTATCTATCTATCTATCTATCTATCTATCTATCTATCTATCTATCTATCCATCCATCCATCCATCCATCCATCCATCCATCCATCCATCCATCCATCCATCCATCCATTGGGTATGGATGGTCTTTGTGGGTGTAATATCATTGGTCATTGGTGGCGTGTTGAAGGTGGTATTTTGCATCAGGCTTCTTAATATTGTCCCAGGGGTCCAGAATAGCAGGTCTTTATAGTATATACATGTAGGCCTAGACTAGGTACCCCTGTAACTCAACCAGTCTGAAAGTTGCCTGCGCAAATTGTTTAACCAAGTTGTAAAAATAAAATGGCAGAATAAAGAAAACAGGTAAATTTATACCAAAAAAGGCATTAATGTTATTGCCCATGCAATCAATTGATACACATGCAGGTGTGGATTTACATCACACAGTGGAAGAAACCAAAGCTAAATTGATCAAATGCTTGAAAATTCTAGCTCTGTGAAACTTAAGCAATGCAACAACTAAAAGTGCACAAAACTGCCTACAGTAAAACCTGTTTTGAGAGACCACCCCTAGAGCAGGCCAAAAGTGGTCATATAAGGCAGGTGGTCTCTCAATAGAGGTGCAATAACATGGGAAAGATAACAAAAGGGGCATGGTAAACATGGTCTGAAAAGGCAGGTGGTCTTTCCTCACAGTGGTCTCTGAAAACAGGTTTCACTGTATAACTTTATATAATATGATATACAGTGGTACCTGCTGTATGCAACCACTGCCCTGAGAAGCCACATTGCTTTTTGTGGTCACTAGGCTTGGACATAGGAGTCCATTTCTTTGTAAAATTTACCTGTGGTGACAGGTCACCTGCAGTATGTGGCCACTTTTACTTTGCGGAAAGGGTGGCCTCATACAGCATGCAGGTACCACTGTATTTATGTATGTAGGTTCTGCACAGATATATTATGGTTTCATGCATGTCCTTATCTAAAATACTTGTTCACATTTGGTGAAAATTGTTACATAAATGAACGTCCTATATTAAGCTCTGAAACCAAATTAGCAGCAAAATAAAATGATCAAAATAATGTACTCACATAAACATGCAAATGCTAGGCACTCCACTTTTGGAGGCTGATTCAATCAAGTTTAACGTACCACACATGAGGCGCCTGCTATATATTTGTATACTTGATATCCTGGAAAAAATGTCTCATATCTGACTCCCACACCTCGCTGTCCCAGTTCCCCTATATGCTGACTCAATAAAGTTGGTCACGTACCACACATGAAGTGCCTGATATACATGTATATTTCTTTACTCCTGGAAGTTATGTCTCATATCTCAGACTCCCTTGTCATATGTCACCAGTTGTGTATGCCACCTCAATAAAGTTGATCACCAAACATGAGGTACCTGACATATACATGTATTTCTTTACTCCTGGAAGTATTGTCGCCTGATATATATTTCTTTACTCCTGGAAGTAATGTCTCATATCTCAGACTCCCATGTCATGTCACCAGTTCTGCTGTTTACTGACTCCATCAAGTTGAACACCACACATGGAATGCCTAAATATATATATGTTTTTACTCCTGGAAGTACATGTAATTGATGTCTGGTATCTCAGACTACCATGTCACATCACCAGAGTTCCCCTGTATATGTACTAGTATTCATGGCATGCAGATCAAATTTCTTACAATACTATTTCCACCTTCATTATAGTACAAACAAAGTGAATAACAAAAGAATTAAAAAAAAAAAGAGAGAGACTCTATTGAAATGCTCTTTGCCTCACCTAGATAATTGTGCAAATGGACAGCGAGGAGCACCTAATGTACTGGCTGTACGTGCCCACAGTAGGGGTTACTCCCACTGGCAACTGTGTGAAAATACCTACCACCACATAGACAGACAACATACAATGACACTCTTCCTCTGGGGATGAACTTTCCTCTGCACTTGGTCACCCATTCAGTCACACATCATGTTAAAAGGTATAATTTGAAGAATACATTGTTTGTTGAGCTTGAGAGGTAAAAAAAAAGAATGACCACACCTTGTACATCATTACATGGCTGACCATTCTTGTAGCACCTACAATTTTAGCTACTTTAATCTTTTACTGCCAATTTTGACAAAAGTTGACGCAACCTGGATTGACATAAGGATAGCAATTCATATTATTCTTAAACAACCCTTTCACTCAAGTTACACTTGCAAATCAAGACCACGAGAATTATCCATTAACACATTTTGGATGCACTGACTGAGGAAAGCTTTTGACTCAGTGCAAACTTGACCCACAAAGATTTCAAGTGACTGTCCTTGGTGACTCACAGTCACACACACTTGCACTCACACTTTCAAAGTAAACTTAATTATGCAAGATAATACCTTACTGCTGCATGGCCATATCCCACAAAGAAAATGAGCAAGATAAGTTTAAATATCTGAGTGTAGACATAGTTGCTGAGAGTAGCCAGATGTTTTTTAAAATATTAAAATATAGATAACCTTATTGTTAATGTTCATTTTATGTCTCATAGTTCATTCCACACCAATTAATAGTCCATGGTCTATGTACTGTATTCCCTGCTTACCTGCCATGCCAAGTGTTATAGTCTCCGGTTGTCCTAATAGTGGCTGGAGCATGACGTTTGTGGTCATTTGAGTAAAAAAAAACACTGACTTAGACATAGACCAGGTCCCTTGGTCAATGCACAAAAGGTATTAATCGTTATGGAATTTAAAAAAAAAAAAGAGTTCTCACTTACCAAACATATGTCGATAAATGCGGCAATGTCAAGATGTCTCAAGTGTGAAGTGATACTGGCTTTTTAAAAAATGACTTTAGCCTTTCAGCATTGTTTAGTGGTTTAACTGGTTCACCTGTCGGGCACTGTCTCGAGTGCTGTCACCACAAAGATATTAACAGTCCCTGCTTACAGGTCTTATTTTGTCTGTACCCCTGGGTGAACAGAACAGCTACTGAACTGTTTCTGTCAACATTCCATGGCAACAAATAGGGAGTTTTTTTATTCCCATGGGGAAGATTTTATTTTTAATAAAGAAAAAATAAGAAATAAATGTATTTCGTTTGGGGAAATTGTCTAAAATTAACCAAATTTTTACCAAAAAGTCCAAAAATTTTACAAGGTCAAAGAGTGGGAGACTTGACAGGTATGCTGCTCCGAGGATTGACTTAAAGGCAAATCACTTACATGAAGTATGAACCAAAAACTGGCAATGGCATTGAGTGTAAATGTAAAATGACTCCTTGTTACACCATGAACTCTGTGACCAGCGATCTTTACAAGCAAAAGAGTTTAACACACACACACACACACTCACATACACACAAAACAAAAACGCAAAAAAAAAACAAACAAAAAAAACAAACAACCAAACAAACAAAACACACACAAAAAAAACAAACAAATTGAAAACTTCTCATAAACTATTCAGAGTGTTGATACATTGCTGTTGGAGCCAAATGATTGAATTTTGCCAATGTGAGGGACACTCTTAACAAGGATCCTGTGTCATCCATGAGCTATTTGGGGACAAAAGTTTTTACACTGATGTGCTTCATCAAGCTGCACCTGAAACATCAACAAAGCCACATGCTTTCAATACATATGTGGTCCAACAGAGAGGTTAACTCGCCATTTTGTCAACACAGACTGGGTCATCTGCATTTACAAAGGGGCATGGTCTCAGATAATGGCAAGGAAACATTCAAAAACATGTACAGTTATGCGGCTCTCCAAACAGAGTTACAAGGTGAAGTACAGTAGCCTTAGCCACCAATCTTGTACACAAGTTAAAGTTTTCACCTGTCAGCAAGTTGGTATACATTATCCAGCTGCCTGCAGAAGCAAATTATATGCCACACTTTGGTAAATAACTACTGTATAAGTACAAATTTTCCCAAACATTAATTTTCCCAAATTTACATAAATGTAAAATTTCACGGATTGTATTTTCCCGAATTGCTGACCGGTGATACTAAGCTCCAGACAATGTCATGTGCGCATTGAGTGTTTTGGCAGGATTTTCCCGGTTTTTATTTTCCCGAATGGCACAACTCGGGAAAATTTGGGAAAATTTGTACTTATACAGTATTCAGTTTTCTTCATGTTTTTGTCAGTACACTCCTGCTAGAAATCTGAGATGAGCTGTAGTCCTAGCTTGCCTCAGAAGAGATCAGTTTAACTGCACCTGCACCAAGCCCAGCCCCTCAGCAAAATACTTCCTCTGAAAGAAAACATATGTTTAAACCAAATGCATTGACCCGGTTACACAGAAGGCAATTAATTTATTGGTTGATAAGAGTTAATGACCAAGGTGTTTCTCTCCAGCATATATCAAGCAGACACAAAGCACCCAACCACAAACATTCTTGGCGCACTGTCAGTGTACAGAGAAATGGAATGTGTCCTTGTCCTTTCATGAGTGACACCACATTACAGCAATCCTTCTCTGTTAACCCTCTCAATGCAGAGTTGGAGACTGAGTTAAAAGCTTTCCTCCACAGGCTTTGGACAAAATACAGCTGATGCATGCCAATTAAAGGAAAGCTGTTGACCTGGACTTTTCTGCAATTTTTTGAAAGCATACAGGTATAACATTCTGGTTCTTAAATAAAAGGTGACTTTTTAACAGTAATTTGAATCTAGAATCATTACATTGATTCAGATGAACACCAACTTTTGTAGTGATTATATATGCAAGGGTTAACTCCTGTTACTGTACCATGTATATTTAGGTGGTAACATGTCTAGAACATAAACACTGCTGGTAGGATAACTCAACTTTTTTTTTTTAAATTTTGTCTCTCAAAGCATTATTTCTGGGCAAACAATGTCCAGACTCTGCACCATGAATTTATTAATGCATGTATATATTATATTATATAATGCACACATACCTCATATGCACCTGGGTAGACCAATTAACCACATTTTGAGACACCTTGTCTGTAATGACATCCCCCCCAAAAATCCAGAAATCACTCGAGGGAGACCTGTAAAGTTTGGCAGAGATAAACCCCAGGTACATCCCCACCAGGTTTGAAGACCTGCATGGTCAATGCTTCTGGTGAAAACTATACATTCCACATTATCCCTTTTAAGCACCTGGCTCAATTAGGAAATTTAATTGAAGTGAGATCCAATTCTAGACCTAAATTTGGAACATCTTATATGTATCAACTTGTAAATCATCATCAAATATTTTCAAAATTTTCTCATATTTATGAACTTTCATGCCAGAAAAATGGGAATGGGTGGCACTCAGAGGACATAGAAACCTAAAAGGATAATGTGGCACATGCATTTACACAGGTTCTTACTGATCAATATGTACTTTTAAAAAGTCATTAAAAGTAGGAAATAAGAGCAGAACCATCAGGTGAACTAACTTTGTGCAGATGAAGTCCGTACATTCCAATCAGGTTTGAAAAAAAAATCTAGCAATTAATTTTGCTGCTTTTTAGGACAATATGGGACATTCATATTGGCTGCGGTGTTTTATGCTATAGCCTGCATTATCCAACAAGGAGGTAACAGCATATACTGACAGATCCCTGCATCAAACATGGTAAACTATGTTTCTGTTGCCATAGTAATTTGGATAAAATTAACGATTCAAAAAATCACAGTCACACTCTCCAAACACATGCTAAGCTTGATCAGGTCTCATCGTATGTTTGAGTGAGTTAGTCCTTATCCCAACAAATGTCAGCAGCAACCTCGGCATTCCCTCAGTGTACCTGTGTCAGGGAAGCTGATTGTCACCATTTCTTAGGGGCATGGTCAGAAACTTTGGTGGGAAATTAAAGTACGTTTATTCCATATTCAAGACTTTATTGGGTTTTTTCCACCACAGGATTGTCCATAAATGTACTGCTTTCGACAGAATGAGTAATTATGATTGAAAGACATGACACATGACACAGCTTGTACATATCAAATATGAACATACATGTACAGTAGTGTAAGTCTAGGACAGACTACTCCACTGGGAGACCATCCATGTTTAATGACTGTATCAGGTCCCTAGTTTCATTTTTTCCATGTTATTTGTTCTCCATTCAGAGACCAACTGATTTATGTGACATGATGATGTTTAGACCTACCGCAGGAATGGCCTCTTCAACCAAAAAAAAGAAGGTCTGTACTGCCATGCAGACATTGGTGTGATATACAGATCTATGATTAAAGTACATGCCCATATGTTCTAAAACTTTTAATTAATGTAATCAAATAAACATTTTAAGTCTTAATGAGTTCTACACAACATCAATAAGGTCAAGGGCCAAGAGAGGAGTTCATTTTGCTTGAAGGTGAAGGTAATATAACATGACTATCTTCAGATGCTGAAGGTTCATGTTACAAGTGTTTAAAATAAAGTAGGTAAAGATTAAGAAAACTGAAGCTCAAGAGTCACTTGATATAAAATAACTGTATATAAATCAGTCTACAACTGGGTTTTATTGAATCCTTAAGAACACGGCACAGCTAGGTTTTATTGAATTCTTACGAAAAAACAAAGCCTTCCTCACTTCTCAATCCCTTTTTTTTTTCTTTTTGAAATGAAATATGCTAAAATCAAGATGTGGGTGACACATCTGAACGCAAACAATTTTGTAGCTAGGCAATAGAGCATGCACTTCTACATAGGCATGCTGGTACAGTGAAACCTATTTTGAGAGACCACTGTAATGAAAGACCACCTGCCTTTTAAGACCATGTTTCCAAGGTCCCTTTTGCTATGTTTCCCATGTTACTGCACCTTCATTGAGAGACCACCTGCCTTATGTGACCACTTTTTAGCTTGCCTAGGGGTGATCTCTCAAAACAGGTTTCACTGTTTGCAAGTGAGAGGCCTTTGCATGAAGAATTTGAAGCTGGAAATATCATAATGTATCAGATATGCGTGACATGACTATTGTTACGCTTAAACCTCAAAGGGTTAAATTTATGCCAAAGACAGTAGTAAAGTGACACAAAAACATGTATCCCAAAGACATGCAGTAAGTAACTGATACAAATTAATTGTAAACCCACAGTTATTATAACCATGTAGGAACCAAACATACATTTTTTTTTTTTTTTTACTTTTCAAAAAAAAATTGTTCACAGTTATCACAGTAACATTTATGCAATTAATGCAGATTTAGAATTTTGGGTTGAATCCTGAGTCAACCATGACATGGAATTCTTATGTTGGAAGGTTTGTCCTTTTATGTTCAAGAATTTTTCACTTTTCAAAAATGCCCAGAAGCATTCATATGAAATTTCAAAGCAACTGCCCTAGCAATTTCAGACAAAAAGATTTTTGATAACATTCTGCCAAAATGATGAAGAAAATTCATCAAAAATATGAAAATAATCGCAGGTCTACCTATTGCCAAAATGTTGTAAATATTGATCCAAGGTACATCCTGATGCACAGTGAGAAGGATCTGGCCAATAGGTTTTGATAAGTTGAAAGTGTGAATTATTAACCAACTGATATTAAAACCTATTAAAATGTAAGAGTTAACCCCCCCCCAAAATGACAGTCACTTCTATACACTACCACAGTGCTACAGAATTAATCTTTATGTTGTTTGCTTTCCAAAAATGTATGATTTATTGACTTTTTGAGTGTATTTAGAGAGTTATTGAAAGAAAAGTGTCCCTCATCACTAAAACCAATGCTAACTTGCCATATACATTGCTCCCTCTTTAAAACGCTGGTGTTGAGGTCCACAGGGTATACTGTGTTCTAGCAAAACCGCCTTATAACAGAGGGACTTTTATCATAGAAGTAATGGGAAAACCATTTCAGTGGGAGCCATGGTACCCACTGTGTTTTATCAGAAACCGCCTTGTAATGAGGGGTGTTCTAAAGAGGGAGCACAGTATCCTTAATAATTTGCACTGTTTCAATTGACTTCTCAAGCATGTAACACTCATTTTCTATAGCAACTCTTTTGGCACAGTGCTTACTGCATCTGTCACATTAGGTAATAGACTGGTGCAACTGTGAACTCAACTGTAAACTCACACCCTACATCAGTTTAAACTTTCTCAGTTTGAAAGTCAAACCAGAGTTTCAAAGGGCCTATTCCCATTCAATAATGACAGAGATAAGAGACAAAAGTAAGTACATGTAAGCCGTGATGTTAAATTAAATTATGCAGACAGTGAAAGACTGACACTTAAACGCATGTTTTAATAAACTTTTTGACAGAAAAACCACCTTGTGCAACATGATTGTTATGTTTTTTTCCACCTATAATGCCCTTTGAGTTATTGCCAAGAACATTTACCCTGAGATACAGGTTAAATCAGTTCTATGAAAGCCATCACCAATTAGGTGTCTGTCGACACATTGCATGCATGGAGCAAGAAAGCAGTATAATTACCAGTATTTATCAGTATTATCTGCTATAAGCCATCCATTCATCTGCCTGATTCATGTGCTACTAACTGGTAAGTAAAGGTTACCATGCACAACGTATCCCCCCATTTTATAACTGGCTTCAGTGACCTGCAATTTGTCCTGCAATCAGCACGGGCATGGATATCTATTAATTCTACAAACATCAATCATGCCAAATAAGATTTCGTAATCCTAATCAATCTTTTTGCATACCATGCAATCATTTTCCAAGCAGACCTGAAAGCTTAAATATCTTGGGTTTGCCTGATACACCTTGCTTTGTCAGACATCCATCATTACATGTACTTAACTAACTCACTGAAAGTGACCACACAATGGAGACGCATGAAGGATGCTTACATTTGTACTTAAGTCTGCTTGACACACCTTGCTTTGCCAGCCACCTTGTCTTGCTTGACTCAATGAAAGTGACCACACAATGGATACACATACAGTATGGGCACTTCTAGATCAAACTTTTATCCTATATTCAGCCTGCTCCGCTCCCACTCCTCTGGGTCCATTCTTACAAAGCCAGCCATTTATGCCTCAAAACCACATTCAGAGCCACCAGGATCTTTCATACAAAAAAAAAAAACAGCCTGGTGCACTCAGTGACCATTACATGTACAGTGAAAACTGTTTTGAGAGACCACCCCTACGACAAACCAAAAAGTGGTCACATAAGGCAGGTGGTCTCTCAATAGAGGTATAATGATATGGGAAAGATAGCAAAAGGGACATAGTAAACATGGTCTGAAAAGGCAGGTGGTCTTTCATCACAGTGGTCTCTCAAAACAGGTTTCAGTGTATATGGTGTATGTGTGTCATTATCCCTTACTGATATCTGATTACAGCATATTCAACTTCTACAAGAAAGTAACAGGCTATAAATTTGCAATTACACTTCTGTACAGTACTGAATCCAACATTAAACCAGTTATCAAACACCAGTACACGTGCATGTAATTCAAAATCTAAACTTTGATGTTTGAGAAGTCCAAAAAGAAAAAAGAAGCATTTTTATGTAAAATGATAAAACATACATGTACCATACAAATTAGAAGACTGTGACAATCCTGTGCTCAGCTGACCTAACATTCACAGACTGATATGGTCCTGTGACCTTTGATATAATATGAAAGTCACCTTTCCGTAGCAACATCATCACTGTTTGCAATATCAGTCTTCTAAATGACAAGTCAGCCAAGCTGAAAACTTTACCTAAAATTGATTGATGTTGTTGGGTAAATTTAGAATAATTATTAATTTTCCACAGCTGTTAATATTCAAATTCTTCACACTATTAACACTATTTTACAATCACTTCCTTTATACTAGTACATAACATATTTCTGAAGCCCACATATATAATTCTGTCATAATTTGTATGATATGTTTCACAAATGTCTGAAAAGAGAAGACATGTTAGTCTGCACATCGGCAGCATACATTATGTCAAACATTCCTCATATTGACCAATCACAAATCAAAATTTAATAAGAGTATAAATCGAAAGTCACACTCACTGAATAAATCACAGCTAAAAACTGGTGATGTTTATAGTAGAAAGTGAACAAACTCCAGTGGAGGTTGAGTCTTGCTACATACCTACCAAGTACAGGTATGAGGATAATACAGCAAGTGGTGCAAGAAATAATAATTTAAAAAAAAATTAAAGAAAAATGCACAAAAATTTACTTGTATATAAAAGAATCCTGGTGCCACCCGCTGGAATAGAGGCATCAATAAAGGTGTGTCCTTGGGCAGTCTCAAAGCAATAGGCCCACTGTTTTGGGTGCAGATATTTTAAGACATTGCCAAAAAAAAAAAAAAATGAGCAAAAGATGGCATAATGAATTCAAAGATAAGTCACTGGACCATGACCTGGTGAGCAAGTTTGGCAGAGACACACCCATGGTATGTCCCCATAAAGTTTGAAGAGGATTTGTCGGATTGTTTTAAGAAGCAAAAAATATCAATTGTGGATGACAGAGCATCCCGAAACTTCAGCTGAGATAAATATTGCTAAGAAATTTATTACTATTGCCATTATTCAACCGTCACCTTAAAAATAAACTAGAGTTGTTCTAACTTTTGAAAAAGAGGGGTAAATATTTGGACTCAAATCTGGAAACTGGGGTTCCACATTGTACATGAGGTAGAAAATAGAGGGTCATTCCTGTGGTGGCTTTGTGCCAACCACTATGGAGGCAGTACATTTTTTTTTTTTTTTCGTTTGGTTTAAATTTGTCAACACTGCTAACAACAGGTAATTACCAACTGTTCAGAAACCTGCCTGGGGTTGAGGTCAACCATAAACCTCTACAAGAGTAATGACTCCCAGACCTCATTGCTGGCCAAAGATCACATGCACCAGTACAATTTGGCACTGATTCCACAGTCAGAAGTACATCACTTACCAGCCAATAACACCTCACTTTTCTGTAATGGCAACACATTGATGCATTGCCAGTTGCTGTTTGCCATGTCTAGGTCACAGCAACCTATATGGCTTCACTGACCACATCAATACACTGATTGTTATTTTAGTTTGTTGATAGCTGGAATGGAAGTCTTAAAAGCCAATTATCATGATAATCATTTCATTCACACAATCTGAAATTGTCCCATATTGTTCAGTGCAGTAGTGCCTGTCTTCAGTGTTCACGCCAAAGACCAGCTGTCTTAATTAAGACCACTTTCTCAAGATACCTTGCTAAGTACTTTTCATGTTATTTATACCTCCTGTGAAAGACCATCTGTCTTAAGAGACCTCAATCTGCTGATCCTCAGGGTGGTCTTACAACACAGGATTCACTGTACTGTTTACTTTCACTGAATATTCCCAGGTCAACATTCAAGACACTGGGCATGTCAGGTCAACAAGGTTTCTCACAAAAATTCATCATTCAATGCACATTATGGCTGAACAAATGACGCACATTCATTGTATTGTTCTGATTGGAGAGACCCATTTGTGATAATCAGCTGCAGCCAAGAATTCAATCGAAACCCATCCCACTGCACTTATTCACCTAATGCACAGTGTGTATATACCTGTCAAAATACATCAACAATTTTGATGGCACATATACATATTAAATCTCTCTCTCTCTCTCTCTCTCTCTCTCTCTCTCTCTCTCTCTCTCTCTCTCTCTCTCTCTCTCTCTCTCTCTCTCTCTCTCTCTCTCTCTCTCTCTCTCTCTCTCTCTCTCTCTCTCTCTCTCTCTCTCTCTCTCTCTCTCTCTCTCTCTCTCTCTCTCTCTCTACCTACCTACCTACCTACCTACCTACCTACCTACCTACCTACCTACCTACTTTAATCTTCACACTGTAAATTGATTTATTTTGGCATGTACAAATTTTCATGTTTTTTTTAAAGTCAACATATTTATGAAGCCTTACAATTGTGGCCTTACCACAAAAATATGTTAATTAAAGCAGACAGTCACCACAATTCAAAATGCATGCACTTCTTTGCAACAATTATTTACACTACGAGTGACACAGTAATTTAAACTCACAGTTGCCGCATAGATTTTTTTAAAATTTCAAGTTCACAAATCTAATTTAACCTTGATAAATGTCACATCCAAGCAATTCACAGTACAGAGTGGTCCATGGCCCAGTCAGAAAGCTCTTCTGTTCAGGTTAATGCTCGATCAGCATGGAAGAGGAACATGCAAGCAATAATGGGGATGACAACTTACGCACAACACCAAAGCAGGGTTTACAACCTGTGTGGCAGGATGCGTTCAGTCTCAAGTATAGTTTAGGGAGTTGAACTCAAT
Organism: Hermodice carunculata; assembly: GCA_964020975.1. Lineage (NCBI taxonomy): Eukaryota > Metazoa > Annelida > Polychaeta > Eunicida > Amphinomidae > Hermodice > Hermodice carunculata. Next base: position 55,480,826 of record OZ026613.1, on the reverse strand, counting down.
CCAGCTCTACATACAAAAGCTAAATTGGCTCAGTGTGGTTTGATGGGATCTGATGAATATCTGCAGATTTAAGCTTAGATCTTACATGTATGGACAGGTATGATACAAATTGTGACACGGGTAAATGGATACTGATGGGATTCTATGCACAATGCATCAGTCCACACACCCTTACCTACATGTATTTCATTAGACATGGAGTCTCACCTTCAATGTTACACTGAATGGATCACTTCTGCAGCAAAAGGAAAGTCCTGTCTGAGTTGCAAAATAGTCTGATGATAATGGCTGATAGCCACTACACTCCTACCTTGATGGTGCACTCAGACTCCAACTCTTCTGCTTTTTTTTTTTTTTTGGGGGGGGGGGACCTCCTACTTCTGCACTCATTTGAAAATCCTCTCTCATGGTTAACAATGTTTAATGTAAAGCATATCTTTTACTGAACATGTTTAACTGTTAAAGCAATTCATACCGTCACAATTGTATCAGGATAACAGTCCTTTAAATCCCAATTAACTTTAATTCTTTACATTTCAAGGCTTCAAGTATACTCCAAAATGCACCATTCTGACATCAAATTCACAAAAGTTCTCACCAAGGAAGGGGGCAGCCGATTTGCTGCTTTAGGCCTACTCTTCTGCTGCCTTCCTCTTGTAAAATGTTCATGGAGAAGTTCATGAATCTTACATTAATTTGTACTCTAGATTAGAGTCTCTGGGGCCAGGCTTGACAGGGATGCATTTGTTACATGATATAAAACCTACAGATCTTTAAATTGAGAGACAAATTCATCACAGTAAAATGAATAGGAAGCGGGCAAACTCAATATGCATAGAATAGAGCACTATAAAATGGGAAGGTGGGTGCATATCCCTATGCAATAAACTGTAGACCATGCATGTAAGCTTGTGAAACCATGCCTCTGTTAAATACATACAGACATGAGCTTATACCAGTACATACTAGAGAATAATACATTCATCTCCTTTGAAATGTACCCCACTTGCAGACTATTCAAATATGAGTTTCTATTCACCTTCCAGCATTAAATTTGTGATACTGAGGGATAAAAGCTTATCTTGTGCAGGATGGATTAGCTCTCAGACTTCAGCATAAGATGCTGACGCAGGTTTGCTGATTGAAATAATGATACCTGCTGATTAATGCATTGCTTATGCATAAACAATGTCTGAACACTGCACGGTGAGAGAGAGCTCATTATGTCTGAACCGGTAATCAGGTACGAGCAAATTAACGCTTGGCTTTCTGAGTAGTCTTGGACAACATTTCTCTCATTGTGAGCGGCCATGGCGATGTGACCAAGGTGCCCAGCTATCAGGGACAGCCTGTCTTCAGTGGACATAAACATATGCATGAACATCCCCAGAAAGTTTGAAGAGGAATTAATTGGCTGGACACTTTGTTGAGAAAACCAGATACAGACTGTACTGGTTTTTACAATAGTATTGCTTTCGTTACAGTTAAACAACTCCTGAAAGACCAGCTCTATGGGTGAGCAAATTGTGGTCTATCAAGACAGATCGTCTTTCACAAGAGGCATAAACAAGACAAATTAAAAGGCAATCAGAGATTGCTGGATCCATGCCCCCGGTCTCATTTATAACCTTGCTAATCACAGGTCTCATTTTGGAATAACTCTAATCAATAAAAATAGGCTATCACTGTGACCCAGATACTTGACCTAGTGATCTACTTTTATGCATGACACACTGTTGTGTGTAGACAGACAGGTGTGTAAAATTTCACGACTCTAAGTTATAATGGACAAGACGAATTATAGCCCGGGCATAAAGCATAATGTAGTTTTACATGAATATATCACCATGACCCAGATACTTCACCTAGTGACCTACTTTTGCTTTACAACACACCTTTACATCAACATATATGTGTGTGTGTGTAAAGTTTCATGAAACTAAGTAAAATAGTAAAGGATTTATAGCCCAGACACGATTTCACAAGAATATGTTACTGTGACCCAGATACTTGACCTAGTGACATATTTTTGACCCATGACACACCCTTCTGTCCAGATACACCTGTGTGCAAAGTTTTATTAATGTAAGTTGAAGGACAAAGGAATTATAGCCCAGACACGAATAGCGGAAGCACGGACGCACTGAAAAAGCGATTACAATATGCTTCTCCTCTCTCGTCAGTTCACCAGTGTTCATGCACATGATAGTACTGGTCACCCTGACTAGATATAATATTCTGTGACATTGAAAGCACTCGCTCATTATGCCTGATTGAATAAAATCTCCCATCGCTATGACATGATAGCAATGGTTGTAACTCATTGCATAAATATCTCCTGTCATTATAACATTCAATGGCCACACCTGAATGGACTAAATCACATGACTTGGACCTGATAGCAATAATCACACTTGATGGACAAATGTTCCCCCTGCATTAGATAAAAATGAATCAGTCAGTGACATTGCATAATTCTTGATAACTTGTTCTTACTTGGCTCTAAATTGTTCACTCTTTGTTTAATTATTCTTCTTGCCACGTGCTTTTATCTGTTTTGCACAACCAGTGTTGCTCCAAGACAAAAATTTTGCAGACTCAATTATCAATAAAATGACCCAGGCTTATATGGTATGAAATACTATACAATCAAAACAAGATAGGCCTATTATTCAGGCAAAGAAAATGGGTCTGTACCACTATGCCTCACTTATGGTTTGGACACTTACAGAATTAAACTACAAGAAACCTCGACAAATGCAGCATATGCTCTGTCACAAGAAAGGTGATTTTTGTTGTTGTCTTTGCTTGAAATGTGGAGATGGCTTAACAGCATTGGGGATACTAGATGACAAGTACATGTACCTGTATTGAGAATACATGCTACATATTTGTGAAATTTGTTCCACTATCTCATTTCATTTAGATGTATAGCTGCTATTTCAGACCACCCCTATTGCCAGTTTAAAGTGGTCTCATACTGAAAAGTGCCCCTAACATACCAATAAATGTACTTAGTCAAATAACTTCTAGTATCATGAAAGGGCAGTCTTAAAAAATAACAAGGCTGGCATGTGATGTGGTCTTTTAGAGCAGAAACCACTGTATTGCGAGACTCATATACATGTATGTCCCTTTGAACATTCGTTGTCAAGTCATCCCTGCATATCAAAGATACCATAAAATCAAGCTATTCACAGTCTGAGCAGAAAGCTTAAATTAAAGCCACTGGCACGCTTCAGCAACATGCAGTGAGACACTTTTATATGCATATTTTATGTGCAGGACATTACAAATTTCATTGAATAGTTGGAAAATCTCATAATTGAACATAATCTATTTCCAGTCTGGCTTAACAGATCTGTACTACTTTACACATATTTAATATAAAGAGAAACTTAACAAACCCAACTCTGTAAGCCCATGTACCGTTTGAACACTATCAAGTCCCATATTCTAAGAGCAAAGTCCCATTCCGTACCATATTTGTTCCAATATCAATATGTCAGAGCACTGCATCCCACAGTGGAAGGTTACTTAACCACTCCATATCATTTGCCTCCTAATGGAGAGGTATCTCGTATGTTTACACTTGCCACTGAGCCCTACAGTCTTACCTTTTGATATTAAATACACATGTATGTATGTATGTATGTGTGTGTGTGTGTGTGTGTGTGTATATATATATATATATATATATATATATATATATATATATATATATATATATATATATGTATAATATTATAGTTATGTCTTGGGTGGTTTATGGACAGAATTGTAATCCTCAGACCGTCTAGTGGACAGTTGTTCGGGTTTATGGGCATTTTTCAACATGTTTGCCTGCCACCTAAGAAATGGAATGGCATATTGAATTTAAAATTCAATATCTTTGTCTGTACCATTCTTAACATTTTCAAAATTTTATCCCTTTATAACTGACCTAGCACAAGTTTCACTGCTGCAGCTTTTGGTCACTGTTTACCAGATAAGTCCACAGCACAATTCTGTAAATTGGAGTTGGAATGGCAACTCTTTCAAAAATATTCATGAAAATATTCAAGATTTGAATTTTGTTTACTCTCCTTATTTAGATAAATCAAAATGCTACAACATTTGTTCATTGTTCAAGGGATCACAAATCTATAAATTGACATTGAAATGGCACCTGTATCTATAGCCATGTTGAAGATATTGAAGATTTAAATTTTGCGTATTTGCCTAATTTGCAGAAATTAAAAGCCTACAACTTTGATTAATGGTTCATTGGATGCAGCTATAGTACAAACCTATATATACTGATGTTAGATTGGTGCCTCTATCTAGAACACTTTCATCATGAAGCTTGTGCATTGATTACCCTTTGCTTGTCTTAAGTACAATCTAATCTTCTGCAGTGTACACTTAGATGGTTTTAGGAATTACTTGGCTGATATTTTCACCAAGGTGCATTCTTTGATGAGGCAAAAATGGCAGATCCTTACCCAACACCTTATCAGCAACACCTACCACTGACTTGGATGCTTAAGAGGAGAAGCTGCTCAATGATTTGGTCGCTCAGAGCACCAATGCATCTTATGAATGGGCAGTAAGTTATTTTCAGGAATATATTATGGCTAACTATGGCCAACTTATCCTTCCATCCACTGTACAGCAAATGGCAGCCTTCATTGCCTTTGTTAGATACAGCAGCTTCAACAATTGCTTGTTATGTTTTGGGTATTAGCTACTTTCACAGTATCATTTTGTGGCCTGACCCAACTTTAAATTTCTTGATCAGCAAGTTACTTGACCATGTGTGCCGACAAGCTAAGCAAAGCGTAGACTCAAGGAGGCTGGTAATGTTTGGTCTGCTGGTGAAATTCTTCCAGGCCTTACCTCAAATATGTTCATATTGCTATGAGACAAAATTATTCAAAGCTGCATTTTCCCTCACATATTTTTGGTTTTAGAGAGTAGGTGAATTTACAGCAGCTAGTAATTAATCTAATATCATACAGATTATATACAGCTGCATGATGTGTGCTTGAATGGAAACAAGTTCTGGATAACAACAGGACATGCCAAGAATAACCAGTTTAACAAGCACGTAACCATAGAAATTATAGGCTTTGCCGCAGACAGAACTTCATATCCTGTCAGATTAATGGCTGATTATCTTTAGGTCAGGCTGGGCATACCTTCAGCAACAGCTCTATTCATCTATTGGGATGGCTCTCCTCTTACATGATATCAGTTTCAGACAATCTTAGCAAAGGTAAACTCATTCGTTCAGAATCGTCACTGCATTTTCATGTGTGGTGGCAGGCCTGTTTACATGTATTAAGGAGTAGGGGCAGTGGTGCTCCTCTGCCTATCAAACTTATATAAGACCCCTAGGACAGGTTTAAGCAGTATCCCTCATTTAAATAGAAATGAGCAAATCAATACAGGCCCATATTGAAACTGGGAAAGTTACTGGTTGAGCGTCCTGCTGTTGGCACTAACTCCCAACAGATAGGAGGTCAATATCAGGGTCCAGAGTAGTCTTAGGTAAAGGGGGAGCTTCCTACCTACCACCTTATAATCATGAAATAGTGCTATTAACCTTGCCAACATAGCTAAGTGGCAGTTACCTGAATGAATATAGTTGTAGAATTAGTTAGAATTTTTCATTAATTTCAGTTAGTATCTTTCCTTTGTTGGTCACATGCATTTACTCTTGCCGTAAAATTCTTGAACAGGACAAGCAGGGTGGCTGATGGGATCCTTATCAAACATTTCAGGAACTGTGTTGTCCAGGAGAGAGAGCACATTGCAATTTTCGACCTCTTTGGCCTGGGACAGGAGGAGTCACAGTGGCAAGGATCAGTGGCCCCTTTTGACAACTTGTGCAAGTTAAATTATGGATAGGAATTTAAAGTAGTGGTTTAAGTGTTGTTGGAAAGGTGGTGCAAGAGTCAAACCTCCTTTGGGAGACCGCCTGCTTTATGTGACCACTTCTTGGATGGTACTAGGGATGGTCACTCAAAACAGGGACCACTGTAGGTTTGACCACCCCTATTAGGGGCTTCCATGCAGATTGCACTGGGAGCTTTGATCTGTGCCAGGTTCACCGGTCACATCTCATGTGGGATGTTGTGAATATAATTTACATGTTTTGAGGACCTCAAGCCATGTGAATTACTTAGTACTTAGGTAATAATCTGTCTCCAAAATTCAAATAGAGCAGTACTGTATTTCTGGGGCTTCCTGCTTTCCCTGCTTATTGGTCAGTTTTGCATCTGCTCAAAGTCTTTAGTTTATCACTCTGGCATTTTTGTGGCTCAAGATACCAGTCCTGACATGTTATAATGTACTAATGTACATGTCTATAGAATAGTTACATTACATGTACTAGTTTGTCACTGCAGTTCAGTGGCCATATATATATATATATATATATATATACATATACAGTGAAACTTCCCTATTCTGAACACCCTTGGGACCGGAAAAAACTGTTCAGTATAGTGAGGTGTTCCGTATAAGAAGGTTTGATAGCATTGAAAGTATATACTTGGGACTGAGAACTGTTCAGTATAGAGAGGTGTTTGGTTAGAGAGGTTTTACTGTATATATATATATATATATATATATATATATATATATATATATATATATATATATATATATATATATATATATATATATATATATATGTATAAATATATAAACTGGTATATATATATATATATATATATATATATATGTATATATATATATCTTTGTGTTTGTGACTGGTGCACAGTGGCCATGCATATACTGTATATTGCTTTAATTCTGCTGTACTCTTATTTTTGCTTATTTCGCTGATGGCACAAAACCGATGGCACAAAACCATGAAAATACACTGAAATAGTATTTTAACATTGTTTGAATAGGAATTATATCCAAAGACAATGATATATATAAAACTACAGTGAAATGTCAAAAATACAAAAACCATGAAAATGGATAGATGCAAAAATAAAGCAATTTTGAGTATAATATTGAGTTGTCACTAATGTAGAGTAGCTGTATTAAAGTAGTTTAAAAGCATGGTCAATGAACTCCAGAAAACACCATGGCTTATCACTGAAAATATCATTTCTGGGTTGTCCATGTAGATGTTGCTTGATGTAACTGCATGTTACACCAGGCATATTTGTACAATGCAGGTTCTGCATAATCAATCAAGTCAGTACTTCATTTGCATCATGGATAATCGGCAGCATCAGCAAGTAATGAATGAATGATACTTGCATCCATGGGGCATGCGTATCCTAATTTTGGGTGCCATAAACTTTGTTGCATTTTTTTGTTTAGGAATTGCAATTCTGCTTGCTTTATTTGGAGTTCATCGAGTGTACTGCAGTGTGATAAAAATTTGTTTTCCCTCCCTCCCTCCCTGTTTGTTGGGAGCTAGCTGGCTGGATTGTAATGATCAAATGGGTCGACACTCACCCCTCTGAGGAGAAGTCTACACTTTGCATGTGGCCTGCACCTTTTCATCAAGAATGACAAACAATTAAGCTGGACTTATTCACAAGGCCAGTGACTTGCAGCCATGGATGCTGAGTTTTCTAGACTTTTCCAGACAGCACTGAGGAGCTACTGACTCATGCTTTGTTAACATACTGTGGAACTGTCTGTTTTTTCCAGCATTGGCTGCAGGCTTGTTGTTTGTACATGGCCCAGGCACCTGTGCCATGGCACTTTGTACAGTTGAGGATAATTTTTTTTCTCTGTCTTGACTTTCTTAACCAGGAGGGTTTCTTTGGACCAGCTGGCAACCTGATGAATCAATGATGATAGCAGGGAATGGGAATGTTGCGAATATAATTTACATGTTCTGGGGACATCGAGCCAAGAGCATTACTCAGCATTTGTGTAATAATCTGTCTTCAAAATTCAAATAGAGCAGCACTGTATTTCTGGAGCTAGCTTCCTACTTGTCACACTTGTTGACCAGTTTTGCATCTGCCCAAAGTCTCTGTCTCTGATTTTGGCATTTTGTGGCTGAAGATACAAGTCCTGACATGTTATAATGTAAATAGAATAGTTAGTAGTTTGTCACTGTGGTCCAGTGGCCATATATATTATCTTTTTGTTTGTCACCAGTGTATTTGACTATACAGTATTGGGTTATCACTGGCATACAGTGGTCATATACAGTATTGAATTGTCACTTGTATACAGTGGCCACGCATTATACAGGATTGTCAGTTTTCACTGGTGTACAATGGTCATACAAAGTACACAGTATTGAGCTGTCACATGCCATATGTTAGGTGTTAATATTAAGGACTGGTAAGACACCAAAAACCTTTGCATGGCCGATTTTGAGATTTTAACGGTTTTTACAAGATGAATGTCCTTTCCTCTAGTTGTCAAAATTTCAAGCTTTTAACTACTGTAGAAATATGAGAAAAACGCCCAAAACCACACAAGCATGTGGACATCCGAACGTCCATGTGTCATTATTTTGGTTTTCAACCGCCAAACGGAACAATGCCACCCGTCAATCATACTTAACAGCCTGTCACGTGGCTGCAGGTAGCAACGGTCCATGGCAAAAGGAGAGTGGTATCAGGGCGCCAATGCGAAAAAAGGCGACATGCCTAAAGTATGTTTGTGGGCAGGGAAAAGATGCAAACATGCTAACATATCATATCCTTAGTGGTTTACTTTATAGTTATCTTGCTTGTGTTGTGTTCTAACGAAGGGAGACTTTAAATGTTCAAGAGGAGCGGCAATCGTCTGACGATGTCCCTTCAAAGGCCGTGCCGCGATGGATTACCCCAGTGGTCCTGCACACCAAAGACAGGCGGGGTAAAAACTGACACTTTAATCAACAATACCCACGTACATGATAATATTTTATCGAAACGCAGGGATGAGGAAATAAAAGTGCAAATAAACACATCGAAATAACCATAAACGTGAACAGCAGAGAAAGCACACAAAATAACGTTAAAAAATTTAGGTTGGAAAGAGAATTGAAACTCATTGCCAAAATAACCACAAAATAATGACAAGTTAACTAAGTGTCTTGTGTACAGACAAGTCTAACAAGCTAACTACATAAAGTATCCAGATAGGAGAAAATACAATAAAATACTATCCCTAAAAACGGGATGAAGAGGTAGGGGGTGGAAGACCAAACCGGCCATCCGTGCACAGACCACAAGCGGCCGTAGGCCGCCCACCAAAGATAAGGCAACACAACTTTCGTTGCGAGGCTTGAGGTCACGGGGCCCGAAGGGCCGCCTCCATGACGTCACGCTTTGAAACCAGACTGTCGATGTCACCGTTTGACAGATCGCTGAATAATACTTTCTGTACTTCAAAAGCTCTTTTATTCATGTGATTGGCCAAAAAGTGATTGACAACCTCCCCAAATGTTAAGGGACGTTGTTTTCTACGCTTTGTACAAATATCAGTTCAACTTAAGCAAATAGTATTGTTTCAGAGGCAAATGATCAACATCAAAGGCCTTTGAAGCTTGTTTTCTCAGAAAGGATAATAGAACGAGAACCCCACCTAAGAATGGTTATTCCAACAAAAAGGCTGGGCGAAATTTAATCCGGTTAACTGCTTTTGATTCTGTAATGTCTGAACTGCAAAAACGATTCAGCGATTTTCAAAATTTTGCTTCGTTCTTTTTCTATGAAATGAAGAAAATGAACATCCTGAAAATCAAAGGGAAAATTGAAACGTCAAACTTTGAGGATGGATAACAGAAAAACGAAACCAAACATGAAAAATCGCAGGATCGTTTTTTGTTGCCAATATGTCAGGATTAAGATGCAAGTGTAATTATGAATTTATCACAAACAAGTTGACGCTGACGCTGTCCATATCTCCCGCCCACATAATTTTAAAACAAAGATAACTGTATATTTGGCAGGTACATACTGGCATGTTTCTGAACCTTACAAGGTTGATCAACTGTAAAAGTTAAGTTATCCTAGCTCACTTGTTTCTTCAGATATTGCATACAACAAATTCAAAGAAAATTGAATTGCCGCTGGTGACCTTGGAATTAGGTCAAGGTCACACACCTTCGAACTCGATGTAGACCCTAACAAGAGTGATCAACTGTGAAAATTTCATCACCCTATCATATCCGGTTCTTAAGATATCGCGCGCAAGAAGTTTAGAGATAAATGATCCTGGTGACCTTGAAATGGGGTCAAGGTCACTCTCTTTCGAACTCGACCTGAACACTTATAAGGTTGACCAACTGTAAAAAATTCATGATCCTAGCTTAATCTGTTCTTGAGATATCGCGCGCAAGAAATGTGGGACGGACGCACGGACGGTCGTCATTACTATATCTCCCCCCCCACTTCGTGGGCGGGAGATAATAATTAGAGACTTATATCGACATTTATGGGGTGGATGCTTTGCAGTCAACTTTCAATTGTTTATTCAACAATTAACATCACAGACACCCAAACAAGGCCATATAAATTCTTTGGAGTATGACGATTACACACATATATGATATGTTATCCTAACGCAAATACAGTTTGAGCTAGCATGTACTAAAGTGGGATTTATTTTTGGTGTCTTACCTGTCCTTAAAGTAGTTTAATAGTATGGTTAATGATCTCCAGAATAAACCACAGCTATCTTCCAAAATCTTATTTCTGTGTTTTGAGTTGTCCTTGAATAAATTCAATGCCCACTGGAGTATTGTTGTTGTTAATGCACAACAATGTACTGCTTCATTTGTGATACTTTTTTAAGCTACCCTACATACTGACCCTGAGAAATTTAAAAAGTATGAACCTACAATAATTTCAGGGTGGCCTCTTATCCATAATACTAGTATCATTAAATAAATCTTCCCTTTAGCTGTTTCCTTGTGTGTGTATATAATGTTTATATTTAATGACACATGACAGGAAATATATGGGTTCCATATCCCTTCCAACTGGTTAATATTTACAACTACATTCTTCACAATTTCCCATGCTTCACTTTCAAATGACAACAACTTCTTTTGGTTGTAAAAAACTATAAAAGAACAGTACACTATACATGTTTGCTAAGCAAAGACAACTTAAAGCTCCATTGGTCCTTTACATGTTTTACTCTTTCATCCATAATCTTGAGAATATATTTGGTGCCTCTCAACAATATGCTCCCTGCATGTTCATATCCTTACAGGCTCTTGCACTGCAATCTTAAACCACAAATGTCAAATGTTCATGCAAGGTTGCAACTCTTATTACAAGGAGAAACCTAACAGAAATGTCATGCTTAATGAAAAAAAAATAAATAAAAAAAGAGACATATAAAAATAAGCATAATTTGATGAAAAGTTGAAAGGAACTTCAACTTCTTTTTTTTATGTAAATTTAGTGACAAGTATGCAAGTCAACTGTGTAATTCTCCATGAGCTTTTTGTGATGGTTGCTTCATATACTTTGATCAACAATGGCAAGTACCCATGTGACACTTTGATTTCCTCGTGCAATATAATTTGTACTCACTAAAATTTTTGGTCCTTCACCTGTGGTCAGCATATGCACTCCTATCCTGGTCTAATATATATACTTCAAACGCGAATACAACCTTCAGCATTGCCATTCTATGGAAGTCAGCACTAGGTGAAAGAGTGGCAGCAAGCTTAGCTGTATGAACTTGCAGGTCATCCATAATGCATGTTACACATTGTGCCCCTTGAGATCTCTACATAACTGCTGCAAGAACAATGTATTTTAGCTTTCTTAAGGTGATTTCATCACCAACAATCAAAGCGCTCATGCATTTTCTAATTTCCCCAGAGGACTTTAACCCTTATTCATGCCCACTTCAATGCTTTCCAACTTGTCATTTACATTCAAATGAACCATTTTCTAGTTTTATGTAAACATCATGGTATAAATGAAAAATGAGTAAATAATTAAAATTGCCTAAATTTTGAACATTTGGATGCAATTTATGGAAGGCACTTTATCATATACCCTCAAGCTTTGACACGAAATTTCAACTTATTACTAGTCAAATGGCATGTGTCGATCTAGAAATTTCTTAGCGACTGGGAAACTACATGTATGGCACCAGGGGAACAGGGCTGAGGCCCCAGAAGATCTTGTACTTTAGCATTTTCACACCAGCTTTTCACCCTTTCCTGGCACTAAGAAGCCAGATTTTAACTGTGCTGTCTATATATTTTCATCAAACTTATTGCATATTGAGGCAAAAAGATGAGAAAACTTGGGGTCTCTTTTAGGGGGTTGTGGCTGAAACCATCACACCCCACTTCGGACTATGCTGGATCCATGCCTGAATGGGGCTGCCAAAAAGGCAGAAAATTGGTATATTTGTGTGCTTAAATCTGAGGAAAGGTTCATTTTTATCTGTAAGGGTTAACTTCCAGTAAAGGGAAAATGGATTCCCTGTCAATCTTCAACAGATAACATACAAGGAAGGATGCAATCTAGGATTAAATGTACCTATTTTTAGTTGTATAATATACTACAAGCCTTACATGTTCAATGATATGATAGACAGGAAATTCTGACCCTGGCCAATAGAAGGTGCTCCCAGACTTGGCATCATTTTGAATGGGAAGGTTCAATAAAAAGACATTATATTCAGGAAATGCCTGTGAGGGTTTCAACAAGAATCATGATTCAGGAGCAGTACTTGACAAAAAAGAAGTGATGACTTTTATCCTAATAACATGATGCACATGATCATGCTGAAATGGTTCACATATGCTGCAAATATAATTATTTTCACATGTATAAACTTTCTTTTCTTTTCTTTTCATTGCATGCATTTGACTGAATCACATTCAACCTATGATAAACTGCTACTTCATTTTTTTTTTATTAAATCAGTTTTTTTTGCCATGAGCAAAATATGTGAAAATTAAACTAAAGTAAAATTACGTAATTTGAGAGTAACATATGAAAAACATGCATTTTTCTGATATTTTTGGAACAATTCCTCTGCGATAACTTAGTCTGACCTGTAAATCATTGAATCAAAGTATTTATTAACTTATCTTATGACCCTTTAGAAGTATGTTGTACATTTATATTCACATTTTGCCACAGGACAAGATCACTCAAGTACAAATAAAAAAACAGGAAAAAAAATACATTGAAACACCCTAAAGTACTGCACAAATATCACCACTGACTGTCACCCTTGGGGAGATTCTGTACATGTATTCAAATTAGCCCATCACTGCATGGGAACTTTAACTCATTCCATACCAGTCCCTGATTTTTCTGTATATTCAGATCTAGATTTAAGATGACAATTGCATATTTAAATTCATGAAAAGAGCTTTCGTTCAAATACCAACATGCCTATAGTCTTAAGTCAGTGGTTCTGGCACTGCCTGGCAAGTCATGCCGTAGCTGCTGCAAGGGCTGGCAGTGCCAGAACCACTGACAAAGGCACTATAGTATGGAATGAGTTAAAAATTTTTTGTTTCTGCACAGCTGAAACTAACTAAGAGAATTCGTATTCCACTCATTTGACATCTTAAGTCTATACCTATAAAACTGGTCATAAACAGCTGAACAAAAATAGCATGAATGGTCCCATATGCTCTGAAATGCAGACCGATATATGATTTCAGGAAAGTTACACTATCACCCCATCCTACTACAGGATTAAATCCATTATCACAAATGTCTTTGGAAGAGATGTATCCTTCAAGAAACCATGATATACATGATACGTGTATAGGCAAATGACAGCTTAAAGTACCTGGATGGATTATGGGTCCATCTGTTATACTTTGGGGGTTGTCATATCAACTCTGACCATATGCTGAGTCATCATAGGGGACAATGCAGAACATTATTCAGCCCGGTAAGTGATGACACCTGCATGCATTACATGATGAACCCTTTTCCCTTGAATTATGACACAGTTTAAGACTGATTATTAGCGTTTCTTGGAGTAGGTTGGGTGTTAAGGAGCCAGCCTAAATCAATTAGGAAAGCTGTTGACCTGGGGCATCTTCTCTTGCCAGGTCTCATCTACAATTCTCATTGTAACTGTCTTTTATTATTGTTGAAAATATCAGTTGAGAACACTGAAGAATATGACATTTGACCGATAACTGATTTTTGACTGGTTTGGTTTAAACATATTTTATTTGTAAATACAATTGGCCTACAGACTCACAAGCCTATAATAGGGCCTCTTGTACATTTTGGGCTGGTTTAAGGGACAAAGGGTTAAACAAGACTGAAGCCAGCTGTGCCCTATGTTCTTGAAAGACGTCTTTATTAACTCTTCTCCTCCAGTGCTTGACAGAAAGAGTTAATTAACATGACCAGTACACTATGCCATAAAGCATGGCCAAAACTTTCGCCAGACAATTGCCACCAGTGACCTAGCTGTTCTGAGTTTACATTAGTGTGCAATGCAGTAGAGAGGAAAGTCTTTTTCAAGATACCAACTATGAGCCATTTAAATTTCCACCATCATTGTGCAATACAATTTTTCCTAGATATCCCCTTGCAAGTCTGTTGTTTTGCTGCTCGATTGTTTGTACTTTCACCCGATAATTAAGACACTTGCAACAAAAATGTTCTCATCCCAACCAAGCCATGGTCAAGTACCTGGGTTCCATCACATAACCTTTCATGACGAAGGTATATAAGGTGAGAACTCATTTAAGATTTTAAGTTGCATTATTCTATTGCATCAATAATGAAACAATGAAAGCAACGCTGGTAGAACTCACCAAGCTTGTCCCTGCATCTGTGACTTCCATTGTCACCAATATGGCAAGCTGTTTTGACATTTAGTCCTACTGCTCCAGATCATTAAATTATTCAGCAATATCACTAAATTATTTGGCATTATTGCCAAATTATTCACCAATATCATTAAATATTTAGTGATATCACTAAATATCTAGTGATACATGTATCTCTAAATATTTAGGGATATTACTAAATATTAAAGTATCTTGCTAAATCATTTGGAGATATCTTTAAATCATTTAGTAATATTACTAAATGATTCAGCAATATCAATTATTAAGCAGCACTGCTAAATGATTAAGAGATATCACCAGATCATTTAGTGATATCCCTAAATGTGTATGATTTAGCAATATCTCCATATGACTTAGCAATATTGCTAAATGACTTTGCCCTATCACTTAACTATTTGGTGATATCACTAAATACCATTTATGGCCAGCCAAGATAGATCTTGTGATTTACCAAGCCTGCAAAGTCCTAGACCACTCTGTTTGCAAAGACAGACCAATGATGATATCACTAAAAATACCATTTATGGCCAGCCAAGATAGATCTTGGCTCCATTGAAATGGGTGCATGTGTTCAGCAAAGGTGAGGGGTACTCAGAGGTTCCAAGTTATTTTCTCCCAATTCAGGAGATTGTGCGGAGGATGGAGGGAGGGCTTGGAAGGAAGGCGTGCCCCCCTCCAGATGCAAGACATTTTTGGAAATATACAGTTACAATGGTGCATTCTGGTGGTTTGAAATTCCAAAAATCAGCTGTAAGAAAGGGAATAGCAAAATGCATTTAAAATGCTGTTAACCACAGTGAGTTAGCACTGAATTCACAAAAACACTGTCACAACACAAACAATTAATGCAAAATATCAACTTTTTTCACGAAAAAAAATGATAATTTGGAAGTTTTTTTTCCCCTTAAGATTAGGGATAAATGAGTTAAATTTCCGGAGTTTTGGAACCTCTGGGTACTGGTGCCAGCCGTCACCAACACTGCACATGCAAACTTTATGTATATGGCCACATATATTCACAGATATATTTGCATGAGGCCAGTTGGGGAAGGAGGAGGAGGTTTGCAAAATGGACTACAGATTTAGGGATATTGATAAATGTATTTCTGCTTGCTGTCCTATTTGTGTCCAATATGTATGGCAAGTCCTTTAGACATTTAGTCCTATTTGGTGGTATCACTAAATCATTTGGTGATATCTCTACATCATTTAGCAATATTTATAAATATTGCTATATCATTTAGGAATATCTCTATATGATTTATAGTTATTGCTAAATGATTTAGAGATATCACTAAATGAGACCATGCATTTAGCAACACAGCTAAATGATTTAGTAATATCGCTGTTTGATTCAGCCATATCAATAAATGACTTGTCAATATTGCTAACTGATTTAGCGATGTCGACAAATAGGACTAAATGGCAAAAGGGTTTGCCATACACCAATACTGCAATGCATTGCTTCAAGTGAGTTCTCACCATTCTTTCCCGTGACATGTATAAGCATAACAACAAATTTTACTGTACAAAAAAATGTTATGGAGTAGTGGATTCTGATCGAAGACGAGATAATTTTACACATGTATTCTAATTCTTTGTTTACTTAAAACCCTGGTGATGGGAGTGACTGCATGCTCCATTCATTCCCTGTGAGCTTGCCGGGAACTGTACTTAAAGCTACAGTGTGAGTAAAAAAAAAAAAAATGTTTTTTGAAGAGTGTTGCTGAGACTACAATACAGAAAAAGGTTGGTTGATGACAATAGACACAAACATCAAATTTATTGTGACACAGTTACCTAATCTACTGAACATAACAGGCAAGCATGTTATCAGTGGTGGCATGCAGGACAATGGCAGCTCAGGAGGATATCTCAGGGTACCATAGTGTACATGTATGTGGCATTCTGCTTCTGAGACATGCCTGATGTAATCAATCTGACGTAAACACTGGGGCAGAGGGAGGTGAGCCATGCAGCTGTTAATTGTCCTGTCCTTTGATTCACAATGAAAATGACCGCATTGGAGAGCAGTATGGAGGCAGCCATGTCTCTATGTGTGTGTGGCCCTATGTTGATGTATTTCTCTCTGTCAGCTCACCACTTGAGTGACTCAGTCTCCCAGCAGTGTGTGTCAGCATCTTTTCCAGTCAGTTGACTGCCTGTCGTGTTCAGTGTCCCAGTGGTGAATTCTGTGGGTTTGGGTCAGTGTGACATGCATGTAGATGCATATTTCGTAATCAGCTCACTGCTTGAGTATATCCTGTCTTAAATTAATATACACAGGGAATTAAGTGTGTCTATGTATGCATGGATGGAAAATGCATTCATGTCAATGTATGTGCAATGCTAGCCTGCTTCTCAATCAGCTCCCAGTGTGACACTGTACAATTCATTGTAAATGTGTGTCTGGATTAATACACCATTACGTGTACATAAGTACTTCATGCAATGTCTGGGTCTTTATCCACTTCTTTCTATTGCCGGTAATATTGCTTTCCAAATAATCATCTGCCTACCCCAGCTTAAATATGTTCCTGAGTAAATACTGTAAAGGCACAAATTTTCCCGAGCATTTAATTTCCCGAATCCATTAAAATAAAAAAATTCCCGGTTTTTATTTTCCCGAATAGCAAAGCTGGTGAAAAAAAATGCAAGGAAAGGGTAACAAGAGAGCTGTGTGAACAGCCCGTGCCTCAGCTGATCTTGACATTCATCACACTTGCAGCTCTATGAACTTGAGAAAGGACAAGGACACCATGTTCTGAGTAAGTCTGACCTTTATAGAAGAACACTTACATGTGCAACATCAAAGTTCAAGTAGTTCTCAAGTTATAATGAAGAGTAAAATTCATGTATGTTGCACTGTGACCCCACAAACGAGGTCAAGGTCATTCATGTACTGTCTCAGCATGACCTTCATACAGAATAATTAACATGTGTAGCTAACTCAAAGCAGATCTCAAGTTATCAAGTAAACAGTAAATTTTGTGTCAGTTGTCCTGTGAATTAGCATTAGAATGCCCATTGACTTACAAGATCTTTTAAGATTTGTCAAAAAAAAAAAAAAAATTCATTAAAAATAAAAAAATCACTGGAGCATGAACATTTGAACAAATTGGTAGAAACCCACCCAATGTACATTGCCACCAAGTTTGAAGTTAATCTGGATGACGGTTTTGGAGAAGAAGTCGAAAATGTGAATTAGCATTAGAATGCCCATTGACTTCCATAGTAATCAATAGGAAAGCTGCATTGACCGACAAGTACCAGAATTGAAAAAATCGTTAAAAATCAGGAATCTGCAGCATTCCCACATAGTGTACAAATTTGTTTGACCCTTCTACAAGGAACACATCCACCATGTTTCAGCTTAATCTGAGTGACGGTTCTGGAGAAGAAGTCGAAAATAGCTACAACACACAAAAATTCATAAACAAGAGGGCTGTGTGAACAGCCCGTGCCTCAGCTGATCTTGACATTCATCACACTTGCAGCTCTATGAACTTGGGAAAGGATCAAGGACACCATGTTCTGAGTAAGTCTGACCGCTATAGAAGAACACTTACATGTGCAACATCAAAGTTCAAGTAGTTCTCAAGTTATAATGAAGAGTAAAATTCATGTATGTTGCACTGTGACCCCACAAACGAGGTCAAGGTCATTCACGTACTGTCTCAGCATGACCTTCATACAGAATAATTAACATGTGTAGCTAACTCAAAACAGATCTCAAGTTATCAAGTAAACGGTAAATTTCGTGTCAGTTGTCCTGTTAATTAGCATTGGAATGCCCATTGACTTACATAGTAATCAATAGGAAAGCTGCATCGAACGATAAGTACCCGAATTGAAAATCCTTAAAAATCAGGAATCCAAAGCAGTGCCACCTAGTAAACAACTGTTTGACCCTTCCACAACATATCCATCACATTTCAGCTTAATCTGAGGAACCGTTCTGACAAGTGAAAAATAGCAAAACCATACAAAAAATTCCTAAAAAAAATTGCAGCGCCACCTGGTGAACAAATTGGGAACTAGGTGTCCCCGGGAGTGTCTATGTATGATATCAAAGCAATTGGGTACGCAGTTTCGGAGAAGAAGATTTTTTAAGATTTGTCAAAAAAAAAAAGAACAAAAAAATTCATTAAAAATCCAAAAATCACTGGAGCATGAACATTTGAACAAAATTGGTAGAAACCCACCCAACGTACATTGCCACCAAGTTTGAAGTTAATCTGGATGACTGTTTTGGAGAATAAGTAGAAAATGTGAATTAGCATTAGAATGCCCATTGACTTCCCCAGTAATCAATAGGAAAGCTGCATTGACCGACAAGTACCCGAATTGAAAACATCGTTAAATATCAGGAATCCGCAGCATTCCCACATAGTGAACAACTTTGTTTGACCCTTCTACAAGGAACATATCCACCATGTTTCAGCTTAGTCTGAGTAACGGTTCTGGCGAAGAAGTCGAAAATAGCTATAACACACAAAAATTCATAAAAAATTAGGAAAAAATTGCAGCACCACCTGGTGAACAAATTAACAACTAGAAGTCCCAGGGAGTGTTCCTGTGTAATATCAAAGCAATTGGGTGAGCGGTTTCGGAGAAGAAGATTTTTTAAGATTTACCCAAAAAAGAACAAAAAAAAATCATTAAAAATCAAAAATCACTGGACCGTGACCATTTGAACAAACTTGGTAAAGACCCACCCAAGGCACATTTCCACCAAGTTTGAAGTGAATCTGGTTGATGGTTTTTGAGAAGAAGTCGAAAATGTGAATTGTGGACGACGGACGGACGACGGACGGACGGACGACGGACGACGGACCCTCAAAAAACCTCAGCTGACTGACAAGTCAGCTGAGGTAAAAACTATTAATCACTTGAGACATGTATGGACTTATTTGACACGGCGGTCATTTTTTTAGTGAAATAAAATATGGAATAATACATTTGTTTGGAATTTATCATATCTTTATTCCAATTCATCTAGAAACCTTGATATGAATTATCCATCATGTGAGACCTGGTTCAGTAGTACTTCTGTACACTGCATGCCACAGAGATTTTCCAGTTTTTATTTTCCCAACTGGTACCATTCGAGAAAATTAATACCTCTGGAAAATTTGTGCCTTTACAGTACATGCATCAATTTCAATACTGCCAGATAAACAAAAGGGTTTGCTCACAGATCAACCCTCTGCTCAGTAAAACAATGCAGGCTGATCTATTGCCTCTGATCTGGATGATCAATACTGTTGGTTATTTGTATTATTAGTTCATCTGTTCCCTCCCAAAATGTGTCTGAGGAATGAGTATGTCATATAAGTGAGTCAAAATGCAAAGGAATTTGACTTTATTAAGTGTCTAAAAACTTGAGTCATTACGTGAATACATAACATATATATCTGAATGACATTGTGATGAGTGTTCACTGCATGCTATCACATTGAACACTCATTACAAGATGATCAGCATCTGATGCCACCCTTACTTATACTATGTGCAGGTCTATAATAACAAAACATTTAGATGCCAAAAAAGACTGCAGATGACAGGTCACCTACACAGGAGCTGACAGACAACTGGATAATTTATACCTGAGAAAGGATGTCAGTCTTGAGGAAAGCTGGCAGTCAACACAAGCAATAATTATTCACCCCCTCGCTATTGGAAGAATAATCACAATCATTAGTAAACTGCCTGCTGAAGACAGTAATTATGGACAGAAGATTAGTGTCTGTCATCAGCGTCCCTATAATGCTGTCACTGTTCTGTGGAGATCTACATGATCAAAGGTGCACACCCATAATGACTGTACACCCATGTTGCCTGGGACACCTTTTGTACTCCAGTAAAGCTTATAGGTCCACAGTCTTGCTGTCTGGGACACCTTTTGTACTCCAGTAAAGCCTATGGGTCCATAGTCTTGCTGTCTGGGACACCTTTTGTACTCCAGTAAAGCTTATAGGTCCACAGTCTTGCTGTCTGGGACACCTTTTCTACTCCAGTAAAGCCTATGGGTCCATAGTCTTGCTGTCTGGGACACCTTTTGTACTCCAGTAAAGCCTATGGGTCCATAGTCTTGCTGTCTGGGACACCTTTTGTACTCCAGTAAAGCTTATAGGTCCACAGTCTTGCTGTCTGGGACACCTTTTGTACTCCAGTAAAGCTTATAGGTCCACAGTCTTGCTGTCTGGGACACCTTTTCTACTCCAGTAAAGCTTATAGGTCCACAATCTTGCTGTCTGGGACACCTTTTCTACTCCAGTAAAGCTTATAGGTCCACAGTCTTGCTGTCTGGGACACCTTTTGTACTCCAGTAAAGCTTATAGGTCCACAGTCTTGCTGTCTGGGACACCTTTTCTACTCCAGTAAAGCTTATAGGTCCACAATCTTGCTGTCTGGGACACCTTTTGTACTCCAGTAAAGCTTATAGGTCCACAGTCTTGCTGTCTGGGACACCTTTTCTACTCCAGTAAAGCTTATAGGTCCACAGTCTTGCTGTCTGGGACACCTTTTGTACTCCAGTAAAGCTTATAGGTCCACAGTCTTGCTGCCTGTGGCACCTTTGTACATCAGCAAAGCCTATAGGTCCACAGTCTTGCTGTCCGGGACACTTTTTGTATGTCAGTATAGCCTGCAGATCAACACGCATGCTGTCTATGACACCTTTGTGTATCAGTAAAGCCTATGGGACAACAGTCATGCCACCCATGACACCTTTTGTATGTCAGTAAAGCCTGAGGTCCACACTCATGTTTTCTTTGACACCCTTGTACATGTATATCAATAAAGCCTATAGGTCCAAGTATTGAACAATAAGATTCACTAAAAATCAAACAAGAGGACTGTGACAGTACTGTGCTCAGCTGACATGTAAATACAACCTCCCAATTTTTTTAAGATTTGCCAAAAAAACCCAAAGAAATTCATTACAAAATCAAAAAAACAATAGAGAATGACCATTTGAACAATTTAGTAGAGACCCATCCAAGGTACATTGCCGCCAAGTTTGAAGTCAAGCTGGTTGACAGTTTTGGAGAAGTAAAAAATATAAATTAGCATTAGAATGCCCATTGACTTGCATAGTAATCACGGGAAAGGTGCATTTAATGATAAGTACCAGAGTTGAAAAAAAATGTTAAAAATCAGAAATCCACAGCAGCTCCACCTTGTGAACAACTTTGTTTGACCCTTCCACAAGAAATGTATCCATCAAGTCTCAGCTTAATATGAGTGATGGTTCTGGAGAAGACAAAAATAGCAAAAACACACAAAAAGACATTAAAAATTAAGAAAAAAGAATAAATTTGCAGTGCCACCTGGTGAACAAGTGTCTTTAGGAGTGGCCTCGTGTGATATCAAAGCAATCAGGTGAGCAGTTCCGGAGATTTTTTAAGATTTGCCCCCAAAAAGAACAAAAACATTTATAAAAAATTTTACAATCAATGGAGCGTGACCATTTGAACAAATCTGGTACAGACCTGCATGTACCCATGGTACATTGCTACCAAGTTTGAAATAAATCTGGTTGACAGTTTTGGAGAAGCAGTCAAAAATGTGAATTAGCATTAGAATGATCATTGACTTACATGGTAATCAATCGGAAAGATGCATTTACTGATAAGTACCGAATTGAAAAATCGTTGAAAATCAGGAATCTACAGCAGTGCTACCTAGTGAACAATTTTGTATGACCCTTCCACACGGAATATATCCACCAAGTTTCAGCTTAATCTGAGTGACTGGTCTGGAGAAGAAGTCAAAAAAAGTAAAAACACACAATAAATCATAAAGTATTAGAAAAAAATCGCAGCGCCACTTGGTAGAGACCCACCCAAGGCACATTGCCACCATGTTTGAAGTCAAACTGGTTGACGGTTTTGGAGAAGAAGTTGAAAATGTGAATTAGCATTAGAATGCCCATTGACTTGCATAGTAATCAATAGGAAAGGTGCATTTACCAGTAAATTGCTTTAATTTTGCTGTATTCTTAATTTTCACTTACTTCGCTGATGGCATAAAACCGTGAAAATAAAAAAAAGTGAAATAGTACTTTAACATTGTTTGAATGGGAATTTTGTTAAACACAGTGAAATCAAAACTACATTGAAATGTCAAAAATACAAAAAAAACGTGAAAATTTATACATGCAAAAATAAAGCAATTTACGGTACTAGACATCAGTGCTGACCTATTTGCCCTACATGCATTGTAACGAACCATATGAATATTTGATTCCACTGATAAAGAAAATTATAATAGAAGTAAATGCAAACAGTATTCAAACAGTATTCAATGCCTAATAACCAATCAGATGGGTAGAAACTCAACCAAAATGAAATAAACGGCACCTAAGGATCCCAAACCACAATCACCCACAAAAGCTGAAAGACTGCCACTTTGTGTACCAAGCCTGACAAATTTGAACAATTCTTCAGTGGGTCCATGAGGGAATATGAAAAGGACAAATTGTATTCAGTGATTGACCTGCTACAAAAAAAAGGAAAAGCCTACCTGTGAGTTGTGTGTGCAAATTACAATGTTTAACCAATGGGAGGCCCTCGTGTTTCTTCCTTTCGGTATACATAGTCGGCTTTGATGGTGTTTCTCCAGATCTTTCTGAGTACCTGCACATATGAGCCCAATCTGATACAGACAGCCCTGTTATATAATAATGAGGTCCAGGTAACCAACATGAAGACACCTGATCATGTGTAATAATTAGGGATCCTCTCTTCAAGGCCTCACCTCGTGGTGCTCAAGGACTTCTCTGATCATTAGCCCATTAGCCCAGTAGTATATTTCATGAAATTGACAATGCAAATGTGTGAATGGTTAAACTATTTCAAAATGAATTATGGAAGGGCCATGACAGAATCTATGTTAATTATACCTATACACATATTTTTCAATATGGGCTCCAGATTTTTAATGTCCAGATGGTCCCTGGTACTCTACCAGTATACATGTAAGTTTTTAAAACCCTTGAACATATGTCCAGATGTTGCCTGAAAACCAATTTTACATCAACAACTGTCTGATATCATGAGTTATCTATGGACATGAGTCATCTATCAGTCCCTGGTCTGGCTGAAAACATTTAAAATCATCTAGAAATAAATATCAATGACTTAATACGCCAGGCATGTTATTTTGCAGTTGTGGTTTATGGCATGTTTGTTGACATTAGATACATTATCTTGTTACAGCAACATAATTGCATGTTCTCACATTCTCATGGGAGACCCATGCAGCTATCAGCATTACCATGTGTATTTTGCATAACTGGGAGCCCAGTTTAACTCATAAGGTGCTAGTTTCTGGACCAGGTCAACAGCTTTCTTCATAACACTTTAGGCACAGTGTACTCATAACATGCTAAGCAAAGCTGTTGACCCGGCCCAGGTCTTTTCTCTCTGGATACACAGGCATAGTGGGGCTCTGATGAAAGACCTCCTCATCTAGCATTTGACACTGGAATCCTTGCTGACATTCAGATGAATAACTGTAACCATGTTTGGCTAGCAAAGGGTTCACGGAGCAGCCACATCCAACACCTCTCTGTTCAGAGCCACATGTAGTGCCCACTGAGCCAGATGATACTTCACTGCTTTCGATAATTGGACTCCCATGGTCATAGCAGCTTGTGATAACATTTTGACTGACCAACTTTTCCTGGGATTTCATGAGAAAATATAAAGGAAGCAATGCCAAGGACAATCAGCATAACAAACAAAGTATCCCTGTCACAGATGGAAAGACATAACAATAAAGCCAATATAATTATTTTATTTTATTCTTTTTTTTTTGTTTTTTTGTAAAATGATCAGTAGGTAGCATTATAACGATGAGCTTAGATGAAAAGATTGCTTTGCTAGTTTATAAATCTTTGAATGGTCTCTTGCATCCATACATGGGAGAAATGTATAAGTACGTAAGGGATGTGCTCAATGTAAACTGAAGGTTGTAAACAAGAAAAAATTGCACCTAGGTAAACCAAGAACATCATTTGAAATGAGCTGTAAGCTACTCTCAAGTGATGTAGTACAGAACTCTTTGCCCACAACAGTTAAGGATACTCCTGGTCTGGCAATGTTTAAAAGAACACTTGCAGCACACATCTTATCGAAATAAGTCATAATCTTAGAGTGACCTTCTCACTCTGTAAATATTCACCATGTTCACTGCTGTTTCTGTTACACCTGCTTTCTTGGAGGGCCTCAGGGAAGATTAGTATCTATTCTTTCTATCAGTCTCCTTCTTACATATATATATATATATATATATATATATATATATATATATATATATATATATATATATATATATATATATATACATATACATACAGTCATATAAAGGACTGTTTGAGTGTTTTTGTGTTTCAGTTCATAATCCATGTAAAACGCCTGGATGTAACTGTGATTGTTATGTCTCATTTTGATTTTCCAAGAAATCTTTTCTTTCTTTTTCTTTCTTTCTTTCTTTCTTTCTTTCTTTCTTTCTTTCTTTCTTTCTTTCTTTCTTTCTTTCTTTCTTTCTTTCTTTCTCCTTCTTCTTTGCAACCATGTTTATAATTATGCAAATTAGGGGCAATTAAAACTTTAAAAGTTCCGTATCTTCCAAACTATTGCAGACAGACACAAAATATCAATAGGCATGTTTGGGTTTGTGACACCTGACAATATAAAGGGTAGTAAATGAAAGTTGTAGAATTTCAAATTATGCTAATTAGGGGCACTGGAAAATTGAAAAGTCAAATATCTCCAAACCTTTTATACATAGAGATGCCATTCCAACTTCAGTAATAAGTTTGTGGCAAAGCCGCATCCAATGAACCATGAACCAAAGTTTTAGTATTTTAATTTATGCAAATCACATGAATATGTAAAACTAAAATCTTAGATAACTTCAAAACTATTATAGATAGATAGCTATTGCAACTTCAATTTATAATAAGTTTGTGACATAGTTGCATCCACTGAAACCATGAACCAAAGTACAATTTTGATTTATGCAAATAAGACAAATACACAAAATTTAAATCTTGAATAACTTCAAAACTATAATACATGGAGGTGCCATTCCAATTTCAATTTGTAGGTACAGGTATGTGACATGGCTGCATCCAGTGAACCATAAACCAAAGTTATAGGCTTTCAATTTATGCAAATTAGGCAAATACACAAAATTAAAATCTTCAATAGCTTCAAAACTATGATACATAGCGGTGTCATTCAAACTTTTGTTTATAAGTTTGTGACATGGCCACATCCAATGAACCAAGAACCAAAGTTGTACATGTAGCATTTTAATTTATGTAAATTAGGCTGATACACAAAATTTAGATAATGTTGAACAATGGCAAAGTGTAGCATTTCAAACTGTTCTCATTTTGAAGGCACCCAGACAGATCTGCAGTGAAGCAAATATTCTTTTCTAATTTTTGTTCTTCTTTTTTATATTATTGCCATGGCCCCATGAGGGCACTGTTTTCTGTAATAAATTACTCTAGTGCATTGCCTTCTAAAAAGACCAATTACTGTTCTCTCCACTTCTTTCTGCAGTAGAGATAACACAGAGCTGGTCTGCTTTTGAAGCAAGCTGATCAATTACAGACCAATTGAACCTTACAGCTTTCCACAAACATTTGCGATGAAGTCATGCATAACCTGTAGAATGTATTTGTTGGAACCTTTAAGCATCAGCTCTGGTATCACACTACAACACAGTGTTAAAACATACGTGTAAACTACATGTATTCCGGCCATTAAACCAGCACATACACTTCCACATCATGCAGTTAACGTAAATATGGCATTAATTGACCCTCGCTAATTAACTTCCTCAGTATCTCTATGATCACAATGATATCTGAGCTGCCACATTTATCTTCTAAGAAAGGATTTTTCCCCCAGCATGTTGAGATACACCAAGAAAGACTCCTGTACATGGGGCAGCTAAGCTTGATTTACAAGTTGGTTCTTGATCATGTGATAATCCAAAATAAGCCAAATAGGACAGTATGGTCATTCCTCTCATGCTCTTAAGTACATGGTTACAAGAAAACAACATCCTGAGACAAAAAAATCAAACAAAAAAACTGTACATATGATTGCATATACCAGAGGGTAAATTGGTTAATTTTCCTTTTTATTTTTCCCCTCACATTTCGCCTGTAATTTTGGTCAAAGTTACTTTGCTGATTTTTACTTC
This sequence comes from Hermodice carunculata, assembly GCA_964020975.1. NCBI lineage: Eukaryota > Metazoa > Annelida > Polychaeta > Eunicida > Amphinomidae > Hermodice > Hermodice carunculata. The sequence continues at coordinate 55,453,828 of OZ026613.1, read as the reverse complement.
CACTGATATTTTAATTATCACTTGTGATTAATTTTACTATGAAAGTGAAAATTGTTACACACACACATACACACACATATATATAAACAAACACAGAGATGGCAGGAAATGGAAGATAAATACTTGACATTTAATTCAAGTAGAAGGCTTGAAATGAGCCTAACTGTGTAATCAATCCCCTATCAATCATTATTGCAAAATGCACCTGCAATACACAAATTAATAGAGTATTCTATAGCAATGAAAACCTTAGCTGAAGACATGTGGCCTTTCCAAGGGGGTTGGGGTTGGGGTTGGGGTTGGGGTTGTTGTGCCTGGAGTCACAGAGTGAAGATACTGTTGGACCACTTGGAAAGGCAACATGCCTGTGGTTTGCGTTACCTAAAATATTACTAAGTACACATATTATTCCTTCATAACTGACCAAGAATATCTCATATACATGTACACAACAGCAGTGGAATTACATTGTTTCAGACAGCAATGCATTTTAACTAAATGGTCATCTTTTGAAGTTGAGCGCAGGGCATTAAATCTCTGCAGACTGCAACCCAGTAAATCTACACTCTTCTGGACAGCTGGATCAGTAAAAGTGACATGTGTCTGCTGTTCTGGACTATTGTTCTGGCAAGCTGCCAAAAAAAAAGAAAATCTAGTTACCAAACAAAATACTGTTGGTTAGCTTTGTCCACACATACAAAAGTAACTGACACACTTCTTATCACAGGATACTGCATATATAACAATAAAAGACATACATACAATCTTCATGTCCCGTTCCCCCATAGGCTTACACAAGACAAAATGAAATGTAATGTATGAATTTGGAGGCAGTATGCACATTGTGGATGCACTCTTGTTTGACTTACAAAATCTAAAAAAAAAAAAAGAAGAAGAAAAAAGCAGAAATCTGTCCTTTTGGGGGGGGGGGGGGAGGTTACAAAAGTAAGTAACATGCTGAGGTCAACATGACAGATGTCCACAAAAAGGTACATGGCACTATCTCAGAACTACATGCACATGCACTTTCGTTTCCTTCTCTTTTTTTTTCTTTTGCTGATCTTCTCTTTCCAAAATGTAAACTTTACACCAACATAACTGTGTTAGTGTATTTTTTACTGCTGATACATTGTTTTGTTGTGTTTTAAGTGCACTGCGCAGTACTTTCTACATGTCTAGTTCAGCAACAAAATACATCCGTGTTAATTACCACTAGTCTGGGGATCATTTCAAGATTGATTGTACCCATCAGCACATAAGTTAACTCTTCTGATGCAATACTAATCTTTTCTTACAAAAAAACAAGTATTAATCTTGCACAGGAATTCTTCATAAAACAGCGTATGTAATCATCTGAAACCCATCAGGTTTACAACTTTCAGTTTGACATTTCTGGCATATAAAGACCCTCCACAGTATACACACGAAACACGATCAAGTTCGTAAGCTAAAGCTCATTGGCACCATATTTGCGGTTTATTCTTACCAGTGAAAATGAGGGAGCCAACAGCTTTCCTTGCCTCTTAAACAGAATCCCTTTACACTATTGACCGTGCCTCAACTGATGTGTGAGAAGTGCTGTCAGAATTATGCCAGCAAATACAGTCTGTCATAATAGGTAACAGCTTCATACATGTAAGTGTACTGTAAACACGGGCAGGACACAAAAAGCTATGTTGCTCCGCTCCTTCTGCATTAATTCCAACTCCACAAGAATTGACCTCTTCATCCAACATGCAATATTTGAAATACGTGGTTACCGAAAGCAGCTGGGGTGAGAATGAGTTAATTCTTACCAGTGCCAATTCCAAGTGATACAGTCTGCAGCCTGATTTGCACATCTGTGCCCAACAGAATGCCCGGAATTCACAGAAGTGTGGCTCCGAGGCCACAAGAATGCAGTATGAAGATAATTCTTGATGTTTGTGCACACAAACATACAGTATGGACTTTTATTACACTATACCATTTCTGCTCAAACAGAGGTACCTGCTCTGAACACTACCTCTCATGAGAGACCACATTAGTTTTTAAGATTGCCCTTTCCAGACACTAGACTCTCATTACTTTGTTGATTTACCTGCAGTTACAGACCAACTGCCATATGTGACCGCTTTTTTCTCTCACTAGAAGTGGTCTTAACAAGAGGGCTCTGTGAACAGCGCATGCTGAGCTGACAACCAGGTACCAGTCTATTATGTTTATGACCAACAGCTGACAATTAGCTTATTCAGGTTTGATCAATGTTGAAACACAAAGTAAGCAAATACATGTACATTACATGTATGCAGACATACCCATGCAAGCCTTGAAGAGAAACGAATAATCATCTAGCTACAGCACAGTATATGTGTATGGTTCACATCTTCTTTATGTCATCAGTTTCATGAGCTATATCTGAGACTCTGACCTTTAATGCATGGAGACCCAAAAAAAAAATGCAATCAGAGGTTAATGCAAGAATTATTATCCCTCCTACATACTACTGACCCTGAGACAATCCACAGGCATATTTTTCAAAGCCAAAGTGCCATGACCCTCCCTGCTGATCCAAAGAATATTTTCTGTTTTAACAGATTTAAGAGGTGCCAATTCTCATGATTTGGCAGCAAATCTCCCTTTTTAAAGTGATATAAATCACCCATATTTGCCCATCTCCCACTTTATTCCTTGTCTCCTTCATTATACAACAACAGTACACTGTACTCCTGTTTTCTATAATCGTTTTGAGCTTGAGCTCCCATTTTGTATGCTGGGTAACTTTTTTCCCTTTTACTTTTGGAAAAATTACTAATAATTTATCCCCTACACTTTTGGCTCAATATGGTTTCAAATCCTCTATCTTGTGATTAATTTTCAAATGGAAAAAAAAAATGTTAAAGGAAGACACCAACCAACAAAACAGCCAAAACAATTTGATACTTCAGTTGTTTCACTTGCCTCCATAGCAGCCATGACTGGGCATTCCAACGAGCGCCCGCATCAGTAACTTTTGCAAGTCTGGGAGGCTGCTATGGAGGCAATTGTTTCACCTGCCCCTTCCGAATTCCCGGATCTTCCCCCTGGCCATTTTTGTTTTGAGGCAATCTCATTGAGCAAGTTTGTCAATGTTTCTCTTGCATTGAGATCAATTAATATTGAACTGTGACCTAGCAAGGTCATTGAATCAATATCGTAAGCATGCACTAGCTCACAACATACTGTCTTCATCATGTTTACAGAAGACCATGATTATGTGCAAAATTCAAGTCTCAGCTCAAAAGGTTCTTGAGTTCATCATCTGAGAGCCTGTGATACATGTGTGCTAATTCACTTAGTTTCTTGAGATCATCCACACACAATCACACTTGTGCTTTTCAAAAGGACCACAATCCATAACTGTCTACAAAAGAAAAGTCTCACATACCTCAAACAAATGAATTTCTTTCAGACTTATCATTGGGACAGTAAAATCACTACTAGTAATCCCATGACCTGGAACATGATGGCTAATGCCTTAAACCCCTCAGCTGGCCACAAAAGGGAATAAATAAAATATGATCAATGTATTCTTATGAAAGTACAAAATGTATGCTGAGCCCAAACCTTTTCTGTTTTATGCTGAGAAAGGTGGAAAGACCTGAAAGTAATGTAATAGTGTGTATTCAAATGGCCAGTCACTTTAGATCAAAATTACCCAAAATACAGTTTCATAAGTTAACCATAGTTTTCCTAATTGAAGATCACTGCTGTTGAATAACAGTGTGATCTGCAAGTTATGACTGGTTGTCATATAGTACTTGACCTGACAAATGCTGGTGTCATGTCATTTAGCCCATGTAGTATGGTGTCATGTCATTCAGCCCATGCAGTATGGTGTCATGTCATTCAGCCCATGTAGTATGGTGTCATGTCATTCAGCCCATGTAGTATGGTGTCATGTCATTCAGCCCATGTAGTATGGTGTCATGTCATTCAGCCCATGTAGTATGGTGTCATGTCATTCAGCTCATGTAGTACAATACTTAAATATGCAGTGTCAACCATGCAGTAATGTCAGCTCTGACTACACATGGTCATGTCTACATATAAGGGGAGTGACGTGAAATAATGTGCAGTGTTAGCAGTGTATATGCTATGCCCTGATATATATATTATAAGCACATACTGGCAACTGTTAACCTCAGCCTCAGATGAGTCACAGAGGGGACAAATCTGATCAGACATTGGATTTCCAGTTGGGTTTTCTGGCCAGCACCATGGCCTGGCCCAGTCGAAACTGTCAATTTTGGTATGTGACATACCACTATCCAAAGAGGTATCCAGATATAAAGTACAAAGTATGCAAAATGTAAGTATCCCAGTGTGAGAAATATAACCCAGACAAGAATTTTCATATAGAAAGACTTAAGAACAGATAGATGGGTAAACCTATTGTCCCCCCCTCCCCCCAGTTGCAGTGGGAGCCTAATAACTTTGTCACTGTCCCAGCTAGAAAATGCGCTTTGTTTTCCATTTTGAATAATAGTGTTCAGAATTGTATTCTTGCACACATAGTGCTCAACATATGCAACATGCCAAGATAGACACGTGTTATCACCTGTATTTAGATGGCTGCATGCATACCCCAAAATGCTGGAGTGCTGGATTATAACAAGCATCTGTCATCAAATCGTGACATGGCGGATCCAAAAAAATCTGGTCCAGTAAGTAACAAGCACATACATTTAGACAGTTCATTGTACCTGTGCTATATGCAAACAAGAAGATAGTTCCCCTTCTTCTACAGTCGCTATGTGAAACCTCCGGACACAGACACTCAGTTTGCTAGATTTATATAACCACGCAGGAAGAAAACGAAATTTTCTTTCCCTATGATTTAACCAACTCATTTGTTACACAATGTCATTACTGCATGGCATAAAATCAAAGAAGCCAAAACACAATTAGCCAGAATTGAATGCAACAGCAAACTCCACCCATGTATTACTCACACCAAAATACATAAGGTCTGTCCATAGATATGGCAGTAACAAATTATTGGTAAATGGTATTTGCTAAGAACGAGTGTGTGCTGTGACTGGGACCGAGTTAATCTGCCCGAGGCTCTTTAGACACTTACTCTTGTGTACTGTGTGCTCATGGTGCTTCTGCTAAACAGATGATTGAACTAACACCGTGATTCCAAAGCTACCTGGTACAGCCTTCTATGGGGACATTCCCCAAGACGTATATATCATCTTCTGTACCAAAAAGACCTTGCAGAATCCCTGAGGTACACTTCTGCAGGTCCATCCATTTCCCTGCAAATCCAATACTGTTTGCTTCAATTTCAATCCTGATTTAATAAATTGCCAGACTTATTGATATGTTACATACATGTGAGCTGATAAAGCATAATTAGATATGTACAGCCAGGATTTTTGTCAGTTTTTCCTTCATATAGACACCAGAAATAATCCTATAGAAACTGGATCAATAATTCTAAGATGGTTATTAAAATGAAACATCCTCACACAGCACCGAAAATGAAAGAAGTATGTTAGGCTTACAGGGTCTGTTGGCCTGTGCTCTACTTGATGTTACCTTTTAAGATTCACAATGCAGCTTTACATTGTGGATTCCTCCAGGCCTAGGACAATTAACCCTTGTCTGGCCAGCCAGTATTGGTGAGTACCTTTTTTCTTTCACATGGTAACTGCATAAACAATATTCTGGGCTCCTTTTGGCTTCTGGGTGCAGTGTCGAGGCTGATTCTCTGTACTTTCATCAGCTATTGTAACAAAGTTTCCCGAGACAATATGGACACTGACACTATCGCTGCTTTAGACTTGATCAAAGTTAACCTTCCATAGCTTAAATATGGCCATTTATAACATTTTTCCTTCATAATATTACTTAGGCACTAATTAAACAACTAAGCCATTCCAAAGAAAGTTGCTGATCTTGCCCAAGCCATCCTGACAGATGTTACCAATCTACAATTTTATTGCATGATGTTTTGCAGTACTCAGTATTTCATACAAAGGGATTGACAGACATCATTGACATCATGGACAGTTTTCACAGGTCTGAGTGGGAACCTGATCAATCTTACCATGCTAATCACAACAGTAGTCATGCTCATCTGTAAACCTTTCTTGAAAAAGAGATCTTTCATTACAGTGCCAGAATGCCTGAGTTCACATGTAAAAAGAAAGCTCAAGTCAACAGCTTTTCTCAGTACACTTTGGTCACATTGTGTCTTAAGACAGCACTGGGAAACCTGTTGACTCAAACAGTGAACTTAAGTCTCCAACTTAGCAGTGAAATCAGTCTTTAACTAAGCCGTAAGCTCAGTCTCTAACTTTGCAGTGAACTCAAGTCTCCAACTTAGCAGCGAAATCAGTCTCCAATTTAGCACTGATAGGGTCAATATAAGCATGTAAGAGTTACATGTAACCACCTCCGTTCTACCAGTGCCACAGAAGAAGACGTCCACTGTTGATAAGAAATATAATTACTACACCCAAGCCTACAGCTCCTACAATGTACATCTATATTGGGCAATTTTCATTGAATTTACAAGAAAGGTGACAATTGAGGTACAATCATGACCCTGCTGGGCTTCATCATGGTGATCTGCACCGCTTTGATTGGACATAATGGCATCTGCTTCGTGACTAGCTCAGTCTACCTGGTCTAATTTGTTCCCAAGACCAAGATTCAACCAGTTTCATGTACTGGGGATATTTGCTGCACGTCATTTCTGGCTATTGCTGTAATTCCTCGAATAATATTACCTTCGTCAAATGTCGGGTGCATGATTTCCAGTAATTATGCTGTTGATGGTACAGATACATAGCATTGTGCATGCCTCATGTTATGTGTTAAAATAATCTTACGTGGAGAGACTGTTTGCTTCAAGCTCAAATCGTTTTCACTGCATAGGAATATACCTTCAGTCTACAGTTTCGGCTATGATCCTACTCAGATATTGTAACATAAAACCTTGTCAAAATATATATGCACATATATTCCACTCTTTCTTCTTTAAAGTTAAAATAAGATTGATACATCTCATCACCTGAAACCTTACAGCTGAGATATAAATTGTTCACAAGATCTTTACTCATGCTTTGAACATCTTAGGCAGATTGACATAAACTGATAACACCAAACTCTTTGATCAAGCCTTCATATACATGGATAAAGATTCATGAAGAAATGGGGAAAAAAATGCATTCCAAGAATCAATCTTTTGTGACTGTGGTGCTGACGTCATGCTCATTTTTTCCAAGGCAATCGTGAATGAAAGTTCAAATGGCACCCGATTGCCTCAAAGAATTAACTTCTTAGCTCCCACAGAGTATCTTCTAACTAAAGGTTGGGGTCCTGGAAGAATAACAAAGGTTCTAGCAGAAGTCCTTTTAAAAACATGAAGATCCATAAATACAGAAGAGACACAGACAGATCTGTAAGAGCAGGCAAGCACATGCCACCTTTTGGAGTATTACCAAGCTCTATGGCAGCTTGATCCCTCTAATGGAACACTGAGTGGGGTCAGCAAGAGACAATGCAGGTAAAGCTACAGTATGGCTTCACTGACCTTCAGACCTGCCCCTAAACAGAATTATCTGCTCTTGGTTGCCCATTACTAGGCTGGACACACCTCCTTATAATAGACAACAAATGTCTCTCCTACGAAGTCCAATCAGGTATCCTCATCTAATTGGACAGTTCCATCATAACTTTTATCCTGCCAGACAAGAAACATGCAGTCCTCATTTGCTCCAATTTGTGACCACCTCATGGCCATTATCATGCAGAGTTAATGTGCTGATCATGGCTCAATGTGGTGAACAGTGATTCCCCCTTGTAAGCTCCCCTCACCAGCCCCACCACCAAGATAGGCCACCTCACTACAGAGGCCATTTCTCTGTGCAGCAAGTATGGTATTTTCATTTTATTCCTGCCAAAGAGAGGCCACCCTTCTCTCAAGGCTGCACCCCTGACCACTGCCCTTGGGAATATCACAGGACATTATGTGCTACAATAATAGAGCAGTCACTTGTGACATTAATTACCTGTGGGCATGATGGCAAAATTTTGAACTTCACACAAAAATATCTTGTAAACTTTATTACGTATGCGCCAAGGATGAATTGTGATGTGTGACAGACAAATGCAAATTCTAGCTTTGTTGCCCTGGCAACCACATTTGAAGGTCCACTACCTTTGTGGATCTAGCATCAATGCACTACAATGTCAGAATAATAATTGGCTGCAGTTTGAGTGCCATATGTGACAGTGATGGCCAAGTGATGCAAGTTATTACTTTTTCAGACTTACGCTAACTGATGCCCAACAATCAAAATGTAATATTCCCATGAACTTCGGCAAATTAGGTACTGAAGTGTATTGAATGCATGCTTCGACACACTCTGGAACAATCATTTTTTAAACATTTGACATAGTTTATAAAAGATGAGAATTCTATCATGTCTTTTTTTTCAACTAATGCATCTGATTGTCACATATCTGTTGAAGAAATGATGTATTAAACTAGAAGTGTTCACTCTCTATGTGCTCTAATTTTAGCCATTAAAACAAAATAAAAAATTTCTGTGGCGTGGTATTCGCCTTCAGTGCCCGATATTGGCTGTTTCCACCCTTTATTCATTCTGTATCTATAGCTATTTTCTGCTGTCTCATTGTGCATCTTACAGTCCATGTATGAATTCAAATTGCCTATCTATCTATTCATTCACTTGACCTGTCCAGACTGTCTTGATTGAATCAGTGAACAGGTAATAAAACGGTGTCCTCTGAAAGAGAGCTCTAACCACTGCATCTTCACCCAACACAGCTTTGTCAGTTTCCCATCGCCTGGCACATTCAAAATTAATTACAGAACTTGGATCAATACAAATCAGAGACCAACTACTACTCCTCACAGGATAAGTCACCACGTATCAAAGTATGGCAGTATCTCCCAAGAGATGTACCACTGCCCTTGTTGGTCTTGGAGGCCAAAACTACTGCCGTGTAAGACCAGGACGCAGTTGACTTTATAAACTGGCAGAGATCTTAGAGGATTGTCGCCACGTGTGATTTCTGTTAAATGCCCATTGAATGAATAGCCATCAGATCTGTTTTGCTTTTTCTTTTATTTTTGTTCTCTACCAGGAATGTTATTTCAAGCAATGTCAAGATACCATAAAATAGTCTCCTTTTACCTCATCTGTGGTCACCTTAACAAAATATGCCGAAAAGTTAATGGTAATTAAGACTTATAATTTTGCAATCTCCAGAAACCATAAAAAAAGGATTTTTTTTTCAGGTCTAGCCACACAAACAGCCTCGGTAAAAATGTAGTCTTCATTGTAGCAAAATGTATATATTGGTTTCAGTGCCATGGGGTGGTATTTCAATAAAATACACCACAATCTTAAATCATTTGCCTTTATATATCTGTGAATCACACCAATAATAAGCCTATAGACAGACTTGTTTCTGCATAAAAACTAAAAGTTTCCCACTAATGTCCATGCTTTGGATTACCACATCTTACACTGCTGCTTGCAATGATGTACCATTTGTCAAGATTGTCTTTATACCTTGGAATTAAAAAGTGGTGTGGCATGTCTGAGGATGTAGCTCTCTCTTTATGACTCACTGAAGTTAAAAATTTTATGACCCTATAAAATTTGTGATTTAGTTTCCATGAGCAAAATGAGACATATATATGCAATTTTGGATCAAAACTGAAGTTCATGCTCAAGTTTTCATAGAGTCATAATTTTAGAATTGTTACGATCCTCCATATTTTTTTCCCCATCACAAAAGGTACAATGGCAATAACCTATATTTTATGTTCAGAATGAGCGGGACTCGAACCTGCAACCTCTGGTACCAGTTGCCTAGCTGAAATGGGAAAAGCACATATCCACTTGACCAAATCCCCATTCTTATAAAAGAATAGTTCAATGGAGGTAGTTATGTGCGAGTGCCATATCAACATGGTAATGCGGTATATTTACTGAGTTGGCATTTATTTCCAGAATCGGGGATTTGAATCCACCAGCATTAAGGAATGCCGAAAATGTATATTTTATGGTAGTTATGTGCGAGTGCCATATCAACATGGTAATGCGGTATATTTACTGAGTTGGCATTTATTTCCAGAATCGGGGATTTGAATCCACCAGCATTAAGGAATGCCGAAAATGTATATTTTATGTTCGGAACGAGCGGGACTCGAACCTGCAACCTTTGGCACCAGTCACCTAGCTGAAATATATCTACAAAATTAAAATGCAACATAGGTATAGATACACATATATAGCTTCTGGTTGATTACCATTTATATGTGTAAATACAAAATGTCCAGTAAGTTCAATTATCAGAGTTTGTTTTGGAAATATGAATTGCCAAATGCCAGGAACCCATTTTGTTGTTTCATAGCCTTCTACAATTCATTTAAAGGAACAGCTGCAAAAACTCTGTGCAGCAATTGACATTTTACACCACGGAGTAAAACATCCTTCATTACACATAACCTGCATTAAATTGTAATTACCTAGAAATGCACCCAAGTTCTGAGACAATCAGGCATGTTGTCTGTGCATGGTCAAACATATGATTCAGTGGTACAGTAGTCCCTCCTTTGAAAGACCACTCCTTTGGGAGACCACCTCCTTTGAGAGACCACAGTTGTCAGGTCTTTCTGTAGTATTTTTCTTGTTATTTATACCTCCTTTGAGGGACCACCTGCTTTATGTGACCGCCTTTTTGGTGGCACTAGGGGCGGTCTCTCAAAGGAGGGACTACTGTATTTGATATCAGGACTATGTTTTGATTGGTTGAAAATGTTGATACATATTGCAAGGGTCAGTGAGTGCACATGTATGTCCTATTTTATTTTTTCTATAAAATAAAGGTATTTGTATTGAAGGATTTTGATCTTTCCAAGAATGTACATGTATACTGTATCTTTTTCTATGTCAATGGGTCACATTCATATTGGCAGTGTGCTGCTCTACCCTGTATAGCTCAACAAAGAAGATATATGCAGGCAGATAAATGTTCTTAATTTGCAGAAGTTTTCATGGTGGTATAGCTGGTATATCCATCCATAGGCCTGAGCCCACATCATGACAGATGCCAGGGCAAGCGATTTTGGTGGGAATTTAATGTACATGTGTCATCTAACCAGAAAAGGGAAAGTTTGACTGATTTTAAAAATGTTATATAGCTTGAATGCATGCACATGTAATTTAATGATCTGAAAAATGGCTTGTAATTGACACATTATAATTAAACATCTATGGCTACACAAGCTGGATTTGTTTTATCCCTGTCATATCTTATCATTACTTTTGTACTTGTTTTCAATAAAAAGGAGGAATATAGAACATAGTTCTTCATAATTTGGAACATTAAATCCTTGAAACTGTTGATGGTATATTCCTTTGGTTTACATGTATTTATAGTATACACACCAGTGTCTATATAAATACATGTACAGTAAAACCTGTCCTTGTGGACACCTCTATAATGCGGACACCTGTATAATGTGGACAGTTATATCCATGACTGAATGATCAATTTTCTTGTTAAAAACACCTGTCTATTGTGGACACCTGTCAACTGTGGACACTTTTTGCACAGTCCCAGAGGTGTCCACAATAGACAGGTTTCACTGTACTTACATATACAAGTCAGTTATCTCTAAAGCTGTTACTGACTTCTTGTAATACAAGTATCTGACATATGTCGGGACAATTCCATTTGACATTTTATCACATTTCCAAGTATTTAATATACATGTACCAGCTGTTACTTTAAAAATTACTGGTTTCATCTCAACTAAGTTCCATGTTTCATTGTCATGTTGCTTTGCTGGCCTGCCCATGTGAGATTTCTTGCCTACACAGTATTGAGCAGCACTTCCTACCCCCATTTGCAAAGTTTGAATGAACTGTAATTGACCCAGAAAGGCAGTCTATGGCCTATTGTGTGCAGTAGACACAAGACCTTTCTTTCACAGGCTGAGTGAAGAAGATGTGACTTGGCAAGGATATGAACAGAAGACTGGATTCTAACAAAAATGATGAGGACTTGGAAAAGAAGTCAAAAACCTAGGCTGAGTGTCTACGTAGGTCCAAGAGTCTAAGCTTCAAAAATCTATCTGATTAAACCTTTTGTTTTTGAAGCTGAGCTCTGTTTATACTGTTGGCTTTAGCCACTCACCATTGCATTCCATATCAAACAATGTTGTACTGTGATGTTCTCGTTCATACTCACTTGTTATATATCTAAACCACCCCATATGACATACCATGTAACTCCACTTTATATATATTTGCTCTTTCTGTAGACATAATAATAAAATGAAACAGTATCTCACCACCTAAGTATTATATACGTGCTCTACTTCAGTTATAAACACAGATATGACAGTTAAATTGTGACACAATAATCTCAAATAAATAATGTCCAATAACGAATTAAATGCTATACACATACATGTATTGATAAATTACCCACCACCAATGTACAAATCATGAAAAATTATACATGTACATTATGAGAATAGGTTACGGTCAAACAAAATTTTGCCAAAGTAACCAATGGCTGAACATATATTTAGTGTAAATTTTTTAGTTCCATCTTAGTCTATTATCACAATAATAAATTAAATAAAATTGTGATTTCACATTATGATGCCAGTTCCAATTAGTACCATTAGTGGCACCACTATGACTCCACACTTCATCGACTTTTGTCTGTATAATGTTCCTGTAATAATTATGGATATACGCTCACATGTTTAGATGTAATGGCCATTACAAGGGGGAAAAAAGAAAGAAATCCAAAATGTATTGCTCCATGACCTTAAGAAAGTAGGTCCTTGTCATCCATATTATACAATATCAAACTTCTACATGTATATGATGCGCATTTGCAGGGCCTGTATTTTTCCGTTTTTAACAGAAACGGAACTGAATAATGAATTTTTGTCACCTCTGAAATGGAATTTGCTGGTTGGCCTTAATGTGTTTTATATACAAAGAGAACTACTGAAACGGAATTTGGAAATTTCTGGCTGGTGAAAAGGAATTTCTAATTTTTTTAAACAGAAAAATACATGCCCTACATTTGTGGTACATTTGGCCTGAGCATCAGTCTTTCCCAAAATATTAGAATCCAGTGCTTTCAACACACTAAATTGGTCCATATCTTCCCCAAGTTTGTAGGTAGTGCCACCAAATTTAAACTTGTTTCTGCCTTTTTGCCTGATCAACATTTCTACCAAGTTTTGTGATGGTTCATGGAAATCTCTGTAAAACAACATTCTCAAAATTTTTACATTTGGATGCAGAAGCTACATAATGCTATAGGTGGCACCATCAATATTAGTTGCGACCTAGATTTTGATACCTTTTCTAAGTCTTGAAAGTTATATGGAGTTAATTTGAAAACTGTGAACTCTGTCACAATCACAAAAATAAATACAGATGGACGGATGGATGGATGGATGGATACATGGATGGATAGATGGATGGATGGATGGATGGATGGATGGATGGATGGATGGATGGATGGATGGATGGATGGATGGATGGATGGATACATGGATGGATAGATGGATGGATGGATGGATGGATGCATATGATGGGATGTATAAGTGCTATGACCTTAGATCAGCAGAGCTAAAAGTGTTGAAAGTGATTGCTGCAGTGTGTGTAACTCAATATCTCAATTGTTTCTTGCAGCAACAACAACCTCCTATGTCAGCCAGCATGATCTTATCATAATAACATTATCATGCTTGCTGCACTTCACAATACAGCATCATTATAGTCTGCTTCACCTTATCATGCATACTGCAGCTCATATCATAGTGTCATGGTTTCTACCATCTTATGCTGCATACTGCAGCTCATGTCATACATGTAGCATCATGGTCCGTACCACCTAATCATGCTTACTACAGCTCATATCATAGCATCATAGTCTGTACCACTTTATCATGCTTACTGCAACTCATATATACATGTAGCATCTTGGTCTGTACCATCTTATCATGCTTACTGCAGCTCATATCATAGCATCATGGTCTGTACCACCTTATCATGCTTACTGCAGCTCATATCTATAGCATCATGGTCTGTACCACCTTATCATGCTTAATGCAGCTCATATAGCATCATGGTCTGTACCACCTTATCATGCTTAATGCAGCTCATATAGCATCATGGTCTGTACCACCTTATCATGCTTACTGCAGCTCATATAGCATCATGGTCTGCACCACCTTATCATGCTTACTGCAGCTCAATACAGCATGATATTCTATACCACCTTTTCATGCTTACTGTAGCTCATATTACAGCATCAGTCTGCACCAACTCATGATGCTTACTGAAACTCACATTATACAGCATTGTAGTCAATGTTTGTCACAATATCCTGATCACATTACCATGCTTGTGATGATATGCAGATCATCTTATCATGTTTGTCATAATATTCAAATCACATTATCATGCTTGTCATAATATGCAGCTAATACATGTCGCACAATGCCTCATATTACAATATACATGGAGTTTTCAACATTTCAGCAAGTGCATCCCACATAACACCTTGTACTACAAAATATACAGTGGTACGTGCTGTATGCAACCACTGCTGTGAGCAGCCACATTGCTTTTTGTGGTCACTAGGCTCAGACGTAGGAGTCAACTTCTTTGTAAAAGTTACCTGTGGTGACAGGTCACCTGCTGTATGTGGCCACTCTTTCTTGGCAGAAGGGTGGCCACATACAGCAGGTACCACTGTACATGGAATCTGCAACATTTCATAGTTACACTTATATATCTTGTCATTGGCATCATAATGCCATGGTCTGAAGCGACACCACCACTTGCTGCAGAGATATAAGCTTACAAGGAAATGCATTATTTTATCTCCATAAACATGGGTAGAAATGTAGGTTAACCTTTTCCTTCCACTGTCTAAACACACATGGAAGCTGGGCATAGAAGACTCACTGCATACAAGTTTTCAAAGCTGATTTCTCTATGCATTCTCTATAACTCAGCGGAGCCTTCTGGGAATTAATGTAGTGCTGTTTTACACTATTTACAGATATAGTGGCTTTCATCTGCAGCTGGGACACCATACAAACTGACCGGTACTGAAAGCTTTGCTGCCACAATGAGCACCCCATCCAAGCACTTACGCCATCAATCTCCTTTATAAACCAACTAGGCTACACACACAGAGCTTTGTACTGAGAAAATGGACACAGAGTCTCTGCTGTGAAGGCTCCCACAATTCATCATATATTGGGCCAAACACAAGTGGAACGACCATTGAGTGCCATGCACATTGGCACCTTAAACACCTGTGCTAACTGAATTTATTGCCAAAATCAATTATCAGAAGATGCATAATAATTTACTTAATTATTAATATGATTAAGCAAGAAGGTTTTAATTGAAAAGTTGGGTTTCTGCCAGTTGGAGTGATGTACTGGTTCAATTTCGAGGACAGATATTAAGAGGGTATACACACAGTTGGCCTCTACTTGCATAATTATGCTCCTGCAAAGGTTGAACCCTCTTGCCCTGAAATTTCTACAAAGGGACACTGCATGCCCCCACTCACAACTCTACTATTTGATTCCACATGAAAACATGAAAGGCCATCAAGTTCAGTGCACACTGAAATATACTAATGGTTGGTCCATTACGTTTAAGAGTGGTGAATGTGACCTGTATAGATCATTATATATTTGAGTCAATAAAAGGTGAAGTGTCCACTGTTTTTCAACACATGGTATGACTCCTGTTGTTGAATGTTACTCAATACATGTACATGTAGCATCAACCAAGTACCTATTCCATTCAATACAATCACCTAAGTACATTTTGCTGATGCATATATTTTCAGATTATGGTAATTATGATGCTTTGAAAGACAACCATAATTTCAAAATATGCAGAAAGAGTAAATATCATAATGACTTATACCTCAGCTTTTTAACTGACGATGCAATTAATATTTTAGACAACATTCTGATAGTGTGATGTTCTTTGCATTAAAATTAGCCCCACTCTGAGGGTCCACTGTGCAGTAAAAATATTAGCATACTTTAATTTTCCTCACTCCATCTGTATTCTATTGAAGCAATTTTATGGAAAAAAAAAACAACAAACCAGTCTGTAACTAAAATTGATGAAGCCAATGTTTACATGTATGCAGTTTGAACTCAACCAGGCAATGTGAATATATTTATTTTTAAGTACACATTTTCACAGTTTTCAACTTAAGATAGTTCCCTCTTTCAAATCATGTTCCCATTCAACCATTGTTAAAACAGTTCTTCTTAATTGTGTTTTCCTGTTCTTGGTTTTATCACATCAGTGAAATAAGCACTTTGTCTAAACATAATACACATTCCTGAAGTGGGTCATTTTTTCTGTTTTTGCATCACCAGACAGGTGATGGTGGTATTATCTTATAATGGATATTTATTCCCTTTTAATCATGGTTGAAACGTGAGATGAAAAGCTGTACGTATCAGTATGTTTCTTTTCAGGTTTTGGAGCATTTGTGCCAAAACAATCCACCAATGAACTTCATAACGTTTTTTCACTATCAAAATGAGACTCCCATATAAAACACGGATTGATGGAATGAAACAGTAATGAAACAGAGTTTCTGTGAGAAATTATATATAAATCAGGGCCAACAAAACTGAAACGCCAGTGAAGCTAAACCCAGAGCTGGGCACAGGAATCAGGAAAATTCATGCACTTTTAAACCAACTGAAAGACTAAATAACTACTATAAAATAAAGTCAATTTACAAGACATATATAGCCTGCCTCCCAATGGCACCACTGCTTTATTTCTACTTTTTCTAGATTTGTTTGCATGTTAGATCCATGCATATATGGGATGTATGGCTCTTGACTTGGGCCCCCTGACAGCGCAGTGGCAATTTTCTGAATTATGAACACAGTGCCTCATACACATATAATCATTTAGACAATGATTTTTGTCGAGTATGATTATGCATGATCAAACAGGGTAGCATGCAGACAGAGTCCTGTGCAGTTATTATGACTCAGACTTATATCTGTCATAATAGTAGAATCACAAAATTGTTGACAGTGCCTCGCAATTCAGAGCCAATATCACGCAAAAATCAACTCCAGTCATTAAATGCATCCATACTAAATCAGTATGTACACCTGTATCAAATGAGGACAATATTCAGGCTTACAGTTTGTGATACTTGGTACATTATGTGACGTGCCAGGACCTGCTGGGCTGTGAAGCCTGGCCTACTGGCATTCCCACACACAGTAATTCCTTGGGCACATGCTGGTATATTGATGGTAAATGGGAGGACTAAATCATTATCCAACATATATGTTCCAGATTAGTGTTTCACTCATTACATAAATGGTCAATTTCTGTTGTAAAAATATCAAAGAAAAGTTGATGATTTTGGGGCTGCAGTGACGCTGGAAGACCTATTCTGTATACAAGTTGATGACCACTGAAATACAGTAAAACCTCCCTACACAGAACACCCTTGGGACCAGAAAAAAAGTGTTTGGTATAGTGAGGTGTTTGGTATAGAGAGGTTTGCTTACATTGGAAGTATATATTTAGGACCAAGAAATGGTGTTCAGTATACAGAGGTGTTCAGTATACAGAGGTGTTCAGTTAGAGGTTTTACTGTACCCATTCTATATAAAAACAAACTGATGAGCAGTGTGCTATAGACACTAAAAACCCACTCTATATACATAAAAGTTGATGACCTGGGTTCTTGTGACACACAAAGGCCCCCTTTATATCAAATTGATGACCTGGGTTCTGGTGACACAAAAGACCCACTGAATGTCAATGACCTGGGTTCTTGTGACACAAAAAGATCAACTCTATATACATACAAGTCAATGGCCTAGGTTCTGGAGACACTAGAAGACCCATTTAATATAAATAATCTAGGTTTTAGTATCACTACAAGACCTATATACATACAAACTGATAAGGTAGCTGGCTTCAGGTGACACTGGAAGACCCACTGTGTGTAGAAGCTGGTGACCTACAGGTATATGTAGGTTCTAGTGATACTGGTAGACCAGCATATGTATAGAAGTTGGTAAAATTAGTTTCTGTATGACCCTGGCAGACCACCTTTAATTGTGTATGTAGAAGTTGCTGACCTGGGCTCCAGAGACACTGGAATCAGGGCTAATCTATAAACATAGCATACAATTACTTAAAATAAAAGTCACCTTTCACTTGAAGTTGTTAAATATTGAAATTGAAAGCTCAATCTAGCAAAATGAAAGCCTGTAAACAGTGGGTTAATCTGTTTCTGCCTAAAGTAAGACTGAGTCAATAACTTTCATTAATTTGCATGGGCTGCCAAACCTATGCCATTAAGGAAAGGTGTTGATCTGGAAGATACTGTCCTGTTAGGCTTCTATGCCTCTTCCAAAATGCTTCCAAGTTAAAGCAGAACATGAAACGAAAATTTCAAAACTGGCAATCTTTGACATGTGATTATAGTTGACATGATAAAGATTTAATGGTGTCCAGGTAGACATGGTGTTCCTGTTAGCGGTAAGTGGTCTGGGCCCTCCAGACCAACCACCCAGGGCTAAGATATAGACTTAAATACTCCCCATCCAGTGATCCTGTGGATTTCATGACTGATGTTGGATATCATGACCGAAGCGCGTAGCGCTGAGTTCATGATATTCAATGGAGGTCATAGCTTCGGTCCTGAGTCCGACGTCGGTCATACAATCCACACAATCACTGGATGGGGAGTATTAAAGTCTATTCTATCATGGCTAGTCTTAATTTAACTCCTATAATTACCCAGAATGCAGCACATTTAGCATAGTAGGCCAAAGCAGGTCTACCAGCCACCTAGCTGATCTCCAACTAAAGTGGCACTTTAGTGCAATCACTGCGCGTAGTGCCAAATTAACGCTATGAATTGAAGTGTTTTTAAGTTAATGCAGCAAAGAGTTCCATTGATTCTACCAACCTTAGAGAATTACACATACACACACACAAACACTGTTGGACTATAGGTTAATAACACTGCTTTCTACTTTAACCTCACATTTGGAATCGATTAGGACTGCCAAATAGTGGAAATGGTAGGTCAACTGTTTCAAATGGAAGTTTGTAATTCTATCAACAGATGGCACTGCATGTATGTAAACAAAGTGTTCCGGCCTACCTCGACAAATGTTAACACCCCAATTTATTTGCTTCAAATTTAAAGCATGGAGATAAAAAGTCCTAGTTTCTTCTGGATAGATAAATGTTATTTACTCCCATAAAACCAAAGAAAAAAGGTTCACTATGAATTATTGCTTGATAGAGCCATGTTCAGGGTGCAGGGTTGGCTGAGTGGTAAGATGCTCGCCTTTCACCTCTGCGACCTTGGTTCGATTCTCGTCCTGAGAAGTGTGCAAAAAGTTCCTACCACTTTAACCGTGCACGGTGATTTTCTCCAAGTTCTCCGGTTTCCTCCACCACAGACAAGGTAGGAGGTATATGCCAACATCTGTGCCATGGAGAGTGACTTGATAAGTCAATGCTTGACTTCCTTCACAATCCATGTAAAACAAATTTGTGTCTATACTACACTAACACCCATCCAAGATTAAAATGCAGCCATCCAGGCCTGCCTTTCTGGACAATCCACATACGACTGGCTTTGCTAGACCAGCCTTCTGGGGCCTTTGTCTTCTAGACCAGAGCACCCAGGCCCTGGCTTGCTAGACCAGCCCTGCAGAGTATAGCTCCTCTGGATCACACACCCAAGGCCTGACTCCTAAAGACCAGATACCCAGGGAAAGTCTGGCTTCTCTGATGAGCCACAAATGACCTGACTGCAAGACCAAACACACAGGGCCTAGGTCTTCCAGATCTAACAGCCAGGGCCTCTGTTCAGCCATGCATAGTGTACGTGACCTGGCTCCTCTACACCAGTCTGTACCACATGCTGTGAATTTACTTACCGCTTTCCTTGAAACATCAGCTTTTTTTTGTCTCCTGCTCTTGACTGTATTAACCATGAAGACCACAACATATTACATACACTGTATGCATGAATAAGTATACATGTGCATTGTGCATGTATGATGTGGTTACCATGCAGTATGCAATCTCAATTTGCCGTCTGGCTCCAGCCAATTCACTGATGGAGTTTACCTGAGGTAAGAGACTTCAGCACATACTTTCTATTAATTTACTCTAAACTACTCCATCTTACAATGCACCCACCACTGAAACATAACAACTATGACCTAATATGTTTTTATAAATACTTATTACCATGAGGAAACCTCACATAATTATCATCCATTTTAATAGCAAAATTAAGGAAACATTTTCACTTGATAATGATTGGCATATCTGCCTGCCACACTAAATGAATGTCACAGCCAGAGCCCACGGCAAATGACGTGTTTGTGACAGCACCATGCAAGGGCTGCTCCACATTGGCATATACTTCCAGAAATACACCCTTTGGATTCGTATCACTACTATTTGTCTGGCATACAGTAGCCCTATCATTGACTGACCACACTCAGAGCAGCTGCAAATGTGGTCACATATAAAGATAAAATAAGAGAACTGAGACAGTCCTATGCCCAGCTGACCTTACATGCACAGACTCTGAACTGGTCCTGCAGATTTCAGAATGATATCAAGGTCACCTTTGTTTAAATCTTTACTGTAACATATCCCCTTAAAGATTTTCTGAATTTCGATTATTTTTTAAAAATCAGAAAATGACATTACCATGTACTGAACAAATTTGGCAGACATTAAGTCCACATACACTTCCAATGTGTCGAAAAGGATCTTACTAACCACTCTGGGATAAAAGATCAAGAAAAGTGAAAACATACAAAAATTCTTTAAAAAGCAAAAAATATTCACAATGCCATCTAATAATGTCTTGATGTCCTCAGAAGTGTCCCCAAGCAATTTCAAAGCAATTGGCTTAGTAGTTTTTGAGAATATTTAAAACATTTTGCCAATCTTTAAGATTTATAAAAACACCTAAAGTTAGTGCAGCTGCATGACAATTTCAGCAAAATTGGTAGAGCTCCACCCAAGGTACACCCCCACGAAGTTCAAAGTGAATCTGGTTGACGGTTTTGGAGAAGTAAAAAATGGGACTTACCATTGCAATCCCCACTGCATTGCATCATAATCAATCGGAATGTATGCATTTACCAATAAGTACCCCCTGTCAAAAATAGTGAAACACACTAAAATTCTTTAAAAAAAATAAAAAATTGTAGCACCACCTGTGAACAATTAAGGTCTATGGGTCCTTGGAAGTGTCCCTGTGTAATTTTGAAGGAATTGGCTTGATAATTTGAGAAAAGATTTTTAAGATCTTGCCAAAAAAAGACAAAGAGACCAAAAAAACAAAAAAAATAAATAATAAAAAATAGATAAATAAATAAATAAATAAATAAATAAATAAATAAATGAATAAATAATATTTATTTAAATAAATAAATAAATAAATAAATAAATAAATAAATAAATAAATAAAATAAAAAATCACAGGAGCATGATCATTTGAACAAACTTGGTAGAGAGCCACCCAAGGTACATTCCCACCAAGTTTCAACTGAATCCAGCTAAGAGTTTTTGAGGACAAGTAGACACTCTGCATTATTGATGAACAGATGCCAATGCTAACGATGAGTGTCAGGGACCCAATAAAGGTGATGTTAAAAGACAGGTGGTCTCCTATTTGAGTGATAGGTAGGGCTATAGTACAATTTTCAATCCAACTGTTCCTTGCATGTCTTCCTTCCCTGCCTATGGACAATCATACATCCTTTTAGGCCTTATAAGAAATCCAGCCTGCCAATTTCATGGACATGCAAACTTCAAACTCCAGACATGTCAGTGGAAGTTCTTCATGGAGATTTTATCTGGAACAACCCTGCACAATGGGCTAGCATCATGCGAACTATACTGCATGCAATGTAATACAGTCCCAGTGTCTGGGTTTTATTTTTTTAAGGTGTAACAGGTGATTATGGTTCCTGGTGTATTGATCTCAGCCAGTAGCTGCAGTGGCTGATCAGAGTCTTGTGGAAGGGTGACCATGGCTGACACAAAGGTTCTCTTCTCTCATCAAGATTGTTATGGAAAAGGCACTCATCTCAACTACAGACCCTGTGTTTCAAACTCTCACATAATGATGACTATCAATACATAGTCTCTGTCTGTCATGTTAAAAACTATTAAATCAATATTTCCATATATATATTTCATCAATATTCTTACATATACAGTCAATCAATACTTGCATTTTTGTAGTTCAACATGATATATTTTACAGAAAGAATGATCATTAATACATGTATGTTATTTCACATAGGCCTCCGTGTGTTCATATTAAATCAATGCAACACCAAATGAGTGATCTACAAAATGAGTAGAAAACTTTATTTTTGCAAGTACAAGTACATTAGTTTCTCCCTGAATATGGCCACCTGTAGTGTGACAGAAAAGAGGTCAAATAGATAGTGTTGTCTTTCATGAGGTACACAATATACATGTACCTGAAAATGCACATTTTCTGCATGAGAAGGTGTGTGGTCTCCAGTAATGGGGAGCTGAGTTTTGGTGAATAATTATATCTCGCAAGGTCACCAAAGATAATTTGAAAATTTGAAGAATAAAATAACAAGATGACTGTCACTGTCCTGTGCTCATCTGACCTTACATGTGAAAGCTACTTTGAGAATGGCATTTGGGTCAAAATGTGACTTGTAGACACCACAGAAAAGCAGGTCAACTGAGCCAAAAACAAAGAAAATTTGCCACTGATTTCATTTCCAACTAGATATGACAAGAGCATATTCAAGCTTGAATAGGACATATATTGAGTTGAGTAAGACGTAAATACCACAGAGTTTCATTAATGGAAAGATATACAGTAGTCCCTCCTTTGAAAGACCACTCCTTTGGGAGACCACCTCCTTTGAGAAACCACAGTTGTCAGGTCTTTCTGTAGTACTTTTCATGTTATTTATACCTCCTTTGAGGGACCACCTGCTTTATGTGACCGCCTTTTGGGTGGCAGTAGGGGCGGTCTCTCAAAGGAGGGACTACTGTACCACCAAAAGTTAGGTAATTCAGGTTGCCTAATAAAGCACCTCATATCAGATTTAAACTGGACATGCATAAAACTCTAATTATATTGACAGCCCAGATGAAAAACCCATCATGTTTGAACAACTTTAAAAGCTGCTCATATAAACTCAAGGATGTAAAGTTTTCACATGAAATATGTATGTCTCAGTGGTGAGATTCTACAATTGCCCATTACTTATATAATTGAGGCAACTACACATCCCTGTCCCAGACCCTGAACAACTCTTTGACTGGCAAATCTTACCTGTAGCACAATACAAGGTATTCATATTGAATTCCCACCACAACTTCATACCCAATTGTCTTAGAAACCACAGTCTCACCTGTGAGATACTGGTCGCTGCCTGAGTGTGGGAAAGCGGGATATTACTAATATTTTGGAAATAAAGAATACTTATAAAAGCAAATGGAAATTTATTCTAACTTGTAATCAGTTTAGGAACAACGAAATGAATATGACTTAGGTATTTGTAGACTTAAATTTCCCTAAAAGACACTTTTATAATGTGAGAAAGGGGTATCTAGCCCTGTCAGTGACAGTGATATGCCCATGTGTACTCCGTGATTGACAGCCGTGACCCCCCCCCCCCCCCCCCCAGTCCTTTTGGTGGGGAAATTTATATGCATGTCTCGTATTGTCCTGGACTTCACACATACACCACCCAGTGGCCCACTATACTGGCTGAGGAAGCATTGCATGCAGTTCTGGCCATGCCAGATCTGTGAATGGCCTTGCTGACAACTGCATCAAGTTGGGTAAAGGTGGCTCCCATGACATCAGAAAGACGCTGGCAGTCAGCTCCCTGTTACATCTCCTCTGCACAAAGTGAAGGGTTATTTGTCTTTTTTATGTATGAAACAGATAGGTATACATCTATAAAACAGGATGCTTTGATCTATTTGCATCTACATAACATTTCTGCTGTCAGTATTGTCACTTGGTGTATTGCAGCCACATTTGTACAAGGCAGGCTTTACTGCATAATTAATTAAGTCAGTACATGTACTTCATTTGCATGGATAATGGCAACACCAGTAAGTAACCAATGACACTCTCATCCACAGACCATGCCCTAATTTTGCTATAATAAACTTTGCTGCATCTACAGGAATTGCCATTCTATTGGATTTATTGTGGAGTTTGTGAAGGGTACCACTTGTAATAAC
Organism: Hermodice carunculata; assembly: GCA_964020975.1. Taxonomy (NCBI): domain Eukaryota; kingdom Metazoa; phylum Annelida; class Polychaeta; order Eunicida; family Amphinomidae; genus Hermodice; species Hermodice carunculata. Next base: position 55,429,448 of record OZ026613.1, on the reverse strand, counting down.
AATTTGCCCCCCCCCCCCCCCCACTGCTGGGAGCCATCTGGCTGGATGGTAATAATCATATGGGTCCCTGCTTGCCCCTCTGATGAAAGATCTGTATACTTTGCATGTAGCTGAACTTTTCATCAAGAATGACAAACAATTAAACTGGACTTAATCAACAGGCCAGTGAATTGCAGCAGTGGATGCAGTTTTCCAGACAGCACTGTGGAGCTACTGACTGATGTTTTGTTAACATACCATGGAACTGTCTGGGATTTTTCCCTGGGCTGCAGACTTTCTGTTTGTACATGGCCCAGGCACCGCTGTCATGGCACTTTTTATATTTAAAAAGGAGAATAAGGACATTAAAATATAATTAATACTGATGTTTTGCACACCTTGAGCCATGTGCATTACTGAGTATTTCTGTAAAAATCCGTCTTCAAAATTCAAATAGAACACCTCTGCATTTCTAGAGCGAACATCTTGCTTTTTGCAGTTGTTGGCATCAGAGAATATTTGTCCACCCTCACTCTCACCCCACCCCACCCCACCCCCCAAATCCTGGTTCCTCTTGGAAGAATATTTATTCTCCCCAGGAACAAATATTTGGGAATATCTGTTCCCCTTATAATAAATATCATATCTACCCCTACCGTACACTTTGTATTACTAGTTAAGTTTATGCTATGCATATCGTATTCACACCTGGGACTATTTAATACAGCACATGACCATGATCAGTCTCTCCTCAGCTGAACCATATCAGCTTAATGGGAGATGAGATTGAACTTAAACTGAGCAAAAACTAAGCTAAACTAAGCTGAGCTAAATGTTGTAAGCAAAAAATATAAAAATAAACATATATAAGACGAAAAAAATATATATATATATGTACACATACTAGCAAACACAATAAGTCAATGTTCACACCTAAAATTAATCATCAGTTTGTGGAAGAAAACAGGATTCAGGATTCAGGATTCAGGATTCAGGGTTCAGGAGTTTTTATTTAACCAAAGTACATCAATGTGGAATAGCATTTGGTACATACATGTACATGATATAGTATTAAAACAAAATGATAACACGTAAATGGAAGAATATCATAATTTGGTCAAGGTGACACACGTTAAGATCTTTGACAGATCATTATCATGTGTACCACCCTAAATGCAAGTAATTACATGTACAGTGTATATGTTAAAAAGCAAAGTGACCATGTACCTGATAAGACTTACTACAGAGGAAAAAAATCAAAGTTATCATGTAACTTATAAGACTTACCTCAGATGAACAAAATTGGAAGTTATCATGTAACTGATAACACTTACTGCATATAAACAAAAGTATAAAGTAATTTGCATTACAATGTATAGATATAACAATTTTGAATGTTACACATTTTGTAATTATCAACACGATATTTCTTTGCATAGTCTGAAAAAACAAAATAACTATGGGTATGTACCGTCTCTTTTACAGCCTGTGGTGTTGCATTTAAAATATGAATAACTTCATGTCTGTAACACTTTCAAGCTTAACCATGTTAACTCTTTCATTGCCAATCACATCTAAAGTCAATCTACCAAAGTCAAACTGGTCTGAATTATCATTAGGATCTAAGATTAGTATTCCTCATAAAAAGACCTTTCATTCAAGTACCAGCATGCCTATAGTTCCAGAGAAAATATCCCAAGAAAAGCTGTTGACTCAGTCCAAAATTTGGCACATAACAAGTTAAGTACATGTTAATAATCCCTTTCTTTGGGTGCCATGTTTATGTACTTGGGGGTTGTCGTAATTCGAATTTGATAAAAATAAACAGGAAGCCTGCCATTTTCATATTTAGAATAAAATTTTAAGATTTGTAATGTCAGTTTATATACATGTATATCTTACAATTTAAGCAAGTTTCTGGATTTCAAAATAGGGACAGTATGTGCATTATAATATTACTATGATCTATGTGAACAGCTTCCTTTGAATTTTTACTAATCTTTCCAATTTATGACCCCATGCAAGGAGTCCATAGTTAAATCATGGAAAAATTAAAGAGTTATAGATGATTTGGAGAATATGTGAGGGTATAAAGTTTTTTAATTTATTTGTGATGCGATTGTCTGAGAAATTTTAGAAGCTACTTATTGAATGTGACTGTTCAAGCTTCAGTGGGTGTCTATAATTAGACCAAGAAACTGAAATTCATCCACACGTTGATTTAAACATATTTCTTTCAAAAACGATTGGAAAACAGGCACCATGCCTACATGAATTCCTCTCTCGTCATCCACAAGTTCAATGCTGATATCATCAAAGTAGGAGTTGAGACACTTCCTTGCGGGTTGATGAACAATCATAGATTTAGTTTTATTAATGTTAAGAGGGAGACTGTTCACCTTAAGCCAAGTATACTAATCTTCAATAGCTTTTGAAAAGATCTAGAGCAGTATCTTTAATGCTATAGTAACTTAGCTTATGTAATAAAATGCTATAGACCAAAGTATCATAAGCCTTTGAAAGATCCATAAATATATAGATAGGTATTTCTCCTTTATCCATATCCAATGCCATTCTATCAATCAATTCCAGTGGTTGCAACTTCCATAGAGTGGTTTTCATAAAAACAATACTGACTGCTATAATCATGTTATCTGAAGTATTCATAGATCTGATGATACAAGACTCTTTCAAAAATCTTTGACATTGCTAGCAGGATAGAAATTTGTCTGTAATTTTCCAGAAGGGATACATCATCCTTCTTGTAAATAGGTATGGTACATACTTTAACTGTTGTTAGTTTGTCTGGAAAAATACCGGTCATGACAGACAGGTTGATAACCAGTGTCACACCTTTAGATACTTCAGTTTTGATCTGCTTTAACAGATAACCAGTGTCACACCTTCAGATACTTCAGTTTTGATCTGCTTTAACAGATGTACATGTATTGATAACCTGTCATGACCAGCACTATATTTTGGTTTAAGGGAGTCTATAATATTTACAACCATTTCCTCAGGGATGAGGTTGAACATTAATCTCTGTTGCAATGGGTATCGAATGTAATCTTTGAAAGAATTGTTGGCTGACGTAACAATTTGGTATGCTAAGCTGGGTCCAATATTTGTGAAATATGTGTTCAAACTATTTACTATTCAAGATTTACCAGTAATGCTCTCATTACTTATTTCAAAAGAATCCACAAAATTGCTTCTCTTTTTTAGTCGATTTAGAAATTTCATTATTGTCAGGCAAGTATTTGTGATATCATTTTTACATCTTTGAAAACAGAAATTAAAATAATATTTCTTTGCTACTTGAATATTGTTTTTTAAGATTCTGTTATTGGTATTAAAGTTTATGACCTGTGTGACATCATCTTGAGGAATTTCCTTCCAATACTTATAAAGTAGATCTCTAGTAGCTATACATTGTACAATACCTTGGGTTATCCAGGGACTCTTTTTATGTGTATATCTATGATACTTAGCTATTCTTATCGGGAGATATCTATTGAAAGCAGTAACAATAGTTGTGTATATGTCCGAATAAGATTCATCAGAATCAGTGTGAAGGTCTGTATTGATACTGTCATACACACTGGCATCAACTTATTCCTTTTTCAGTTTATTTATAGCATTGGTTTGCTGGTCTCAAACCTGGACACATTTTGCTACTTTTTCTTGCTTTATTTACAGAGTATCTGATCACATAAAGTAGGGAAACTGATCAGGAATTCTTGATATTATTGTGCCAGAATTTGATTGCATTAAATCATTATCCATTAATTTCATGAAAAAATTGCTAACACATGTATTTGTACCCCACCACTGAGCATGCCTAGTCGGTAAAGTGATTTGCGGGAAAAAACTCAGTGATGTAATAGTATAAAATAATTGACCCAACATAGCTTTTTTGTGTATTTTTAGCTGATCAATATTAAAGTCACTGGCTATAACTACTTTGCTTTTCTGTTTTTGCAAAGTCTCAAGAGATGCAAAAAAAAACAAACTCATCAATAAATATGTTGTAATTTTTGCTTATAAATATCTTGTGATAATCTGCATATGTTTCCAATTAATATTTTGTCAACACTATCATTTATTATTACTTTGACAAACTGACTTCATATGTTTTGGACTGCTGATAAACATCACCTAGGCTGTAACTGTAACAATCTTGAAAATACATAGCCAGGTCTCCTTGAACACTGCAGAGTTTTACCCTTTGCGATTAAAGTATAATTTTCCGATTGTAGCAAGGATAGTTCCACATTATTATTTTGCCCAGTTTCTTGTGGACAAAGACCTCTGGGTGAACATCCATGAATATCTAAATTATGAAGAAATATTTTCAACTCCTCAAATTTAGCATTTAAGGATTCACAATTTAGACTGATTACAGTAAAACAGTTTCACATTAATTTCAAGCATTTAACCAGTTCATTAATATCATAATATAGTGACAGTTTGATTGCGTTTGGCTATTAAAATTTTTGATAACCTTCAATAATAATTAAGTTAGTTTCTAATAATGTAGCCAGAGAGTTTATGTCAACACCCCCCCCCCCCCCAAGGTTATTTAGGATGCTATCAATATACATCGGAATTAACCATGTAAAAATTGAAATACAAAAACTGTGCAGTTCCATTCTAAATACTTGTAAACAAACAAGTATGAGCCAAGTATCCAATATAACACATTCTGATCTACAATACAATGCAAGATCTGCAGCAAATAAGAAACAAAACACAAATAAACAGTACCTGAACATCCTGTAACAAATGTGGCTTGGAGCCTAACAGTTTCCACAACCCATGAGAATAGCAAAGATAAAAGAGAACAATAAAATCAAAACCTTTAACAGGTAGAGCATGTCACCTGTAAGCAAAATAAGGTAAAACAAAAGCAAAAATAAAAACTACTCTATAGAGTTTTCGTGGATTTCTCACAAATGCCCAATTTATGCCAAAGAATGAATGAAAAGATAGATAAAATATTTGCAAAACATAAGTTCCCCATACTGGGGGGGGGGGGGGGACAAATATTCATTCGTAACACATATTTGGTGAATATTTGTTTCTGGATAACAAATATTTTTTACACCTGTGTTGCTTCTGCCTAGCCTTTAGTTTATAATTTTTGCCTTTTCGTGGCTCAAGATATCAGTCCTGATATGCTTTAACACATATAGAGTAGTTACCAGTTTGTCACTTTGGTTCAGTGGCCATACATATTATTTTTGTGTCTGTCACTGGTGTACAGTGGCAGTATTCAAGTAGTTTAATAGTTAGCACTTAAGTGGCCATATATTATCTTTGTGTTTGTCACTGGTGTACAGTGGCAGTATTCAAGTACATGTAGTTTAATACATGTAGTTAGCACTTAAGTGGCCATATATATTATCTTTGTGTCTGTCACTGGTGTACAGTGGCAGTAATCAAGTAGTTTAATAGTTAGCAGGTATGTGGCCATATATATTATCTTCCTGTTTGTCACTGGTGTACGGTACAGAATATTGAGTTGTCACTGGTGTACCATGTGTACAGTGGCTGTATTCAAGTAATCAATAGTATGGTTAATGATCTCTAGAATAAACCATAGCAGTCACCCACAATCTTTAATATTTTGGTGTTTCGAGTTGTCCTTGTGCACCACAAATCCTGGTCAGGATGGCAACCTGCACTGAATGACGACTTCCTGTTGTTCTGGAGTATTTATTTACACAAGTACACTAATGTCGTTTGGAGTATTAATTAGTGGCAACACAGGATGGATTGCCCTGATGACAAGCATATGATATATAAGGTATATATCTCTGCTCTCAGAGTCACCAATATGTACAGCATCAGTATATATAGAGTACATGTACTCTGACTTTCAGAAAAAAAACCAAAGCTACATATAGCCTATAGGTACAAGTGCAGTCTTCCTTACATACTTCTGAAATACATGACAGTGAAACCTCATTATAATGACACTCACATATCCAACATATTCATTATAATGACACAAGTTTTGAATGGCAAAAGTTCACTTTCTTTGTTATTTGATTCATTTATCTGACATATTCAGTTATCCGACACATTTCTAAGGGAACAAGTAGTGTGATTATAATGAGTTTTCACTGTATGTTGTTTGACATTGTTACAGTTCATTGTATGCATGATGATAATTAATAACTAACATGTTATCAATTATAAAAACCATGTACATTTTTCATGATATCTTATTACTACCTGGACTGTAACTACAATCCACAGCAAAACTGCATAAATAACTTCACCCAATACACCCATTCTGGAAAACTAGACACCATACATGCATGCATGCATACATACATACATACATACATACATACATACATACATACATACATACATACATACATACATACATACATACATACATGAGTGATGTATGAACAGCATGTCCTCAGTGTCCCCGTACAATTTCAAAGCAACTGGCTTGTCAGTTTCTGACAGGATGATTTTATGAGATTGTGCCAAAAAATTAAAAATGTTCATAACAAATCTAAAAGTCATTGAAGTGTGACCATTTTAATCAATTTGGTACAGACCCATCTTAGGAACAGTCCCACCAAGTTTGAAGTGAATCTGATGTACGGTTTTGGAGAAGTTGAAAATGTGAATTTCCATTGCAATCCCAATGGACTTGAATAGTAATCAATATGAATGAATGCATTAACCCACAAGTACCCGAATTGAAAAAAAAAAAATCATTAAAAATCAGGGATCCACAGTATCACTACTTAATGGACAACTTTGTTTACCCCTCCCACAAGCTACATACACACTAAGGTTGAGAACAACCTCAGCAATGATTTTGGAGAAGAAATTTTAAAATAGCCTCAACACAAAAATTTGCAAAAAAAAAAAAAAATGCAGCACCACCTGTTGAACAAATTAACATCTGGGGGTCCCCAGAAGTGTCCCTATGCAATTTCAAAGCAATTAGCTGAGCAGTTTTGGGGCAGAATATCGTTCAAAATTTTGACAAAAAATTAAACAAAACAGAAAATATATAAAATATCTCAAAATTCAATGAAGCATGACCATTTACTAGTCTAGGCACATTCTCACCAAGTTTGAAATGAGCCTGGTTTACAGTTTTTGAGAGGTTGAAAGTGTGAATTTCCATTACAATCCTCAGCGTCTTCAACAGGAATACATGCATGAACTGAGGAGTACCCGAATTGAAAAATTCGTTAAAAATCAGGGATCCACAGGACCACTACTTACTGAACATCTTTATTTACCTCTCCCACAAGCTACATATCCACTACGTTTCAGAACAATCTCAGTGACGGTTTTGGAGAAGTTGAAAATAGCCTTAACACACATAAATTTGCAAAAAAAAATAAAAGAAAAAAAAAGAAGAAAAAAAAAAAAAAAGAAAAGAAAAAGAAAAAAAATCACAGCACCACCAGTTGAACATATTAAGTTCTAGGGGTTCCCAGAAGTGTCCCTATGCAATTTCAAAGCAATTGGCTCGGTGGTTTCAGAGTAGAAGATTTTGAAGATTTTGAAGATTTTGCTACAAAATGGACACAAAAATTCAAAAAAAAATCTAAAAATCAATGTAGTGTGACCATTTGAACAAAATTGGTAGAGACACACCAAAGGTACTTTCCCACCAAGTTTGACGTGAATCTGCCTGGTGGTTTCAGAGAAGTAAAAAAATGTGAATTGTGGACAGACAGATGGATGACAGACCATCCTATCACCCATGGGTGCATGGTTTTAAGAGCTGCCATCCATCAGAGACAGCTATCACTGCCTTCCATCATCAAGCCTGGGTACAAAGGCCAGGCATTCACATCAGATATTTAATTAATGAAAGCATTTGGCAGTCATTGATGCTTGCTGCCAATCACCACAAACCAATAAGTGTCAAAAGTGTCAAAATGCTACCTCACACTGTTGTGTCACATCCACTGATCTTTCTTTTTTGGTTATCAACAAATGAATGGCAAAAAAGTACCATGAAGGCATGCATGTAATTGTGTGACATACCATACTATATGGGTAGCAGGTGTATATTGCGATGACCACCTGAGGCATGGCTGGTGGGGTGGGTGGTCAGGATATTCATTACATTGTATATATGCCTACCTACATGGTATCTCAGTTATTCTCGGTAACTTATATCAAGCCCCTGAAAGTATTTTCATTGTCATGTGATATGTTGAGGAAAGCTGGGGGTGGTTCTGACAATTATCACTGGCTTCACTATTGTTATAATTAGGTACTATCATAGGATATATTCCTGCAATTTACATAATGTACCTTCACTTTGACACCATAAAAACATATACTGGTATTGTTTGCAATTACCGTTTTTCTCAAAGATTTCAGGGTCAAACAGAACTCTATTTCCTGACAGCATGTAAACCTAGTTCCAAGGCTGTAGTACATTGTTGTGTACCAGCATGAAGTAGTCTTAAAATAGTGAACTGGTGCAGCTTTGACCTCTGGATACCTGTCCCAGGGTCTCGTTTACTTGTTATTCTGTCTTCTCATTTCCTCCTTGCCTCAGCCTGGATCAACCTCCCATTCATACAATTGTCCCAATCACAGTCCAAAACTAAGCCAATCACCTGCGCCCAGGCTGCCTCCAGCCCACTTGAGTTGTCTTCTGGGGGTACATGATACCGCAGCTAAGCACAAAAAATACACCTCCAGTTTGTCGCATTTTTCAGCATACATATGTGTACTTGAATCTTATGGTAATCAATCAGCTAGCCACACATTGTTTTCAGCTTCACTGTCAATGTCAGGGAAAAAAAGAAAAAAAAAACAAAACATGAGGAGCTTGTTGACACATCTTTCTAGGATTATAAAGCAAATTATTTGCCAACAGAGAAAATATTACATCACCAATGGCAAGTCAGCTCTGTGTATATGCCCTTTTAAGTCAAGAAAAGTACCATTGTTATGGTCTCCATGCCTGGTGAAGGTATTTCCTGCTCATTATATAATCTGGAATGATATCAATTATTTTCAGATAAAATAAAGTATTATCAAGGAAAAACAAAGAGTTACATGATCATGTGAAGATACACAGGATACTAACGGCCTGAGTTTTGACATTTGGGCCATCTGTTTTACAAAGTCCTATCTCTCTCATATGCATATAGATTAATCTATGAACATCATTTCAGATGACCCAAAAAGCAAACTCAAGAGCAATGGCTTGTACGTACCTTCAATGCAGGTAAAACTGCTTTACATGTGAAGACAAGTCATGAAGAAAAAGTGGACCACTTTTTGTTTTGTGGGTGGGCCCTTCAAGTTTGATATCATTCTACAGTGGTCATGTGATAAGTAGCTCTCATTCAGCGCTGTATGTGAACCAGGCCAGCCAGGCTACCATTGGCCGAGGAGTTGCTTACTTCCAGGGCTGATGAGTACTGGCCTGCCCCATGTATATATGAATACTTGATTAGCCACCTGGTGGCAAGAGCACTTCTCTTTCCCCTAAATATATAACATTGTACTGCCATATTCAGAGATTTGTACAAAACTATCGTATCTTTAACTCTTAGCTCATATGAGTGAACTACAGGGCGTGTGCACCATTACAACCAAATCAAGACTCAATTGGCTTTTCCTTATCATGAATTACTGACAGTGGACTGGCAAACAGCCCTTACAGAAAAGAGGTATATGTCTCATGAGTGGTTTATACCTCTTTGATACCCACATTATGCCTTTCTACACCTGACATCTAGCTCTGCCTGCTCTGCGGTGTATGCCTTTTCGTACCTTGTGTGTGCACCAGCACACAGGTATACACCTTTCTATACCAGAGCTTCAAATGCACATGGATTGAGGTACAAGCCTTTTTATGCCTCACTTTCATGCCTGCACACAGGTATAAGCCTTTCTATGCCTCACCCTCATGCCTGCACACAGGTATAAGCCTTTCTATGCCTCACTCTCATGCCTGCACACAGGTATAAGCCTTTCTATGCCTCACCCTCATGCCTGCACACAGGTATAAGCCTTTCTATGCCTCACTTTCTTGCCTGCACACAGGTATAAGCCTTTCTATGCCACACTCATGCCTGCACACAGGTAGAAGCCTTTCTATGCCACACTCATGCCTGCACACAGGTAGAAGCCTTTCTATGCCACACTCATGCCTGCACACAGGTATAAGCCTTTCTATGCCTAACTCTCATGCCTTCACACAGGTAGAAGCCTTTCTATGCCTCACTCTCATGCCTGTACACAGGTAGAAGCCTTTCTATGCCTCATTTTCATGCCTATAGATATAAGCATTTCTAAGCCTCACTAAATTCATGCCTACACACAAATATAAGTATTTCTATGCCTCACTGTCATGCCTACACACAGATTTAACCCTTTTTATGTCTAACGTACATGCCTACACACAGGTATAGGCCTTTTTAAATCCTCAGGACTTGCTTGCATTAGGAATTTAGGACGGGATGTCACATGACTAATGGATTCCAACCCTGTTCCTCTAGCTAACAATTATTCCCTCCATGCTGAAAAGATGAAAGGCAACAGTAGAGGTACTACCACAATCGATTTTTACCTGACAATTATACAGTACACGAAAGTTACACAAATGTTTGAATTAGTTCTTTCATCTAATTTTGAGTACTATAAATAGAAAACTCTCATGTCATACACAAATTTGCTGCACATCAAGTCTTAGAAGAGTGTCTATGATGGATACAATATAAGCACCCAATTAAAAATTGAACAGGTTGTCAATTGAATAAAGAATTGACCACAAAAGAGGAGTAGAGATATATAAAGTACTAAACTAGAGGACCATGATAGTCCTGTTCTTTGGTGACCTTCATCAGTTTCTCACCTTCACCAGGAACAACTGTTAACACTGAACTAGAAGCTCTTTCACTTTTTTCGTCCACTGTTTTAAGTTGGCCTTCTTGAGAGGGTCACCCCAGGTCTACAGATGCACCTGAGCCAGTTTAAGGTCTGTTTTTTATGGATGGGGTGGTGTCACAGTTAGAACACTCTCCACTGAGACATACAGCCAAGGTACATGTACTAAGTCGCTGAGACTCTTCATCCCCAAATAGTTATCCTGTAAGTCAGTGGCAATGACCTATGTCGGATGGGAAGCGTCCTAGGTTTGCCATCACCTGATAACCCTCGATCATCAATGCTTTACTGGGCCTTCACTATGTCCAGCAGATCATGGCACTATACACATCTTCAAGTGCCCTTCCCTGAGATACATCTCTGCCAAGGTATACGAAGAGCCCCGGGGAAGAGCTCAACCTGTTCCTTGCTGCACGTCATGTCCATGAACGACATATGAAATCACAACCTGTGTTGGCAACACAAACAGTTGGAAAACAGTCCCTTGGTCATCTTTGTCAATGACAGGGGCTTGAGCAGGGAGATGCGGGTACCAAAGTAGTGGCGGGTGATCAGAGGAGCCATACTAGTACTATTGTGCTGAAAAGCTACTCCTTACAAGAGGCCCTAATATAGGCTGGGGAGCTGTCTGGCCAATTGTTTTTTTAATGAAATATGTTTAAACCAAAAGCTACTCCAATAACAATGGATAATATGGTAAGATGTTGAGCAACTTTTGTAAGTAAGCACCATTTTGTCCAGTCACATGGACAATTTCCACCATTTTCTACAATCACATGATCTGGGTCACCTGAACAGCCAAAAAAGGCCGCAGTTCTGTTTCCATGTACCAATTTTTTCCTGAGATATTACAATGCCTGGTACAATCTAGCTTTGCAATAATTTTGCATAGGGAAATCCAACGAGAATTAACTAACTTGCCAACAGTGGGGTGCCAGACCAATAAAATCGGGATCCTTCTGCACAAGCCTGGGTCTCAGATAAGGGAAATACAGATGTTTCCATATGGAGTCTGCCAATGTCCAGGTACATATACTGGCCCTCATGCTCATTGCAATTTTCCCCTGTGTTTGTTCACATTGTGGATGCAAGATACTGATATACACATGTAGAGTTGCCATGCATTTGCATTGACCACGGGCAGGCAATTTTCAGTGTATGTGCATTGTACAGTTGGGAAGCTGTAGTGCTCCCTTCCAAAAGGCCAGTAATACAGTATAACATACCTTACAGTTTGAGTATCACAGGAAGCTGTATACTGCTCCCTTCCAAAAGGCCAGTAATACAGTATGCTGCACCTTACAGTTTGAGTATCACAGGAAGCTGTAGTGCTCCCTTCCAAAAGGCCAGTAATACAGTATAACATACCTTACAGTTTGAGTATCACAGGAAGCTGTAGTGCTCGTGAGGAAGGTGTATTACTCCCCAATATGAAATTTTCCTGCCTCAATGCAGGTTACTAACCTATTACAATCTCAATGTTACAGCAATTATTGGTACTTATCTGTTTAATACACATTATCAATTCTATAATGTAAGCCCTTATCTTTAAAATATGCACAGTACAATGCAAGTGTGGAGTTTTTTGGACCTAAGACACGGAAAATTTTTTAATTGTTTGACTAATTCTCTATCATGCTTGCAGTTTCATCAATATAACTTATTAAAGGTTATTACAACATTAATGGAAAATGGCTCCTCAACCCTAGGCTAACAGAGCACACATTGATAACATACAAATGTGGCATAAGACAAATTTCCTTTCATTATGGGTAAGCCAGCTTGGTTTTATAAAGGTAACAGAAACACTTTCTATATCATTTCTCAAGTCTCCCTTCATTTCAATTAAGGTTTATGGAGACTCTCTTGTTAAACATCGCTGGTACAAGACAGGAAACAATTTACATTTCCAAGATTAAATGGCCAACATTTATTTAATCAGTGCAATTAACTTGTCATGTTTTCAAATGCACACTATAAAAATTAGCCACATTGATTCTACTAGCCATGTCCTGAATAGCTTAGATAGCGGCTGTGTAAATTAAAAAAAAAAAAAAATCTTGGCCTGTGTTTCCTCTTCTGGGTTTCAACAGCATGCTGGGAAGGAGAGCAAGATGTACAGCTGCACCTAGCAGGGCCATGAGGTCAAGGGTCATCCACCAACTTAGAAGGTATAGTGGGACACAATCCCCACTCTAGCCAAGAGCACAACCTGAACGACCCTCCACCCCTCCTTCATCACAATCGCACGGCCCCAGTGCAGCAGATTCGGTGGCTGAGAGGATCCAGTGGGGGTTTCAGCTGGCCCTCGAAACCATATCTGCCCAGGCTATCCATACCAATAGTATTGGACAAGTACTGAGTACATCATCCACCAGAAATACTGTAATGTTGACTTCAATGAGACCACAAGCAATGAGGCTCACATCCCTTTAACTGCCCTACAAGAGGAAAGGCAGATTGGAGCGGCTGAAGCTGCATCCAACTTCCACATTCCTCTTGCACCACAAAAGTCCTCACAATTATCAGTAACTATACAGCCATACGTACAAAAGTCCCTCTGAAATTATGCCAAAAAACAGGACCAGGGAGTACATTGATTTGGTTTTACTCCTGAATAAAGATGAACAGAGCTTGTACTTGGCCATGTTTGGGAGGTCCCCCAGCTAGTATGGCAGGAGACCAAGCAATATACAATATTCCTCACTGGTGGACAGATTCATTCCATGTAAATATGTCAGTGGTATTAGTTAAGGTACCAACTGAAGCATCTTATCTGTTAAAATACAGTGATTTGGTTAGGCGTATTGCAGTGGAAGGAGGAGACTGGACATATTATGATGAATCCTTCAGACAAATGAAAGAGTCAGAGAATCTAAAAGGGAAGAAGTGGACAATGTTACAATGAACATTGTGAAACCAGCCTTTCTTGTCCAAAGGGAGAAGGAAAAATTACATGTGCTATGGCAACTACAATGGGACTAATTGTTCGGGATGCTCATACAAGCATACCTGCTTCAAGTATTCGGCCACACATCCCATCTCTGAGTGTCCAAACAAAGCAAACACCAGTTTCCTCCCTCCAGCACCAAATCAGCAAAATCATCAGCAAACATTGCCTACCCCAGTAAAGGCATAGGAACTCAAAGTATTCTTAGTGGGTTATCCAGCTGCTTGGAAAAAATAAATACTAGATGGCTTCACTTGTGGTTTCCCTTTACACTACTCAGGCCCAAAGTCTGGTCAAAATTTCAAATGTCTCAAAAGATCTTCCATACAGTCCACATGTACAATGCCTGGATATGCCCACTTTTGAGAAGATGGGCTGACAAGCATTCACAAAATAAGCTATCTGCTACCACCATTATAAGATTGATAAGCTTTGGGAATCTATGAGTCGCCATTGAAGCTAACAACATGACAAATGCTCTCTTATCAGACAGATATGCTTATATTTATGGAAAAGATGTAAGCCAAAGAAAACTAAGGTTATCAACAGATGATTAACTGTATACATACTGAAATGGAAGGCTGAATATCGTAAGTCATATATTTTGCCTTCTGTGGAGCAAAGTTTTGGAATAATACACTAACACACTGTAGGCCTACACGAAATGAAAATGCTTATGCCTCTTCAAAAATTGACAATTTGAATGTTTTTGCATATATATAGCGGCTACAAGAAAAGTAGTACGTGTACTATTTACATAAATTTGAACAGCTGTGTATATTATACCTATTATGATTGTATGAATAATATTGATTATATAGTATTATATCTGCCCCATATACTTGTCATAGAAAAATTTATTGCCATTTGTGTATGATCTGTGAATTTTCACTGTGTATATATTAAAAATATTGAAGGTCCTGGGGAAGATTAGGAACACATCTAGGTATTTTCCTAACTAAGCGACCCTCATTACAATCACACCATCTGTTCCCTGAATATGTGTCAGATAAGTGAATATGTTGGACATCTGAGTGTCGTTACAAGTTTTCACTGTATATGGATATATATATATATATATATATATATATATATCTCAATATATATTACATGATATATACATATACACACACGTGTGTGTGTTCAAGCTATGCTTAAATGCTGGTGGTTAATTGATATTTTATATTTGGTGACAATTTCAAATAAAGTGGTCCCCCTCTTATAATTAAAGCCACCACAAATGCAGCCAAAAAGTGGCCTTATAAGAGAGGTGGCCTCTCTTGAGGGGGAGAATATAATTGAAATATACTTTCTGCACAAGAATGCTGGATTTTCAAGAGGGGTGGCCTATGGTGAGAGGGGCCTTATAAGAAGGGGACCACTGTATATGAAGACTGAAGCAACGTATCTTTATAAACATGATACATAAACCACTGTAAACTGCAGGAATGTCAACTGAATATATGTTTACAAAAGATTTGAGAAAATTTTACTTAAGTAAACATGCAATTACTTATATAACACACAGTATTTATTCTATGTTTGAGGGTGAATTATCATTTTCTAGAGCGAAATTCAAAAGTAGTAACTCACTGTAGATCACATGACCTAAACATTGTTACAAGTTAATTGTGATGTGCCTGGATCAGTGAAATGATGCACTGAAACGTAAACAAACATAAGAGACCAGAACGGCATTGAGGGTAGGCCTAGGGCATAATTTTTTGCCATAAATAGCCAATTAAACATAAAATAAACAAAATCTTACATGGCTGGAGAGTGAGGTCCTATTTTTCTCTCACTTGGGATCGTTGTTCAAGTGTGTGGAAAATCGCTAATGACCTGTGGTCACCAGTGATTTTCACCACCAACAATGACCCCTCGTGACAGAAAAATAGTAACTCACTCTCAGCCAGTAAGATTCTCTACACATTAAGAGCCATACTGCTTATCACTGTAATAATTTACTTGTATATATTACTTATATAACTATATATTAAGTTCCATACTGCTTATCAAAGTAAAAAGTTATATATATAACTGTACCATTATACTGCTTTATTCATGCAGTGTCCATGGGATGCATGGATGTCATACTTTTTTTTACCTAAAGATATTATGAGTATACTATATTATATTGTATTCCCCATTTAGGTTTACTTTTTAATATATAACTACCACACACACCCTGCTTGCTATATACATATTGTTTGTTTTGTTCTGTTCCATGTGATCTATCTCAATTACAGTCAATTAATTTGAATCTTAATTGAGTCCTGACAATTAACTGATTCAGTGGATGTCAGGTGAGAGTTGACAGCAAATATTTCTGTATATGGCAAGAAGACCAACACACATGCAGGAGACGTCACTGACCTCTGTTAATTAGCATCTTTCAAAGTAGGAAATACACTGATCCACCTATTTTTCAGGATTCTCACATCACACACCTATGTCTGGAGATTTGATTTGCTCACTACCAGACTGCTGTGGTTATACAATGCCAGGAAACATTGCTGCATTGAAGGATACATCTGTCCATCCAATCTTATCTGCCAGACCACAGCCTTTTTATTATTTTTTAACCTTTTGCCAGCTGGATTGAGACTCACTCAGACAACAGCTAAGCTTTCCTTGAATTGGTACAAACTTGGTGCCAATTTAAGCAGGCAATTTGCAGGAGAGTGCGGTGTACATATATCCATAGGGTTTGCCATCCTGAGAGGATATATCCTTTGATCTTCAATTTTCATTGAAAATATTTTTATACTGATAAGACACTAAAGGAAAAACACTGAAACTAACATATTGACATACAACTGGCTTTGATATGACTGGGGTGAAAAAGTTTTTCTGGTGAATAAGACACACATGTACCCGGTATGTGGAAAGAAAGGTATCATACCTGTTCATATACTGATACATCATCCCTTGACCAGTTGCCATTGACTGAAATAACAGATGCCCAGTCACAAGATGGATTTGAAAGCTCAACAAATTAATATCCATGGTGTAATAAACACCACCAGATAGGCTTTGCCAGGAGGGACACAGTGAGATAGGAGGGGGATCCCTCCCTGTCCCTGCACCCTGACTGGTGGGGGGGGGGGTGTCTTCCCCAAATTATTGGTGGGGTGTGCAGCTCGACCTTTCAAAAATCCACTCGTTGTTAGGGCACTTTTCACAAAAATAATACCTTTTTGTTAGGGAATTTTTGACCGGAATGGTAGAAAATATGGTCCCAAAGTGGCAACACAAGTGTTCCAGGGAGAAAATTTTGACCTTTGTCAGGGAAATTTTCCCAAATTTTGGGCCATGAAAGAGAAAAATTACCCTTTTTTTAGAGAATTTTTCTCAAACTACTGGACAAAATTTAGGGAATTTTCGCTGAAAAGAGGGGCCTTCAGAGGGGTACATGCCAAGTATCGTCACTAATGGGAGTAGCCCCCGGGGACCCTGACCCACTGCATAGGCAGCTGTGGACAGGTATTGGAGGATCAGGTGAGTCAGATGGTACTCACCTAATACAGCACAAAACCATTACCTGGTACATGCTGCCATGCTACCGTCAAAAATCTAAAGCCTTCCATTACACACTGGATATACACTTGCTGCACTCAATTTATGCTTCTCGGAACTCCTTTTCTTTAAATTACCAGCAACATGAATAAGCCACTTTCTCCTCACTTGTGGAAAATTCTGTTCACTGTTATGTTATTTTGTGCTGTTATTCAAACTGGTCACATGTTTACATATTACATATATCTCTGTACGAGCATTTTTTTTTTTTTTTTTTATTATTTCCTTTTTGTTGGGAGGGGAGTGGAGAATGGGACTACAGAAAATCTTATTTTGCCACTTACTTCATGTTTCAGTGTACTCAGGGCTCTGCCTAACTTCAATGGGTGTTGTGAATGCTATCCTGGCATTTATCACTCATATATCTGCAGACCTAGCACACAGGCACTTGAGCAATCTCCCTCAAATAAATTGTATCAACAGTTCGTGCATGCTTTGTCACTCAATTTACATCCTGCTGTTTTCATTATCTCCACTGGTAGAAAATTGCATTGCATGGCTGTAAGAGTAAAACCCATTGCCACTCACAATGTACTTACAGCAGGTCCAGTCTCTACCGTACATGACAAAATGTCAAAAATCTATTGGCAATATTAATTTAATCCCATGCGTGGGTGTTGCCGTTACCTAGAGCAGAACTTCGTGGACAATCTGAAGTCAGTCACACAGATGACAAAATAACACATTAGCAGTCTGCTGCATATGTACCACAATTAGAAATGAAGGACCTACTACTTTACTGTCGACAACCATATGTTGGGTTTCAGGAACAAGTCATGCTGTATTATGGTCTGCCACCTTTTTCCCCTAATTTATGGCCATTCCTCAAGGGCAACACATAATATAATAATAATTAAAACAAGAATGATAGTAGACCTAGCTACACTCCATTTTTAATATGACAAAAGTGGCCAATCGAAAAATGTCACTTGTTTAATGCTAATATTTACATTTACAGAGACAATTTTCCATGTGTCATGTGGACGATTTTAATCAGGAAAAATAATTTATAGTCCTAGGTCTGGAGTTTTCCTTGACAAGAGTTGGGTACATATGTCTAACCCAGTTTGACATTATTGTGAAAGGAAAGCCACTGCCTCCGTCTCAATAGATAGGGAAACAGTTTTAATTGTACATTAGTATCTGGTTTAAATATATCATCTCAATTTACTGAAATTCATTTTAGAGTAAAAATATATTTATGTTATCATTTAAAAAATGTACAGAAACCTTTTGTGTAACCCCTCCTTCCTCACCCTGCAGAACACTTTAAAATGACGACTTTGATCAATGTGTTAATCATTAATTTGGATATATGGGGGAAATAATAAAATGTTATTGAACCTTGTCTTGGCCAGGTGCACCATGTTTCCTGAAAATGACCCCACAGTTCAATTAGTCATGCTTGGAAACGTCCAGGTAAATCACAAACTAAGTACAAAAAGTAAAATATGAAACAAGTTTTGTTTAATTCATTGAATGCCTGGTTTCAGAATTGGCTGATACGGACTCTCACATGGCTAAGAGTGAGTCAGTATTTTTCCCCGCAATGATACTGAGTGAGAGAAAAATTTTAACTCACTCTCCAGCATGTAAGATTTTGCTTATTCTATGTTTAATTGGGTATTCATTACAAACAATATGCCCTTGGAGCCTACTTTTGATGCCGACCTGTTGTGCTGTGTTTGTCTATGTTCGTCCCAGTTATTCAACATCATTTGTGACATACAACCAAACGTCCCTCGCGTACATTTGATTATGTCTGTGTGTTAATGCACTATGTCACTGAAGCAGGTGTGTCACAATTTAGGTTGTAACAATGTTTAGGTTGTGACCTACAGTGAGTTACTATTTTTGAATTTCACTCTAGAAAATGATTATTCACCCTCAAACATGGAATAAAATGAGGTTCACAGTGCTAACATGAGATGCCAAAGTGACACCCAGCCCATCCACCCTCATTGCCCCCTCCCCCCCCCCCTCAATTTTTGTATAACATTCAGAGTTCAATATACAGGTACATACACGGACACATATGTTATAATCCAACCAAGTGGTGTCTGATAAAAGATAAACACAGTTACAAACTATATAATGGGTGTATAATAGCTCTTTATACTGGTTTGTAGGCCAAAACATTGTATTTTAATGTGAAGAAGGTGACTAATATACTTATGACCAGTTAATATGACTTGACCATCATTTGATTTAATTGTTGAAATTTAATTATCAGCTATATTTTATTGCGACTGTCAAGTGCTTGTGTATTCCCCTATCTTTTGAAGTTTGCAGCATGCTACAGTAGTCATTATTAATCCCTTTAGGCATGCATCAGCCTTACAGATGCTTTTCAATGCAACTCTTTACCTTCATGTATCCCAGGCCTTTTTATAAATCACTAAATAGAATAAAACTAAAAGCATGCTGCACATAGGCCTATGAATTCAAGTTCAACTGCTTTTGAGTTTATATTTAATTGATACTGTCTTAGAATGCAGCGTAGATATATACTGCCGGTATTGCCAATTGGCAACCATGCAAGATGGCCTGCCATAAACTTCTACAAGTCACTTAAATAGGAGTTGTCACACCATGACTTTTGAAAAGCATCTCTTACTGGTCTAACTTCCCAAGTGCCAACTTTAATTTGGTGATCTTCTGTGGCAGCTGTGGCATGGTCAGTGCTGGGCACAGATTCAGTCGCAATTGCACCACCAAAGACTGGCTTTGTCATAGCCCAGCTGTGGCTACTTACAGTAAGGCTGAATTTCTCTGTCCTCCCCTCCTAACCCTACATCTTCGCCCTCGTCCTCAGTAAGTTCCTCTTCAGAAAAGAAACAGCTAAAACAGAGATCCAGCTCATTCTCTGTGTCTCTACCATTCATGCTTTCTGTACCGCTATCCTCCATTATATCACATAGACTCCCTTCCATGACGTCACTACCCAGAGCCTGCTTGATGGCCAAAAAGGTACAAACTTGTCAACTTCGGGCCTGTCATTGGCAACAAAATGCTTTCGCAAATAAAGTTATTTTCCTATGGCAAATTTTCTTCAACAAAAGTGCTGTAACACCTAAGTCCTTCCACTTTGAACAAAAAATAAATCTTTTGACATTTGGGGGGGGGGGACCTTTAAACAAACTGGTACTATTTTTAGTGACCAGATCCTGCCAAGCTTTTGTCTGGTCCTTATTTCAAATCCATGCAGAACAATTCTCTTGATTTTTATGCAGGAGGACTGACAAACAGTGAACGTCTCCCTTATATACATATATGTATTGTATTCAGATTTTATCTAATTTTCTTATCCAGGCAATTCAGTATAATCATTCTGCATTTGGTGAGCTTATGCAGTTACGGGTGTCATTTTGCATTTTGGGTGTAGGCACCTAGGTGTCATTTGGCATCACATGATGCTAACAGTTTGTATATAGGTTTACTTTTGTGTTTGGTGTATTAGACAGTCAAGTATCATTTTGCATTAGATGGACTTAGATCATTAGGTGTCATTTTTGTACTAGGCGGATGTAGGCAGTTGAGTATCACTTTGCATTTGGTGGATTTTGGCAGTTACATGTAGGTGTCATTATGCACGAGCAGGGTGTAGGCACTTACATGTTATTGAGCATTTGTCAGATTACAGCAATATGGCAGATATCATTTTGCATTAGGTGGATTAAGGCAGTTAGGTGTCATTTTGCATTAGGTGGATTTAGACACTTAGATATCAGTTTGCTTTAGGTGAATTCAGCCAGACAGTTTTATTTTATATTACATGGCTGTAGGCAGTTACACGTAGATGTCATTTAACATTCATTGAATTTAAGCAGTTATATGCATAAGGTATCATTTCCCATTTGGTGGATTTGGGAACTTAATTGTAGGTGTCATTTTGCATTAATTTGGATAATTTAGCCAGTTAGGTATTATTTAGACAATCGATGGATTTGGATATTTTGGTGTCATTTTTTGTTGACTAATCCTCTCTATCAAGCTATCAAGCAACAAAAAAAAAATAAATAAAAAAAAATAAATAAATAAATAAATAAAATTAAAACAGTAGCAGACAACATTTACTTAGTACATAGGATCCTTTTGGGTAGTTTTAAATGAGCAAGGGTTGCATGAAATGTTGATACATTTACATCAGATTTCTCAGGCTAAAGCAGCATACCCCACAAAGGCACGGCTTGTACATATGTTGTCTTACCACAAGGCATGGCCTGACAACAATGGTGAAAAACAGCTAAACAAAGTTTGATTGGTTACGCTACCAGTGGGGCATCATCAGGAACTGTTATGCTACGGGATGTGCTTGTTTTATATACATTTATATGAAGGTGTAACATTTGACATTGTTAGCGTAAACTAAGCATGTGTGAACACTGGCCGCTAGGCCTGCTTTTTGAGATTTGAGACCAAAAGCTTCAATAGTGCACAGTTGATGTAGCCAAAAATGCTCTCTCTTGGGCCTAAACACTTCAGTTTTCTTGAGCCTTGGGGGTGTGTTGATATATCCAAGGATCTGAATCTTGAGTTGCAGACTCATGTGGTCTGTCCTGGCAAGCTGTTTGCCAAAATACCAAAAACAAAAAACAAAACAAAAAAACAAAACAAAAAAAAAAGAAACATATCACCATAGTTTGTCTCTCCTATATATGCCTTAAATTGTGTCAGTTGCCCACAGCAGCATGATATGTGTTAACTATAAGTACATGTAGTTCAGCTTTACCTGAGCATAGCATTTCAGCCAATTAAATTCCAGTTCCACCAACAAAGCATATACCTTTTAACCATTTACATTTGCTTCTATAAAGCATACATGTACATGCACCACTCTATTACTCTGATCCCAGTCACCCCCCCCCCCCCCCTTAAAAAGGGAATGTACACACACAAACATATCACATTTTGCTGCCTGGACCTCTGATGAGACCGCGAACCCAGGACAGCTGCATCATGTTTGCTACAAAAGTCGATCAAGTACCCTAATTTCTAGTAAAGAATAATCATGTTTCAACTTCCCACAGGAACGTTGACAGAATAACCCCGGTAAATAGGAAGTAGTAAAAGACCATATACATATGTATACCAGGCAAGTTTAATTGACCCTTCCCCGCCTTAAACAACATACAATCACTAGGAGATCAAATGTCATCTGCCACAATGTTGTTTTTTTTTTTTTCAAACTCATGCAAGTAATTTTGTCATTACTGGAAAACATTTTGAATGAAAATTGTAGATGAAAGCCATATGAAGTTGAATAGTATATGCCATAAGTCAGCAATGCCATTCATTGCATTGGGACCAGCCAGATGACACCATGCAAGGAAAAGTTGCCGACTCAGTTTTCAGCCACGGGGCAACGGTCCATTAATATAGTACACATGTATTTATATGTACATCAATATTTCATATGATTTTGCACATTAAGAAATCGTGAAAGAATTGAACAACACCACAGCCTAGAACTTACCACTTACCTGCACAAACCTGAGCAATGCAATACTGGACAGTTCCCAGCCTCCTCTACAAATGCTTTGTCCACCTCTGTGGCAAGACAAGTCAAAGTTGAATGGGCAGAGTACAGTGCTTAAGGTTCTTGCAGAACTTTGATGTGCCTTTCAGAAAACACAGGGCGGGATGTGCGTGGCATGTTAGTAAGAAATCTGAGAGCCAGCTGTAGTCTCCTAGAACTTGCTGCTGCCGCCCCCAGCATCCAGCACCTCACCTTTAACTCCTTGCCTCCTGAAGACAAGCGGCACCAACAATAACATCTACGTATTTTTAGATGTATGTTGATCATAGAAAAAAGTGCAAGCATTGGCAGTGCATGCTGTCTTCACTGAAAAAGTGACACGTAAATGTTAATGGAACATCTGTAGAGCTGCTGCTATTTCCTCCAAGATACCCTGGTTGGCATGGACATTTTTTGGGAATGAAAAGACCTAGCTGTGCTTTTAAATTTTTTAAAGCAGTTAATCTAGAATGTTGGGCTCTCTCACTTGCACATACTTATAAAGCAAAACCAGCTAGCAACCACAAACCCACATGCAATTTGGCAGACCTCCACATGAGAACACGAACCAATCAGAAGGACGATAGAGAAACGTAAGACTCTTGCAACTGACGTAATAATTACCTATCCTGATTCCAAGCAATTAGCTATCTAATTAGCTGATATCTCTTTTCATTGGTGCATACAATGCACCTATATGGAACAATATGGGGATAACTTTTGGATTACAACTGACTGCTGGAAAACAGTTACTTTGACGACATTCACTCAGAGAAAATATCACAATCATTCATTAAATCTCCATATTCATCACTGACTGTACAATGTACATAAGATCTTACTGGTTTAACAGTTTAATACATTTAGTGAAACCTGTTTTGAAAGACCACTGTAATGAAAGACCCCTGCTTTTTAAGACCATATTTCCGAAGTCCCTTTTGCTATATCTCCCATGTTATTGCACCTCCACTGAGAGACCACCTGCCTTATGTGACCACTATTTGGCCTGCCCTAAAGGTGGTCTCTCAAAACAGGTTTCACTGTATTGGAATCTAGCACCTCTATGCTCATTTTGTATGTCATTTACCCTGCCTGAGATCATGCTGGGCAAGACCCAGGTTCATCTTTACACCCCAATCAAGGTTCAGTCACCTGGTTATGTAATGGTAACTGTTACATACATGTACATGTATAAATCTATGATTGAGCCCTTGTCCAGTATACTCAGCCTTTCCCCAGATACTTTTCAATGATGCTGAAACAGGCAATCATTTGAAACTGACATGGCTATTTAGCCCAATTGCTTAATTCTTGCAGTGCTCATCACAACAGAAGTTGCATTCGCCCCAATTATCACAATGAATCCAGGTTAAAATGACTCATGGAAAGACCTTTCATTCAAGGACCAGTATGCTTGCATTTGCACAGGAAAATAAAAGTCCAGGGCAACAGCTTTCTTGGATTCTCTGGGTAAATTACACCTGAAACATGCAGGGGAAAGCTGTTGACTCCCTCTAAACTTACCCATGTAAGAGTTTATAGGGCTACTGCAGATGGCGCCGCTAAAACAAGTTTTCCTTTGTGCATTGTAGAATGTCAATATACAGTGAAACCTGTTTTGAGAGACCAACCCTAGGGCAAGCCAAAAAGTGGTCACATAAAGCAGGTGGTCTCTTAATAGAGGTATAACATGGGAAAGATAGCAAAAGGGACATAGTAAACATGGTCTGAAAAGGCAGGTGGTCTTTCATCACAGTGGTCTCTCAAAACAGGTTTCACCATATTTGCAAATAAAAATTTAAGGTATGACCATAGAGCAATTAAACTAGAATTGCTCCATGGTATGACCATGTGACTTTTATTTGTACGGGTCCAGCATCAGTTTTAAATATCAACATTATTACGGCCCACATTCAAATGTGATCTTAATTAATGGTCTGTTTTCACAAACAAAGATCTTAATCCAAGTATGTTACACTAATAGTGTCAGTTAATCTACGAGCAAGTATTTCACTGATCTGCAAAATCTATTATCTTTGAAGTCATGTTAAATCAGACACACCTATATGACCATGCTATCCATGTGCAAATATATAGCCATGGGGCCTAACACGCAGTTACTTTGAACAATGGCACTCGATCAGACCAGGCCACAAATGTTTGTAAACATTGGTAACAAAATATATGCCCCTGTATTTATGGGTCATTAAGGCTGCACATGGGTCAAAGTTCTCAATAAGGTCAATCACCTGTCATTGTCTACCTGCCACATTTCTCATGCTCACACACACACTGACCCCATCAAAGGCTCTCGGACAATTGAGGCCACAAAAATCTGTCCAAGTGGACAGATTACATTGGGCCCTGGAGGTTCCCCTTGACAATAACCATGATGACTTTGTTCAGGTACAAAAATATCTTATTATTCCAAACAATACATCTCAAGCTCATTACAGTTAATGTGAAAAGAAATCCACACACACAAGTAACAGAGACTCAAAATGTCCCGGCAGAGGTCCTCCTGTGTAATGGGTGCAGCTCTGCAGACATAGCACATTACATGTATGTGACATGTATTCAGCCAGTCCAGTGATACTTGTCAAAAACTACACAGCTTAAATAGTTGTAATGATATATACCAAGTATAACAGTCACCAGATTGCTTGCTGAAACTTACAAATATCCAACAAGGTGACAGTTGCCTTCATCTCCCTAAAACAGTTATTAAAACCCTCAGTCAGAATTCTTTCATAGGAAAACAAAGCCTGCTGGACCCTGCCCCTACAGTCAGAACAGGACTTGTCATGCAGGCAATGAAAAACTATAGGTATACACTGTAGGCCCATTATAAATATGCCAGTGCTTGAACAAAAAATATTTTTTGTTGAATTTTACTGCAATTTTCACTTTATTCTGCTCAAACACATGAAAACATTCTCCATACATCTGAACAAATAAACAAATCACGGCATTTGGCAAAGTCAAGCCTGCTCCACTGTCTGATACACAGACTGCCCACAGGCTGTGGTCAATACCTGTGTCCATTTTCCAGGCATTCCTCTGATTTGAGTGGTCATTTTCTTATAAGATTGCCATTTTAGAATTGTCAAATCAACAAGTTCAAATCCCTGATTGTCATCCTGTCTGTTGAAATTTCATTCTATCCTAACCATCTGATTGGGAGGTTATGAGAGTCATTCATCATTAATGGGGAGGACCTGAGGTCTAAAGTACTGATTGGGTATTTTTCTTTTTTAATTGAAGTACATGTATATTCAACCAAACTTGCAATTTTGGACAAGTAAGGATTGAGGTATAAGGTGTATTATAACTATAACGCATTTTTCATTTTTTTGGGGGGGGGGGGGATTAGGGGTGGATAAGTGTGCACCTGATGACCCTGATCCCTGATCAGGCTACGAGGATAGCAACTGCCACTCCCAGGACTGACAGGTCAAAATTGCCCACCAATACAATGCATTGCTGTGGGTTACAACTGGACTGGACAGGTAATATCCCAGATTTCATTGACTGACAATTTCTCCCATTAATAATTCACATGCAACATTTCTATACAAAATTACACAGCCACTAGTCACACTACACTAGTAACATGCTCTAACAATAAAACCAGGAAAGGGACAATAAACATAAGTTGTAGCATTGTAATTCATTCAACTTAGGGAAGTAAACAAAATTCATATCTTGAATATTTTTTTTTTTTTTTTTGCAAACTGCAAATATTGCATTTGCCTCAACAATTCGGGACGAGTCACTGGTACAGAAACCAAGAGGACGTATTCAATCCCCAAAGGGGGTTGCTGTGAGAGTTCCAACCTAGTCTACCTCCTTACATGCTTAATCTGTCACAAGCAATATGTGGGGCAAACCCAGCGCCCTCTGAAGGACAGATTGAGAGAACACTTTCGTTACATTAGTAACAAAGTAGTCACACAACCACTGGGCCGCCATTTTGCCCAGACAGGACATGATGGACTGAACATACATGTAGAAGTCCATATTCTTGAATACATCCCAACTCCACGAGATTAGCATGCACTAGGGAGTTGCAACTAACTCAAGAGAAACATTGGATGCACCTGTTACGCTCGATTGAGCCATTCGGCCTCAATATCATGGGAAAATGAGCTTATTGCTCAGTTTAATACTAAATTTTATTGTCTGAGCTCATCTCCCCATGCTATTACCACTCCTTTAACACACATAGTGTTAAACACTGGAAAAGCTGCAAACTCTATACTTACTGAAGTGAATTCTTCATTTCTATTGTCCCGATTCAGGGCATTGGAATAATTATATAATTTATTCCAGTAACAACAAAGGTGGCTATATATAAATAGGCAAATGCAGCTTTTTCAACAGTCCCTGATGAGGTGCAGAGACATCGAAACTAGTCGGACAAGCTTCTAGCTATTTTAGGCCCCAGAATCGTCTTTTAGCTCATATCTTGAATAGCTTCATAACTGATTTAGATATGGTTGCCACTTCAGTTCCAGTTTCCAGAATTTTGCTGTGGACTTATCTGATATTTACAGAACAAAAGCTGCAGCATTGAAAATTATGCTGAGTAAGTGAATAATAAAAAAAAGATTGAAATTTTGAAAGTTTTTGAAATGGTACCAGATACAGATATGGATTTAATATGCTATTTCATTTTCTAACTGCCTGTTTAAGACAGTGGCATATCATTCACACATGAAACAAATAAAACTGGAGTCTGGGTAATCATGCAGACATGTATCACTGTTGAAAACTGTTTTTAATGTAAAGTGTGACAAAGGTGCCATGATGGTCAATGACAAGCAAGCCTTGAATCTGAAGACTGGGCAGCAGAGGACAGCTTACATATGTGTGTACATGTACATAGGTGGTCATGGCTATCAACTGCTTATATCATCTATAAAACAGAACAGAGTTTTGGTGTTGGTGATTGCTGCTGTATGCAGTGCATGTAGTAACTTTATATACCCAGAATTCAACAGCCAGCAGTTGGCCTAAAATGATCTATATATGCAAACATTTATTTTTTATCAAACTAGATGATCCAAAGGATCGATGTCCCCCACCACATCATGTGTTGTCAAGATACTACTGTATAAAATAGACACAAGTCATAATAAGATGCAAATGGCTGCTCATAAGAAAGTAGTGAACATGCATGGTCAAAATTGGTTAGGATCATCCTACTGCAACCAGACCATTCTGGTAAGGATCGCCCTACTAAAATCAGTTAAATGTGCTTTGAAAGGTGCCATGATACTAATTGCCCCAAATAAATATGTATTGGGTCACCATCACTTTGAAATTAGGTCAAGGTCATCCAAAATATGGCATACATATAACCTTTATGGAATTATTCTTTGGTGTAAAAATTAAAGGCCTAGCTTTAATAGAACTTGAAATATGGGATAAAAAGTATGCTGCAAAATACACCTTTAGGAGCCCTATGACCTTGAAAAGAGGTCAAAGGTCAACAACAAGGCATGGGCCACATGCCCTATATATGTACAGGGTACAACTGTGGTGTAAATTTCATAATTCTACCTGAAATGGTTTATGGAGCCCTACAGGCTGGGAGGGACCCAGCAGACGGACACGACGGACAGACCGACCGACAGCCCTATCCCCACTATACATGTACATGTATATGCCTGGAGTATTCTGCACTCACTCTACACTTTCAGTTCTAAGCTATGGACAGAGACACAAGCTAGCCTCAGTGCAGTTTGAAAGCAATTCATGCAAAGTGTTCTGAGGAATGCTGTTATTCTGGACAGAACTTTAACTGAAACTTCTATCTGAAGTCTCCGCTTGCTCGTACATGTACTTGAATGAATTAAAATTCTTTGCAAGAAGCATTTGAATAGTGTGGTTTTAGTGATTTAAGCATGACCATGGTCACTTATGGTAGAAAAAGAGTTAATTTCTTTCAGATTGCCTATGTGACAACCCCTGTTGTGTACACCAAGTACACTGCACAGTTTGCAGCAGAGCACAAAATGCCTGCAGCGTCCACGTTGTATCCCGGCTGAGGAACATCCTGATTCATTAGCTTGCAGGCAACAATTTTTTTTGCCATCACACTTGAACACAAACATGTTTTCAAAAGACAATTTTTCATATTAAGAGTCACCTTGTGCAAACTCAATACATTCAGAAAGCGCAACTTGTAGGATACAAACTGCGCAGCAAGTAACTTACAATTTGCAAGAGTAAAACAAAAATATAACCAAGTCTAGGAGTGTGATTGTACAGGGAAGACCCCCCACCCCACCCACCCACCCCACCCCCCAACATGTTTCACCCACCTCGGGCTTCCTCAGGGGTACAATTTGAAAGTTGCTAAACAGTTTTTAAAAAATCTTTTATTCAGATCCATATGGTTAATATTAAAACATACATGTACAAATATGTCAGTGTGTAATACATACATGCAAATTGGATCACCTTGCAGGCGAAGTGTACAGTATCTGTGGCCATAGATATCACAAGGGGGATAGTCACCTTAGGGTACAGGGTGACAGACTGGCAGCTGTTTAACTAGACCATTTCTACCATTAGATACCCTTTGGCTAAAGAAAAAAATATATTTTTTCTACAACACTCAAGCTAACAGTGTAAGTGATTCCACACAAACATGCCACTGGCACAAAAGCTTGTAAAAATGCATTGTGGAAACGACAATAAACTTGTTGATAACATTATGAAGTTTTTCTTGTAAGTGAAAATAATACACTGTGCTTAACTGATGTGAGCTTGAGAGGAATATTGCTAACATTGAAAGCATAGGCATATTTTTTGCACACAAGGCACATGATCATGCTAGCAATTTCGGCCCCTTTTTGATATCCCATAGAAATGCAATTCTGCAATTTTTATAAATGATGCAGTTTGATCACATTTCTCAGCCTGGGGTCTGACTAGACTTCATCAAGAATCCAATTTCATTTGTCATGATTACAATTAAGTTACAATATGCCTATAACCAATGGACCTTGTCAACTAAAATCACTAATATGAGGCTTCTACATGTTTGTATCCATATTATCCTAAAAATGCCAAAGCAAGCCATGGGCTCTGACCTATGAGGCAAATCAATATTACTCAACAATACACTCATTTAGTCACTTCAGCAATTAAACTGGTTGTAGCTTTGCGTGGCTAAAAACACATATATATCATTACATTATACACTGTCACATGTACCAGTGGATATTGTTTTAAAGCATTATTCCATGCTGAAAGGCTATTAGACTGTACGATTATGTAATGCATAACAAAATCAATTAGAATTGTGAAAGCACTGGTCATGCTGTCTGACAATGGATTACATGTATATCAGAATATCTGTTAATCATATACTGGCCTAAGCATTCACTAAGTATCATACATGTACACAAATACTGCCCCATGAACGAGAATGCCAGAAGTTATTACATGTACCACATGCAGTTGGGTCTTGCAAATTCTAATTAATCCCTTCCACATCAAGAATTAACCCTTAAAGTGCTAATCACTGCTATACATAGTTGTTTCCTCATTACAGTTTAGCATATAATGGTTAACAGATTCAAATTCCTCATAAAAGATACCTTTCATTCAAATACCAACAAGCCAAGTCTAAAGCAAAAAGTAGTCTTTATAGTCAACAGCACTTTAAGGGTTAAAAAGCTATTTTGGTTTACTAATTAGAAAACTACCAATTCTTGTTCATTGCACAAATCGTGTCCATAAATATTTTTGTGTAAGTTATCAAATGATATGAGTTAATGCAATGTAATAATTTAAATCATTTTTATAAATTGCCATATGAAACATTACGTAATTTAAAAGGTTTCTTGTGTACAGTCATGAATTATCTAATAATCTCAATGGACATTTATCATTTAATTCCATTTTCATCTTTTAATAACCTTGTCTACAATGGTTTAAAAAAGAAATTCTACATTAGACCAGACTTGACTGAATGCAGAGTGAATGTACAGTAATCACTGATATCTCTAGCCCCTCCCCGCAGAGAGACTGTTACACCTAACAAATCTGATCAGTTCTTCATAACCTTATGATGTACATTATGGCCAGACTTCAGAGCAACATCTGGTGTATACTATTTTTGCTGTTTCATGGTGACAGATATGACTGGAAGGTAGCATTACATAGTGCACCTGATCCATCAGTCACAGCTGAATTGCTAACAGTGACCATTGTATCAAATCAGTTAACTTGACCATATTAAATACATTTATGCAAAATTCGATTACCCCCCCCCCCACACACACACACACACCAGCAGCTTTCCTTGGCCTGGGTTGAGTGCATAGCACCCAACCCCCACGAAGGAGAAGTGTTGGCCTTGGCCATGCTATCATAATAATGTAAGTCTTATCTACAGTTCTTACCATGCAAACACAGTTTCTATTGATAAAAAAAAAAAATTACCGGTAAGTGAACAGATTGAGGCAGATGGCAATCTACATCAGAGTGCTTTTGAGTGATTTGCGCAAAAAATCGGTTAAATATATGTCACAATAATGGGCAAGTAGGTTACAAGGCCTTCAATATCTTGATCACAGTGACATAGAAATCCAGTCTATGTAGGTGCTCAAGTGTCAAATATGATCAAAACATAAGATAAATAATATGCAGAAAAACTGAATTTAGTTCTTTTAACCCTCACTGTTGATTTTTTTTTTTTTAAAGCTGTGTTTTGGACCATATAAACACGGGCCCTGCAGCACCAGGGTTAACTAAAGAAAAGGTATACTGTGCCTCTGTGTGTGTGTGTGTGTGTGTGTGTCACACCCCTGTCACACAACCTACCACACCTGACAAACCGGTTTGTCCAATCCCTGCATCCTATTATCCTCATGTATGTTAACTCCTGCCTACTGTCACATGGCCATCTACCTTGACACACTGCAAACGGCAGCTTTTCAGAGCTCTGCCTCTCGAGACACATGGGGTCCATGCAGGTACAGGTAGTCAGTGGCTGTACATGTGGATGCCTACCAACTCAAAAGCCACGAAAAAATGTGGCTCCTTCACCTGACTGACGTGTCCTTTTTATGTTAAGACACATATGCAGGGCAATGGATTATACATTATTTTTTTTGGGGGGGGGGGGCAGTGAGCATTCAATTACTAAGGATCAATCAGAATATCTAAGGCAAGCTGAGCTTGTTTCATACTTGTACAGATTGCTGGTGAGTGGT
Organism: Hermodice carunculata; assembly: GCA_964020975.1. Lineage (NCBI taxonomy): Eukaryota > Metazoa > Annelida > Polychaeta > Eunicida > Amphinomidae > Hermodice > Hermodice carunculata. The sequence continues at coordinate 55,397,284 of OZ026613.1, read as the reverse complement.
TGGCTGGTAGTTTATCCATTGAATACAAAGCTACAGCCAAACTTGACAGGTAATGATGCAAAATCATTTGGCTGTATACTAAGTATGTTGGTATTTGAATGAAAGATCCAAGGTTTGTGTGAAATATGAGTGAGCCATTTCCAGCTAATTCCAACTACATCAACAACAAAGTCAGTCATTATTGTCCCAGAATGATTCTAGTTAATCTGTCACCATGTGCTTGCCAAGCATGGCAATCCTTAGCACCATGATTTAACGACTGTACATTGATATAAGGAGAGGAATCAAGCCTTTGATTTTGAATTGACATTACCCATCTGTCACATGTAAGTCTGGTAATGCTGCTTGATAGACCAGACCTGGCAAAGCACACCTTGCCTGGCACTGTGCCAGGTCCTGGAGACATGACAGAGGGGGTCCCTCTTTATATAAGCTCGATTTATCTTCATTTCTACTTTTGTTAATGACACTGTAAAAATAAAACAATTTGTCTTGAGAAATATAAACTTCGGGAAATGCAAATCAGGCAAGCACGATACACAACTTTTTTAAGTAGCAACTTCAGTGTACATGCCACTTCAATCCCATGTCCAGTGCTCCATGTCACCAGAGACCATCGCTACTGTAACAAAATAGCAGCCTTAAAATACAGGTGGTCTCTCATGACAGGTACATTAACATAGGAAGTATAGGACTTGGAAATCTGTAAAGTGGTGTTTTATGACAGGGGTCTCTCATGACAGGTGCTACTGTACCTGCAAAACAATAGAACTGACCTATAACAGAAGCCTGGTTCCTCTAAATTTTAACAACAGGGAAGTATCAGACACATTTTACATGTCTTGTTCATCTTGCCAGAACTGCTTTCACGATAATTTATGTTCTGTCATGGTTGCAAACCATTTGGTGTCTGTTGACTCTGAATAAACAGCTCAGCTCGGCATGATCACATGACCCTCTGTCGACAAAGATGGTCTAGATTGGCCAACACACAGCCAATGCCAGTGCCAGCAAATCAAGTCTACACTTTTTAACCCCATCCCCCCTCAAACTAGTCAAAACAGCTGCCTGTCACAAATGTTGTCTGCTTCAACGTTTTATGCTAACTTAAAATTTCTAATGGTGCTACTTAGCATAATTTAAATTGCTCCAACTTTTGTTTTTAATTCATTAGGTGCAGAATGGTCAACAACCCCCTAGTAGAAGTTGGAATGACATCTCTATCAATTCTAGTGCTGAAGATATGCAAGATTGAAAATTCCGAACATTGCTAATTAGCATAATTTAAATTGCTTCAACTTTTGTTTTAGATTCATTAGGTGCGCAATGGTCAATAAACCCCTAGTACAAGTTGAAATGACATCTCTATCTATAAGAGTTTTGAAGATATTCAAGATTTAAAATTTCAAATGCTGATAATCAGCATAATTTAAATTGCTACAATTTTTGTTTTAAATTCATTAGATGTGCAATGGTCAATAACCCTCTAGTAGAAGTTAGACTGACATCTCTATCTATTATACTTTTGAAGATATTCAAGAGTTAGAATTTCAAATGCCCCTAATTTGCACAATTTTAAACATCTTCATTCCTCTGCATAAAAAGGCCAAACTCCCTGTATGGAAGTACAATCATGCCAAGTTTGGAGTTTCTATGTATAATAGTGTCAGAGAAAAGTGTCAGAAAAATTCGCTGGTAAAGAAAGAAAGAAAGAAAGAAAGAAAGAAAGAAAGAAAGAAAGAAAGAAAGAAAGAAAGAAAGAAAGAAAGAAAGAAAGAAAGAAAGAAAGAAAAAGTGTGAGTTGACACACACACTTTTAATAACAGTTTTGAGTAGATGCCCAGACACATGTACTTGTATGTTGAGACTGTGCTGTCTAAGACATTCCATGAGCTCAAGTGCAAACCACTTGCTGATATGGAGTTAGTTGTGACATCAGTTTTCTGGGACCTGAAGTTGAATATATGTGAGCCTTGATTCTGCTCATTTCTATTTGTATTCCAAAGGCAGATCTAAAGTCGGTTAAACTTTGGTTAACAGTGACAGTATCGGAAAAGGATTCAATAATGTGTGTATGGCAGCACAGGCTACACTCGGCATGTGACTGCCTTCATAGTTTGCATTCCACCCTCCCTTCAGGCAGTCAGATGTGACTCCATGCCTCTAATGCACTCCCACACATGTACAGTTTTTGGCCATCACTGCCACACACCCATTTCTGAATCCATGATCCATCAGTTCTCCTGATCTGACACATCTGTTCTTTCCTAAAATTACCTAAAAATTGCACAAGCTTTTTTCCTTCCAGCTAAAGTGGTCACATACATGTAAGATACACAGCAGATGGTCCTGAACTACATACACGTGTAAAATGGTACAGAACTGAGGGTCTCTCGTGTATATAAAAGAGTGCCCTCAAATTAGCCAGGTTGTCTTTCCCATGTATGGTATTAACCCTTTCCCTATCAAAGGTGCCAAAAGTACACATACATCAAATGTCATATGATTCAATGTTTTGATTTAAAAATCTCATTCACAGAAAACATCTTGCATGGGGAGTGTGCATGCATAATAAACACCTGTGGGTATGAAGCTACCTGAAATAGGAATGGAACCTGAGGGCAGTATAGCATAGGTAATATTTTAAGAATATATTCCTTATTCTATTTATTCTTTCTAAATCAATATGAAGCTTACAGCACCTTTTTATTTTACATGTATTGCATTTACAAATAAGTGTTCATACAGTTGTATATGTACCTGCAATTTAATTACTATTTTACATTCTAACATTCTTTAACTTGTCATACCAGTTGTCCTGCATGGTTAAATATTTACCTAACAGGCCCACAATGCATTGCACCATGTTCAAAATGGTGCTCTTAGCAAATGGTACCAATGTGCATGATCTTTATTGCCAGCGTATCATGTTGCATTTGGATTTGTAACTAACGATGATAACTGCTTCAAAACATAACCGCACAGGCCGATTAAAGTTGAGACAGTAAGTCTTGTTAAAAAAAGTACTTTAATGACCGTTTGCCCTGGTAACTCAAAGAATATACATCTGGAACCAGCAAAATATTACCATAAGAATCACTGAACAACCAGGGCTATGCTGTTTTACCAGACAACTGTGGCTATGCAGCTATGCTGTTTCTCCAGCCCAAGTAAACCCTGCAGACAATTTGAAATAAAATGCTGTGTTCGAGTTCACTTTACTGCAAAATAACAGCACATGCTAGCCACTTTCTCAATAAAATCTTTTAGTCAGGGTCGATCAATATTTATAAGGGAAGGGCAGTTTGAAACTTTTTCTTTTGTTTCATAAAGTTTATTTAGGGTCGGGCCTTTTCAGTCAGGTTGGTAGAGCTACCAGAACCACACCTATATTTTTGTGACGCCTCAGGTAGCTTGGACATTTGTTCAAACATATTTAAAATGGATGTTCTTTCCCCTTTTACACATTACCTCCTTTGACGTCAGTTTAATTTGTTACCTGGGCACAGCTGGAGGCACTTGTTATGTACAAGAAATTGGCAACTAATCAGGCTCAGACAGGGAGAGCAGAGAACCAGGAAAATGGATTCTGGGTACTGGTGATGATAGAAGTCTTGCAGTACATTTGACTTTGTTAGATAAATGAAGCTTTCCTTCATGGAAGCTGGGCACCTAGTACATATAACTTAGAAATACTGGTACTGATAATTATGGAAGTCTTGCAGTACATTTCACTTTGTGAGATAAATGAGGCTTTCCTTCATGGAAGCTGTATGGGCACTTAGTACATGCAACTTAAAACACCAAGGAAAGTTGTTGCCTCAGTCTTATTCTAACTTTAAGAAAGGGTTAAATTGCAGGCACCATCATACATCATGAAGTTGCACAATGAATGCCACATAATAGGAAGCAGACAGTGACGTCTGTATAACCATGGATACCTATAACCTTCCTTACCTGTGTAATTTATTCAAGAGACCTCTAATAAGATGGGCAGGTAAACTCCTATGACATATATGTACTAGCTGGCTCAGATCACTGGATGATGATGGGTAACACAGCAGTCTAGCCACCACAGCAAAACTGCACGCTTGATAATAACAAGGTGTATTTTGTATTTATGTGAAAGTACCCTTCATTCAAAGCAGCAGGGTGTAATTAAATCTCTCAGCTCTTTCCTGACCAAATTGGTTTTCAGAAATCTACACAGATTCCAATATGTCATCCGCCTTACAGGTTTTTATTTCTATTGTGTGCTTTAAGATGTTTGAATGAGCAGCTGCAGTTGTAAGCTGTGAGGAAAATATGACCCTGCAGTTGTAATCTTCTGAGTGTTTATAGTAGTAGCATGCCACAGAGCCGCTCCATTGATTCTTATACAAATGATTCACTAATTATTAGTGTTTGGGGCCAAGAATAGCCATAGCTGACTATATGTTGGTCCTAAATGTGGATTTGTTGGAACCTTCCGTGAAGGACCACCAGAAGGGAATTTGAAAAAGTGGTCATCATAGCTGGCACATGTAGTCTCTTGTTAAATCCTTTACCCTTAAAATGGTGCAGATAAAATGTCATTTGCTTCAAAGATATTTTTTTACTAATTTCAGTGAGAATTGTGAATACCTATCAGAATAGCATGCCCTGGGTAAACAGCTTGTTTTTTTTTTTGGGGGGGGGGGCGCGGGGGCAGTTGGTTAACACCCAACTCTCCCCAGTGAAAGCTGCTGACTCTGTCTTAATACAAGGTGACAGGGTTCAAGATGCAATAAACAGGAGAACATATTGCAGGTAACCTGATCCTTTTAAGCCTGGGGTTAGTTATATAATATTAAGTCTATGTCAAACACCAAATGCCAATGTTGCATGATCAGGCTATAAAACTGCCTCTGATTTCAGAAGGCACAACACAGTTGATGTTTGAACTGACAAAGGCTAATGTTATGTCCACCAGGAGAGCAGTGTGTTTGCAGTTGTAAGAACTACTGTGTATCATTCCTTCCTACAGGGTTCATACTGCTAGACAGCTTTCAAATTCAAGGACTTTTCCAGGACGTTTTTACCAAAATTCAAGGACATTCCAACTTGATCGATTTTTCTTTTTTGTGTCTGTCCATTTTTCGGGTTTCTATAGTGGGTGCGGAGGAACTGATCGAGCTGACCTAACTTTTGGAGACAGGTGCATTAATGGATATTTAAAATTCAAGGACGTTGTAAGGACTTTATTGCCAAAACATCGAATTTCAAGGTTTTCAAGACCTTGAAAAAAGCAGGTAGTAAATTCACGTACTTTCAAGGATTTCAGGGACCTGTATGAACCCTGTTCCTACGTGCCATATTTTGGTGGATTTGGGCAATGAGTCCCCTATGCTTTTCATTCATAGTGCTTTCTTTAGAAGGTCTGTCAAGACCTTATCTATGGAATATCCATTCCAAGTGCTCATAGACTCTCATGGTAAAGATCACCTGTATTTGATCTTTGTAGACAAGCAAGTTGAGCTGGTCATTGATGCAAAACTAACATGACATCTTGTGGTTCCAATTGCAGACCAGGTGATAACAGTTTCTTCAGGTGATCACTGACTGGCAACAGTCTGTTGCGAATGCACCTCAGGCACCAGCTTTACCTTCCCTGTTGGGTCGAGGATAAAGCCTTGACCCCCAAAACCACTATATGGTGAGCTGGAGTGACCATGAGAATTGCTCTGGCAGGTGTCTTCAGCTCTTTGACCATGAGTGTTCTCACCAGAACACTTGCACCGTCCACTGTGCCAGATGAGGCCTGGACAAGTGGCTGCTCTAAAAGCAAGCCAGGAAGAAACATGTGAATGCCTGGTGCCTGCAGACTGCCAAGCACAAAGCTCTTGAGTCTACTGATTCCATGGACTGGGCACCATGCATCCTGCCCTGCTGCTACATCTGTGAAGACTAAGCGTCCCCACAAAGTATGCCCAGTCTCCTTGGCAGGTGACTCCACTCCCTCCATCACAAGTTCAATCACCCATAACCCTCCCTGGAGACTCGATCTTGAGCATTTGGCATAGATGCCATACATGCTACATTGGACCCATTTGGAGTCAACGGCAAAGCAGCAGCAGTTGCAGATGCAATGGCTCAGACAGCTATCTTCCTGGTCTCCCAAGGACCCCGTGCTAAGAAGATGGCACAACAAAGGCTCGGGCTCTGACAGCCTAGAGTGCACAGAGCCAAAGTGTCCGCCTGAGACACCCATTTGGATGTCTTCGAACCTGTGGCCAGGTATCCAGGTGCTCAGGTAGACCCGCTGGCCAGTCCCAACATGGGGCATTTCAGATGATGCTCAAGTCCTCTGTAGCTCTCCTTGACAACAGCACTGGAGATGATGCTCAACACCATGATACTCTCTATGACTGGCATCGCAGAGGTTGTCCACACCCTTGGTCTTATCCTGCTGCACCCCAATTTTAAGCCAAGTACCCAGGAGGGACAAGAACAGGAGTTAAGCAGCTGAGACAACAGATCTAGATTTCATTTACCCTTCTGCCAACTTGTGCTTGCACTGAGTTATAGCAGGCTCTGCTAGTTCATGACTACCTCCCCGTGACCGCCTTGAGCCAGTTCTCACTGGCTCCACAACCCCCAGGTGGTCTCTCATTAGGGCAGTCTTCCATTTCAAATGGCATGTGATCACTGCAAAATGCAGAATATCACAGAGCTTGCTTCAAAGTATGCACACTAACTCAATTTGCATAGCCATTGCTGTAATCAAAAGATGGTGAGACCTAATCTCTCTTTTCTTTTTTAGCCTGCCCCAATAATAGTGTTCTTTCAGTGTATTTACAGTGCTGTTACAGTGTACATTGTACAACTCTACCCAAAGTGCAGTGATTCTGTGTGGACACAGTATTAAAACAGTGTTCTTATAGTGTGGCAAAATGTAAATTGGGCAACTGATGGTAAAGTATGCACTATAATGTGCAGTGTACACTGCAAGTTTACTTACAGTGACAAAATGCAAATGAACTAGGTACCCTGTACCTTGCAGTGTACACTGTACCTTAGTGTACTCTGTGACTATAGTATGGAACCAGTGTGCTTACACTGTGGCAAAACTGCAAATCATGTACATTGTACCTACACTGTACAGTGTACAGTGACTACAGTATGGAACCAATGGGCTTACAAGGTGGCAAAAATGCAAATGAATCATGCACATTGTGACTAGTGTGGAACCAGTGCAGTGTGGATGGGTAAAATGTGCCTGCAGTGTAGTGTGCTAAAAATTCAAATAAATTATCTAGATGGCCTAATTGTACATTGTAATGCCAACCCCAACTACTACAATATTGAGACACCATATTCCTCTTATTTGGAAACCTACATGTATATAATAACTTTGCTGGCCTACATTTGAATCCTACACCATTAATTTAATGCTTTTGTACTTCATACATATAAACGAGGATGTCCTTATCCAAGTTATATTGATCATATCTTGATTATACTTACTCAGTGTGAATGAACATTCCAAATCTCAAAGTCATCATGAAGAACCTACTCATAAGTTTCTGTATTGAAGGTCCATCAAACAACCTCACCTCAACTGCAGTAAAAATTTACAGATGTTTGCAAAAGTAAAAATCAAATGTCATTTTTTGCCTTCAAAACAGACCGCAAAGTACGCTGGGAATAATATGATTTCACACTTCCTGTTTTTACAGTGTAATATATGTATATATAACAAGTTCAGAGTGGTCTTTCAATGAAGCAAGTATGCAACTAAGTCCTGGTAGTGTACTTTTGAGTGTAATAGGAATAGAACAAAGTTAATACTAACAGTGTGCTTTCAGTGCCATGTATAAAAGTGAAAGTTTATTGAGTGTATATACAGTGTCGGTAAATCAGTCCATTTTGAGTGTGCATCAAGTGTACACTGTAATACCAGCATTGATATAGAGTGCACTGATACCACACTAAATCTACACTGTTAGAGCAGTGTACACTGTTGCCATGTCAGGGAATACATGACAGTTTCTGTACAAGTGAAAGATAAAATCCACATCATGTCCTTCAAAATGTGTACCTTCAAATACTGCTCACAAGCCAATTTTAAGTGTCATTCTGTGTGCTCTTTATCTTTGACCTTTCCCTTTTGGATTGAGACTGAGTCAGCAACTTTAACCAGTTGTGAAAGTTGCTGACCTTGGGTTTGATATTCTGATAGGTCCAAGTTACAAGTTTTAATTAGTCAGAGTTTGATATGTTGGGAACAAAGGGATTTGGGTGATATAGTCATAATTAAGGCATAATCTACATTGAAAATAAAAGATTACACGTGTATTTTATCTGAAGTTCACATGCAGACCCACTGCAGAAAATCAACCAGAAATCTGCAATTGGGGTATTTATACATTCATGTCAAGCCCTTTTCAGTTTCATGATGGTAAATAAATTAAGTTAAATACGCATAACCTTCCAACCCAATGCCATGTCTGTGCATACATGATGTATAAACCTCACTTCCTGAAGAGGGTGGGGTTACACCAAAAGCAGTGGACCTGTAAAGGTATTTGTGCCTCTCCATCATGACACTTGTCCTCTTGTTTTAGCTCCAATCTGACCATATTCATTTCTATGACCCTGGGTACTGAGCTGAATCACACTTAACACCTTATATGATCTTGCTGGCCTGGGTATCAACCTGCATGCCTGGCAAGATGTCACCTGGAGTCAGCTCCAGGCAAGTGCCCCACTGCCCAAGGATGCTGCGGGTCACCAGACCCGTAGCAAAAGTTTGTAGCGTAAATGATCAAGACCACTGTCTGAGCATACATTGGGGTGGAATTTACTAAACCATCATTATCTATTATGGCTTACACACATTCCTTTTGTTCACCATATGATACTCATGAATAGTTATAATTTTACTTCATTTATGTTTCAAAAGCACGAAAAAATTGACTTCTTAATAATAATAAAGATCCACATTTCAAAGATACATGATCATAAAACAAAATTTCAACTCTGTATTTCATACTTGCCACTCGAGCATGCTCTGTGAAACTTTTTTTGCTGCAGTTTTATCTAAAACTTCTGTAATTCATGTTGACCGATGCATATTCCATTCATAACCCTATCCTCACAAACAATTACAAGTTCATGGCAGTTAATGTGTTATTAACCAAAAATCCATGGCAAAAACACAAAACCCAGATGGCTGTATGAACAGCTCATGCTCAACTGACCTTGAAATAGGCCAAAAATAAGTCCCAACTCTTACAAAAATCTTCATTTAGCAGATAACTATCCACTACTTTGCCACTAGTTTGCTGCAAGGAAAAACCTGAGCAGCAAGACAAAATATTACTTAGCAGCAAACTGTTAAACTGCCACTAAGCAGCCACTAACTAGCCACAGCTTAATGGCTAGCTACTACCCAGCCGCTTCTAAAATCTAAGTTAGCAGTAGCTTTACAGGAAGGACTCTATTTCTGGCCAGTAGGCAAGGCTTAGAGTGCACCAGTATGCCAAATATGAAGTTTCAGGTTTTAATATTTCTTTTAATTGGTTTTTCCACTCATGTCCAACCTTAAATTTAATTTCCTAAGGCTTATCTCTGTATACATATGCATAAAAATTACATCATGTTTTGAGGTTATATAATCCGTAATATATCTTAATTAAATGAGTTCTCAAAGGATTAGCCCAAATGTACCAAAAGGATCCCCAGAGTTAAGCCATTGTATACCATCTAATTGATTTCATTTTCTGACTGGAAAATGATCAGTCCAGATTTGGTTTAACATGTTAAAAATGACAGTTTATGTCACTTCCTTTCACAGAAATTAATTTTAAAGACTTTCTTTAACGTGTATTACATTGTTGAACCATTATAAGTCACTCAAGTTTTAGTGATCATTCTTTATATTTACCTTAAAGCCATAACAAAATAAGTTAACCCTGGCTAAATATAAACCATGATACAATTGCCAGCCACGGTTAACCATGGTTGACCATGGTTGGCAACGGTAAGATGTGGCAATGGTCCTTTCCTGGCAATTGTCACAGAAGGTGAATCCTACTTGGCAGTGATCTGACCATGGTTGGCAATGGCTTCAGTGTGAGTGGCACTGGTGTCACTGTCAACGCCATATTTTATTGAATAGAAACAATTTTTAAGCAACCATTGCATCATTGAACATTCTTTATTATATTATAAACATGCAGTTTACAACTGACTGAACACTGATTCGATCATGCTTTGCATGCGTAACCTTTTCCCCTTCTACACTTAAAATTTCCAGTTTATTATATAGAGATGCCATGGAAAAAATATACTTTATAATTACAGTGGATTGGGTGAATATGAGTAACACATTATCCATGAAACATAAGAAAATGTTACTTATGATGAGCTTAAAAATTTAAATGGCGAAACTTTTGAGCAAGCTGCTATCTACATGTATATATTTTTTCCAAACAAACATTACCACTTTAAATGTTAAGATTAACAAACATTTATAATAAAAACAATCTATATTCCCATAACATTTATATGAAGTTTGAAATTTGAAATTTGAAATTTGAAATTTTCATTTAGAATTCATCAGAAAGCATAAATTTAGATATAACAATTATTATGTTTTTCATATTTCAGTGCAAGATAATGACATATACATGTAAGTGTTAAACTTCTTTAAAGGGACTCAGGACTTACGACAGTTTTATTCGATCAAAAAGTTACAGAATAAAAAAGGGGATTAGTACAGTACAAAATTTTAAGTCAAAATTTGAATTAAATCAGAATTTGAAATGAAATCATTGCCCTCCATCTGACTCGCTCTTAAGTTAATCAGTAACAACACAGATTTTACAAACAATTTTTATGTCAAATATGTGCAATTAGATAATCATAGGAATGAAAGATAATGGAAAGTCTTGATGATGTCTATAGAAGACCAGCTAATGGAATTACATACTGGCAGCTTAGCTGCAGACCAGCCAATGGAACTTCTTTATTGCCTGGCAGAAGACCAGCCAGTTGGAGCATATAGTGGCAGCAAAGCTGCAAACTAGCGGCTACTTAGCCGAAAACCAGCCAATTGGATTTCTTCCTTACCCGACAGAAAACCTGCTAATGGGGGTATCTAGCAGCAGCTTAGTCATAAACTGGCAGCCACTTGACACAAACCAGTGGCCTCTAATATGTGACCTGACTGTCCACCAATCAAATTTTTTCCCTACTACTTAGCGGCAAAGTCATTTCCATGGTAAATTTTCAACCAGCGACTACTAAGCCACAAACTAGCGGATTAGCAGTTAACAGGAACACTTAGCAGCAAACACTTTTTTTTCGTAAGGGAAAATAAATTCAGCTAAGATGAACAGTGCAAAGCTGAGCTGAACTTTGAACATGCAGATACTATCATTGACCCAGATACTCGACCTAATGATGTAGTTTAACAAATGAATGCATGTAAGGTTTCATAAACAATGCCAAAGGGCAAAAATATGACAGGCCAAGTGCAAATAGTAAATGGATATTAAGGTGACACAGATACTTGACCTTGTAACCCTGTTTTACTGCATGATACATACACTAGTCCTGATCGACTCATGTGCAAGATGTGTCATGAAACAAAATCAAAGCACAGGAGACCTATTACCTGTAGATGAACAGTTCACCATGGATACCACTGACTTGAGCCAGATGCATTACCCAAAGACCTGGTTTTACCACATATGTATTTTGGTCTGACCTATGTCCCTGAGGTCTTGTGAGTACTTAGGGACGTAATATGTTCTGCGGAAGGACAAAGATATGGTACTGTGACTCAGATACTTCACCTAATAACACAGTTTTAATTCATGTCATGTGTTTAGTAAGACACATGCACACACACATGTATACATACACACATATATGAGTACACTGTGTGACGATCTTATCACATGTAAATGTATGTATAGCAGTATTCTTCCAAATCAAAAGTTTTAGTTTCTGAGTTACCCCATATTTTCGAAGTACTTATTTTGCATTAGTTTTTATACTATTTATTCAGCAATGAAACGATTAGCAAGAACTACACACCTATATGGCTGATGATTTTCACTTTTTTGCTCCAGGGTTTTCCGTTTTTGACTCTCCATCTTTTGGATATTTACCAGAATTTATCAACAGCCTTTTCTGTTTTTTTGTTTGTTTTTATATATTTACCTAACCTGGAAAATATGCCTTTAACTTGACAGTCACACCATGTGAAATTGATAACTTCTGGTACCATGGAAACTTCCTACCGGCTTCAATTTAACCCCCAGAAAATGCTCATATATAGGCAGAATAAGATACATGCAACCAGAGTCATTCATTTCAGGACATTTTCTCACAAATTAGAAGAAAGAGGACAGCACTTCACTAAGGGGGCAGTGGAACAATACGGCTAATACAGTATCACTGTATAATCTCATGCATGTTCTGTGGCATCATGCATGGACACAGAAGTTCCTGCAGATCTTGAATTGCAAGATTAATAATGGCAGCGCCCTTGATAACTTTATCGTGCTTGTATAGAAGTCAATCAGGCTAGTTTTAGGCATGAATGTTACCGCTGAAAGGAAAGAATGTATCATATATTTTCATGTTATATGTTCCTTCATTTAATTTTATCTCATACACTTCAGAAATTTGACCACATTCGATTTAATTCTGTGGAAAAATAACTTTTCCCTTTTTTGTGGTCCATTCTGCAATTCTGTCACTTTTTCCATGACAACGGAAAATCATCAGCCGTACACATCCTACATGTCTGGCTCCTTGCAGTTGCACGTCAGTGACCACACTCAAGCCTCATTTTTGGAGCCCAAGGCTTATGTCAGCCTTGTATGATATAAGAAGGTTTATGGTGTGCAAATTAAATCATTCAACACCAGTAATTAGATACCAAAGGTTTCTCTTCTAATTAAGTCCTCAAACTTGGAACTATCACAAGATGTATGTGTGTCCTCTCTGTGCTACATACATTGGTGAGCATAGCCTGATAGCCCACCAAGCTTTAATGCTGTGTATATGGGTTGCAAAAGGGGAGTCTCTGACAAAAAAAAAGAAAAAATGTTAAAAAATTATTAAGCTATAGGGTGCATACTGCAGCTGAAATGAATATGGTACACCATGTGTGCGTTTAACCATTTGAAGACTGGATCCCCAGAGGCATTTGTTATCCACATAACACCAACTGGTTGCTGTGTTTATCAAGAAGTTACCTTTATTGGCCTTCTAAGCAGGATAATACATATAATACATAGAGGACAACATTTTTGTCCAGATCCACCTGGTAAAAATCCACACCCTCCCAGTAAAAACTTGGAACTATTTTTCTTCCTTATTTGGAAGGCAAGGGTCTTTCCATCTTTGGAAAGATCAGGGTCAAAGGTCAAGGTCTCATAGAGCTAGAGATCCATGAATCCATTCAATGAATAACAATGGTTGACAATCTTCAATCCCAGCCATGTCCACTATGAAAAGCCAATGTCCAAATTGCCTTGCATTTCTGATATACGTAACCAACCTCTGGTCTCTTCTGCTTACACCCAGAAAAGTCCATGTGCATGATACCAAGCACATCAATCCAGCTTACAGTTTCTCTGTTTTCCATTGGTCAAGCACCTGTAAATTCATCAGTTACCATAAAAGTTTCCATGGATGTGTCACTTGGCCCTATTACATTGCTGCCTTCTGTCAAGAGCGTTGTACATGTTTACAGAACTTTACAGAGAACACACAACTTTGCTCCAATCATGCCCTTATATTCACTACACTTCTAATTTGAGATCATATAAACTATATATCTTCTAAAAGTTTACATTTGGGTTAAGTTATGAAAAATAATGAAATCTCTGTACGTGTTAAGAAATTGAATTTTAATTACTTAATTAAAAAACTTAAATTTTACCTGTTTTTGCAGTAAAAAAAATAGCAGAAGAACCCAAAATGGGAAACAATATTTTCTCATGGGATGTGAAACGTAACACTTCTGGTAGCAAAATAATAATTTAAATTCTGGATAAGGGTTTTATTTCAAATTTACAGGATGTTTAGATCAAAATTAAAAATTAACAAAAAATATAAACAGCCATAAAATTATCAAAGCTTTAAAACATGGTTTCAGGGATCATTTGACACTATAAACTAAATGTTATTTTTATTTTTCAAAAATGCTATTTTAAATTTAATGCAAAATTTAAGAATTTTAATTACAATTAAATTAAACCAATAGTGATAGTAAAATTTTATATTCAGTGCCAGAATCAAACTATATGTTGTTTTCTTTCAAGAAAAATATATACTGTTTAGGGTGTTAGATGGTAACCATAGAGAGAAAGTAAACATTTATACATAAGAGTCATAAAGTGTACCACGCCTTTAAGTTGACTTTCCCATCGAACACAGGATCAACATAGCTCTACTTGGCCCACTGATTATATGATGGCTTTTTTTTTCTTTTCAACTGTTTCTCCTGTGTTTCACATTTGTGAAGCTTAAAGTTGTGAACTTTTATAAGCAGACCTTGCTGGGCATCAAGTGACCCCCAAGACAGTTTACCATAAATATAAATTGACTCAAAACTTTTGTTCTTATGTGCATAAAATAATAAGCTACGATTTTAATATGCAGCAGTGCAACGGTGTTAATAAAATCAGTTTATCATAGGAAATTTCATCCTTTTATTTCATTATTCAATTTACTTAATACAGCTAGATTGACAAGATAGAAATAAAAATAAACTGCATGAAGGGTATGCGCCTCTCAGCCCCAGCCACATCCCCACCCCCACCACACCCCCAACAACTTGTTCATGGCTGGATCACTTCCTTGCATTGTATGTACTGGAAAGATCCATACCAGCCATGGATATGACTGTCCTGGGGAGCCATATCCTTCACTTGGTTAGCTTTATCATTGAATACATAGGCACTCTACATGTGGGAACTGTACCACATCTTAAACCGGTTGCACTAGCCCCTCAGGACCATACCCTTGCTGTGTTTTAACTATATTGAAAACATAGGCCACACCAGGCACATGGAAAGTGGTTGCTGGTGCTGAAACAGCAAGCAATTACATGTACATGTCTTACCTCTCAGTGGTATGTCTTTCTTCACCAACAGGAATAAGTTAGCAACAGAAAAACAAAATACCCCCCCCCCCCAAAAAAAAATATGTATTTATACATGTACTAATATACGAGGAGATTTGGGCCATGGTCTGTGTGTGTTCTATGGGACATGACGAACATATGAATAAATGGTTTTAGCATGCTACAAGCAAAACATTCTGAGCTACAGCTGGTTGAATAAAGAGATTTTTGCATATCCTCTGTCCTTAAACACTTGTTAGAAGACTGCTAAGCATACAGAACTGCAGACGAAAAATTCATGGTTTTGTAACTTTTCTGCTGACAATACTTCCCTTTATTCACTGCGCCTCAGGTTCAATTTGTTGTTTAATGATGTACACCCTATGTATTTCATAAAAGAATCAGAATATGGTGATCCCTGTCTCAAGAGACTACTGTCTTATGACCCTCTTGCTGTGAGACATGTTTACCCTCTGATTTGAGAGTATAACTTTAATAGTGACCATGTTCACATGATACCAATCATATTTTCACGTTTGTTTTACTGTTTTGCATTTTTCCATCTGTCTTGACACTCCACCCTCTTTAGCAAAATAGATGATTTCTCAAGGCAAGGACAACTATACATACATTTTTTAAAAATAAAATTATCCAGCAGCATGTATTGAGCAGCAAATGGTTTTCAGGTGACTACTGATGCCCAAGGGTATTAACGCTTTTAGTGCCAGCTTTTCTCGGCATGCATTGGGAGCAATGTGCCCAATGTGTGCCAAGAAAAGCTATTGACCTGGGATATTCTCTCTGGAACTATGGGCATACTGGTACTTTGAATGGAAGTTTTTTTTTTTTTTTTTTAAACGAGGACTATGAATCTGAGATCCTAGTGATAATTCAGACTAGTTTGACTTAAATAGATTGACTTCAGTCATGATTGGCACAGAAAGAGTTAAAACTACATGTACCTGCAGTCAAGAAGGGCTGCCAAATGAGAGACCACGATAACAAAACCAACTGATCAAGTTGAAAATGGAAGAGTCACCCACCCGACATGTTTGGGTTGTCCTGGACCTTCATCAGGGTGTGGGGAGACTCCCCAACTTTTATTCATTTTTACGCTTATAAGGTACCCAAAAGAGGTACAAAATGTTAGAGCTATGTATACGTATATCATTACGACGTCATATGCAGAATGTCCTGAAGGGCTACATTACTGACTTCACAGATAGTCACTTTTACTGTGCATGTGTATCAAACAAGAGCAAAGAAATTTGAGACTGCTGTGGACGAATACTCATAGGTAAGGACAATGTTCCCTTCTTGACACGAGATGCTGAAGGATCCTTTTTACTTCTGTGCCGGCACTGTGCATAAAGAACATGACCTCCCCATTGTGATAAGATGTTGCATCTACAGGTACATCATGCATAGTAAAACTTCAGCACAAGAATTTCTGTGATTCCTTTTAGCTCAGCCAAGTGCATGTTTGCATGCCACTTCAAAAAATGTTTTTAAAAAGTTCAAAACTTAACTTACTATCTGATCAATACCTCCTTCCAATCTTTAGGTTTCTTTGTGCATGTAATTTATTGCCCTTCTCCAAGAGTGTGTGCAGCTTTGCGTAAATCTTGATGATATCTGTTACGCTTGTTGACAAGTTCCACTGGGTGCCGTGCATTGCATTGTTCCCACAAGCATGAAAATTCATGACCTGGCTTCAAAAGGAATAGACCCTATCCTGAGGTCACGAGAGTAATTTGGATAAGTCAGTGTGCCTTGAGAAGTCTCTGGTTTTATAATGTACCTGTGATCTGGTGATATAGTTAGAATCTGAACATCTGATACCGTAGATATGGTAGATTTTGATACAGACAGTTTACGAAGAACATATTAAGAATATACAGCAAGTTAGCAGTGACTTTCACAAATTGCTGAATATAACTTTGGATTCAAATATAGAGTATGGTAAACTATACATTTTTAGAAAGCTAACGCACTGAGGATGCCATTCATTTCAATTTCACTTTGTCAGTTGGTTGCAATGTTTGTTAAACAATTATACAAGTGATCATCATAATTTAGCACAAATATTGCTTCATCTTGAAAAAGTTAAAGATTAATTCTATAGCACTGTATTAGTGTTTACTAGCTACAATGTAAGTCTGAACATATGGCCTCAAATATGCAGCAAACTGAAGTTTGATGTATTGAATAAAAAAGGTGTGTTTCAGATTTTCCAATTTTTATTCCGTTTTGTCACCCAAGTTGATCAGAGATGGCTTGCCTTTGTAGTATTATCTTTCAACTTCAAACAGTATATGCGGATAACAAAAGTGCAAAATTCGAGACACACTTTTTACATCTGTAGGGTATTATACAGTTTACCACTAATTTGATATTAAAATCTATTAAAATGGAGAAGTTGAAGTCAAATTTGTATCAAAGAATGATAGTCACTTCTATACACTTTGATAATTCCTGTGTAAAAATTGTAGCTAGTAAACACTATTACAGTGCTATAGAGTTAATCTTTATGTTGATTGCTTTCCAAAAAATGAATATTTTATGGACCTTTTGAGTGTATAGAGAGTTATTAAGAGAAAAGTGTCCCTCATTAGAAAAGCCAACACTAACTTGCCATATATCCTTAATCAGATACAATGTGCACAGACATTTTCTGTGGACAACTTCCTTGACTTTCTTACTAAAAACACTTCTACTAAGTTTCAGCACAACCTGAATAACAGGTTTGCATATATTGAAGTACAAAATAGTTTTGTAGCCTGGGAAATCAGGCCAAGGTTGTCCATGTTGCACACAATTTATACATGCCTAAAGTGCATCCCTACAAAGTTTGAATTAAATCCAGTCGATAGGTTTTAAGTCCCCAAGAGTGTTTCTATGCAATTTAGAAGCAATTGGCTAAGCAGTTTTGGAGCAGAAGATTTTTTCAGATTTTGCAAAAACAAGAGGCCCATGAGCCTCATGCTCTGCTGGCACCGTGGCTATATTGCACCTCTTCGTTTCAAAGTTGCAAGTCCTGAAGTGGCCTCTGAATATATAAAGCTTATGTAAATTTAGTGTATAATATGTCTACCAGATGACACTTTGCTCCACATATAATCACAGCTTATTTGTGCAATTCCTGTGATGCATATCATTGCACATGCCAAGACAACAATGAGAGTCCTTAACTTTATGTCCTCAGTGACCTCGGGACAGAAGATCTAGGTCATCCAGATTATGTAATACAAGAGGCCCATGGGCTTGGCGCTGTGCTGACATTGCCATTGATGTCCAAGCTACACCCTGCCATTACAAAATCACCTTTCAACTTTACAGGCATGATGACCTCACAAAAATAGGTTAAGGTCACTGATGTTATATCACATTCTAGCCGTGAACATGGTCTGTATATCCTATAAATTTGGCAAGCCTAATCTAATTACTTTTCCAGATATGGAGTTTTATATCTTAAAACACATTCTGGCTCATAATTCCCATCAAATTATAGCTGACACCACTAAGATCATTAGAAATTTAAACTTTGACCTCCCCCACAATCCCACTAAATTTGGACAAAATCTGCCAAAAATCAAAGATGTGAGAGTGTTCACAAGATCTTCATATTTGACCCCTATTTTGCATTTATAATATGGTAGGTGGTGCCATCAATATCAAAAGGGACCTAGATTTTCATACACACTATAAGTCCTGAATGTTATATTAGGCTACCTTAAAAACTGTGGATGGTATTGCCGTCACAAGATTTTTGCATTTTGACCCGTATATTACATAATACTATAGACGGTACCACCAACATTGATGTTGATAAAGATTTTTACATGTTTTACAACTCCTAAATGTTATATGGGCCTAACTCAAAATTGTGGGGCACACAGCATTCACGAGATGACTCCTATATTGAAACTGGCCTTTATCCTTGACCTTCAACTCCGATTTTAAACATTTTTACCCTTGAAACATGTGCCCTACATCCAGCTTTTCATATATGGTCTCCTTGTTTAAATTGGGTAACAATTTTTTTAATTAATGAAGAAAAACAATAAATTTGGACAAGTGCTAAACTCCATAATTACTGGGTCACGGTGACCCAAAAAGTAGGCCACCAAGTACAGTTTATGTATTATGTTATCAAGAGCAATTTTGATCTGGAGGATCAATTCTCTTTGCCATTGATGTCCAAGCTACACCCTGCCATTACAAAATCACCTTTTCAACTTTACAGGCATGGTGACCTCACAAAAATAAGTCAAGGTCACTGTTGTATAATTGTATAATATTCTAGCTTTGGCCATGGTCTAAACGTCATATATTTTTGTCAAGTCCAATCCCATTACTTTTCCAAATATGGAATTTTACATCTTCAAACAAATTTTGGATATTAATTTCTGTCAAATAATAGGTGGCACCACTAGTATCATTAGCAATTTAGATTTTGACCTCCCCCACAATCCCAATAAATTTGGCGAGGATGCGCCAAAAATTAAAGATGCTGGAGTATTCACAAGATTTTAACATTTTGACCCCTATATCACATAATATTGTAGGTGGTGCCACCAATATCGAAATATATCTAGATTTTCATACATCCTATAAGTCCTAAAATTTATATCTGGTTAACTTGCAAACTGTGTCAGTACTGCCTAACGAGTAAAAGTTTATGGAGACATGAGTGGTGGTATAAACTCTGCGAACTTCAGTCAGCAGAGCTTAGAATGCACAAAAATAACCCAGAAAAAAAAGGAAAAAAAATACTGAGGTATGACCATTTGAACAAACAAGACCCACCAAGGTAGATCCCTCCAAAGTGGAAGAGGATCCAGCCAATGGTGTTGTAGAAGAGTCAAAAATATAAATGTGAATGGCCAAGGACACAACAAATAGACTGAAGGATGATGAAGACTGACCATCCTAGAAGCTCAGCTGACTGACAAGTTAGCTGAGCTGATAAAATCCAAAAGCCACTAGAGCCTGACTATTTGATCAAAATTGGGAGAAACCTTCCCAATTTTGGAGCAAATGCGCCTGAAGGTTCTGGTGAAGTCACAGACCCATCCAATAAGTTATGCTAGCTGACAAGTCAGTTGAGCTAAAAATTGCAACACCACCTGATGGCAGATGATGCACGACCACCCACCTTATGACCTCAGCTGAACCAAAACAGTAAAACCATCTGTTGAACAGATTAAGCTTTCGGGGTACCCATAAGTGTTCCCATGCAATTCAAAGCAAATTCACAATTGCAATCCCCATTGAGTTACATCGTGATAAACTGGTATGGCTGCATTAACCAATAAGGAGACAAACTGAAAAATTTGTTAAAAGTCAGGGATCCACAGCAATTCCTCCAGACGAACAGGCTTTGTTTGACCTTTCCTGGAGGTACAGTCCCATTCTTGAGTTATGGTTTTGCAATATAAGTTTAAAAAAAGTGAAAACACAAAAAAATATCATCAAAAGAGGCCCATGAGCTTTGCTGACATATAATCAGATGACCATTGCCAAAAATTCATTTCCTGAAATGCATTTTCTACATGACCCTGAGAAATTAGTGAAGGTCATCCAATGGATCAATGCAACAACAAACTTCCACATGATCACACATTTGTGGCACATTTGGTATCCTTCCCCTTTACCTTTAATAAAATACTGAATTTCATGTCCTTTTGACAATTGCTTAATGACCTTGAAAAATAGATCAAGGTCACATACATAGTACAAAATTTGACCATTGGCCTAATGCATAATTGGTGTGAGTTTTGCAGTTCCATCTCGACAAATTATGTCATAAGCATCATAATAAAATCATTTTCTGATATACATTCCTTCCATGACCAAGAGAAAGTAGGTGAAGGTCACCCATAGTATGCAATATCAAAATTCTATATATGATATACAGTTATGATACATTTGGTATTGTTAGCCTTCTTATTGCTCAACATATCAAGTAGTATCCTTTATTACATCCTTAATGACCTTGAAAAATAGGTCAAGGTCACCCAAAATGTTACAAAATTTGAACTTTAGCTTAGTGCATATTTCGTGTAAATATGCAAGGTCCATCTCAATTTATAATCAAAATAATGATTTTAATGTACTTTCAATACTTATGATGCCCATAGCTCTTAATACCACCAATGGCACCACCATGACTCCACATTATAAACTTAAATCTGTATAATATTCCTGCAATGATACATTGATACATGTTTACAAGTTCAGATATAACCAAAAAAAAAAAAAAAATTTTTAAATCTGAGTTGAAGGTCAAGGATAAAGGCCAGTTTGAATATAGGAGTCATCTCGTGAATGCTGTGTGCCCCTCAAAAAAAATCATTTCCCGATATATATTCCCTCCATGACCTTGAGAAACAAGGTCAAGGTCACCCATAAATATGCAATATTGAAATTTCATATGAGATACACATTTGCGGTACATTTGGTATTGTTAGCCTTCCTATTTATCAACATGTATTAAGTGTGTTTCACTACAGCCTTAATGACCTTGAAAATTAGCTCAAGGTCAATCAAAATTTAACCATTGGCCTGACACATACTTTTTGTCAATTTTGAAGTTACATCTCAATTCATGATCAAAATAATGATTTTTAATGTACTTTTCACACCTATACTGCTAGCTCCACTTCATAGTACCAGTGGCACCACCATCACTCCACACATCATGTATACACCTTTGTCTTTATGATGTTTCTCTCTTGGTATACATGTATATTGAAACATGTGCACAACTTCCAAATTATATTGCAGATAGACATAAAATGTCAATGTGCATGTGTATGTTTGTGACATCTGCCAATATAATGGACAGTAAATGAAAGTTGTAGAATTTAAAATTATGCTAATAAGAAGCATTATAAAATTTAAAAAAAAAAAAAAAATGAATATCTCCAAAACTATAATACATAGAGGTGCCACTCTAACTTCAATTTATAGGTTTAAAAAGCTGCATCCAACGAACAGTGAACCAGACTTGTAGGATTTGAATTTATGCAAACAGAGGCATTGAAAATTTTTAAAGCTCAATATCTCCAAAGCTACTATAGATAGAGGTGCCACACCAACTTCAATTTATTG
Source organism: Hermodice carunculata (assembly GCA_964020975.1). Lineage (NCBI taxonomy): Eukaryota > Metazoa > Annelida > Polychaeta > Eunicida > Amphinomidae > Hermodice > Hermodice carunculata. The sequence goes on along the minus strand of OZ026613.1, from coordinate 55,375,059 downwards.
GTTTCTGGCAAAGCTGTGTCCAATGAACCATGAACCAAAGCTATCAGATTTTAATTTATGCAAATCAGGTGAATATGCAAATTTTAATCTTGAATAGCTTTACAACTTTTATAGAAAGAGGTGTCATTCCAACTTCAATTTGGAGGTTTATGGCATGGCCACATCCTATAAGCCAAAAATTGTAAATTTTGTATACAAATAAAGTGAATACACAAAATTTACATCTTGAATAACTGCAAAACTATTATACATAGAGGTGCCATTCCAACTTCAGTTTTTAGATTTGTGACATAGCTGCATCTAATGAACCATGAATCAAAGTTGTAGAATTTTGATTTATGCAAATTAGGGTGAATACAAAAAATATAAATCTTGAATAGCTCAAAGCTAATTATTGATAATGGTGCCACTTCAACTTTAATTTGTAGGTTTGTGACATAGTTGCATCCAATAAACTATGACCCTAAGTTATAGGATTTAAATTTGTGCAAAAATGCGAATACACAAAATCTGAATCTAGAATAACTTCAAAACTAATATACATACATGTAGAGGTAAAATTCCATTTCAGTTTGTAGGTTTGTGACGTAACTGCATCGAATGAACCATGCATAAATTTGTAGGCTTTTAATTCATGCAAATTAGAAAAATACACAAAATTAAGATTTTTGAATACCTTCAAAACTATTATTGACAGTGGTGTCAGTCAAACTTTAGTTTATAAGTTTGTGACATGGCTACATCTTATGAACCAAGAACGAAAGTTGTAGCATTTTAATTAATGCAAATTAGGCTAACACACAAAATTTATATTATGTTTAACAATGGCAAAGTGTAACATTTCAAACTCTCATTTTGAAGCACCCAGACAGATTTGCTGTGAAGCGAATCTTCCTTTCTAGTTTACCTTATACTTTCTCAACATAATGAATTTAATGTGTTTTCAACAACTTTGGTCCATATCTTCCATAGTACTGCAAGTTGCACCAGAAAATTTTGGCACATTTTCCTTTTTTTGCCTGATCAACATTCCCACCCAGTTTCAACATGATTCATGAAAAAATTATTAAAACAATACCATACTCAAAATTTTCCTATTTTGGAACAAATATTACATTGTACAGGTGATTCCACCAATATCAGACTTGACCTAAATTTTCATACACTTGATATAAGTCCTGAAAGTTATGGGGCTGACATGAAAATTGTTTAGTGTATCTTGTTCACAAGCAAAAGTCTACAGGTGGATGGATGGACTAATGGAGTGACAAACAGACACACATGAGTGATCGCATAAGCTCTGCCACCTATGATCAGATGCCTAAAAACTGGAGAAAAAAAAATTCAGTGCCACGTGATGTACAACCAAGTCTAGGAGTCATGTGACATGTTGAAAAGTAATTTGGTAAAGATCCACCCAAAGTTTATGAGGGTCTGGCCAAAGAAGTCAAAACTACAAATGTGAATGGATGGAAAACGGACAGATGTGGGACATGCTCTGATTGTGCAAAATTTGGATAAAGGTACCAGCTGACTTGCCCACCTGATAAACAATGTGTATGAAAAAAGTAAAAAGACCTTACAAACATTTTAAACTGAATGTGAAGTAGACTTTCGGTAAGTATATGTACCTAGTTTTTATAATGCAAATACATTTCATGTACAATCTTTTTGGATGCAAAACAAATGACTGATTGATCTGAGCTCACTACCATTCATACCTGATCACTCTTGCATTCCAGTCTATTTCAAATCACACCAATAACAAACACAAAAGTAGACTGTCCAGGATATGCACGAAATGTGTCTGAACACTACACACATGTATAGTATTGTGCAACTAGACATAATAGATAGCTTTCTTCAGTTAAATTATTGAATACTCCAGCTGCCCAGGACCAGTTACTCAGTTTGAAAGGTAATTATTGCTACAGATATGTTCTACATCTAATATATATATACATATATATATATATATATACATATATATATATATATATATATATATATATATATATATATATATATATATATATATATATATATATATATATATATTTAAGATGCATGTTGATTTATTAATGTGGTTTAAGTGATCTGTGGTCACTTGTATGGGTGGGAGCATGTACATGTATATTCTGTGGGTAGCTTGAGGGACATGTGACCAATATCACCCGACACACAGCTTCTCTGCCTTGGCACTCTTTTTTCAAAGTGTGTAGCAGTGATGATATAATATCTTTCTGTTGGTTTCCTGTTCTTCAAGCATTATGCCTTCATGGTTTTTATTTTAAATTTGGGGGGTTGATGCGGCTTCCTTGCTGTGGTTTAACCACCCATACAACACATCTTTGTCTGGCCGCCCATTAGTGGCAGAAAAGCATCACGCCTGGATGCGTTGACTGCCAATGTGGACTGGATTGCCCCCAGGGAAGCTATATACATACATACATTGTATATAAATAATTTTACAGGACATTTATGAGTTTCAAAGAGTCTAAAATTTGACTGGCACTCAGCTAGTCAGTTTCATGGGCTGCTCCCTGATGTCTTTTATCTTATATGGTAAAATATCACTTGCCAATGGGAACTGTATCAGTTTTTTGGTGGCACCATGTTTGAAACAACTTTTTAATTCCAAATTTAAAATATACATGTGACAACTTTGTGTCTCTTTGGTTTCTCTTGTGATCTTTCATGAATTATATGTTTTAATTGTATTTATGTTATTTGTCATGCTTCAATTGTAACATTTCTGCATATTTTTCCAAATCCAGCCATTCAATAAAATAATTAATAAACTTTTTCCTTGATCCTTTCAACTCCATATGTTATTGAGAGAATGGCTGCAAAAAAAAAAAAACTAAAACAAAAAACAAAAAAACAAACAAACAAACAAAACAAAAAAAAAAAGAAAGAAACAAAAAAACCCCAACAAATGTCTGAAATAATCATTTAGTTTTAGAAAAAGTGCGTGTATATAGAGTTTGTGCATTTCCATAGAGAAGACAGAAGATTTATTAAATATCTTTAACATTGGGCTGTGAACATTACTTTTATTACATGGCAACAGTGTCTCTTATAGTGTAACATATTCCAGAACTCAGAAATCTTTTTATTTTTGACCACCAAATGGTATACATAAATCAAGTGCTTGATAGTAAAAGGAATTGTCAGTGACAGTGTTAGTCAAGGGAGATCCTTGCTATAACCCCATGCATGTTGCTGTCACAAGAGCCACCCATGTAGTGGTTAAAAACATGATGAATTTTTATGAAATTTGTTATATATGAGCCATGATGGTGACAACTATTCCAATAATGACTTGTCTTATGAGAACAAAGAAAAAATAGCGGAATATATTTCTTCATGTTATTTTATGAAAGGGACGGTTTGGTGAGGTTAATGAAATAACAACACGTTGAAAAACGCACTGTTGCTCAAACTGTTACATAAATAATTGTCCAAAATGACAAATCATTTCTCTCTGAGCCTGCGGTGTCTCAATCGCATTAAGAGGTTCACCTCCATGGACAGACAAGGAATGAAAAGACGGTTCGTCTATCTTTGACTGTGTGCATCAAACGCAATGAACATAATCCATTCAAACATAGACAAGATACAAAGCCAGCCTGGTATGGAGTGAACTGTTTCAGTAGCGAATCACTGTTGACACATAGCTCACGTGTAATGACAAACACCCGCCTTGACGCTCTTCACTGCCACAACACTTGTCAGCTGTGGAAAATTAGGTCAGAACTGTCAAAGTTGCAGACGGGGGAAAATTAAAGCACAATTGTCTGCAAATAAAACACATTTTTATTGCATGTCAAATCTTGATAGAAGAATCTGCTTACCCGTCGTGTAAATTCCTCGCTTGAGTCTTCCATTCACTGAGCAGTTACATCTTCATGATATGTACTTTTTAGGACCTGAAAACAATACACACGGCCGTGTTGAACGTGGGCCAATTTACTGTTTACATCCGTGCTTTGCTGAACATCTGCACTTTGACCTTGACCTCACAACTCGGTGTGTCTGGAACTGCAGATCATTGGTTGCTTGCATGTGAAATTTTTTACATGATGAAGGACAATTCATTCAAATTTATTACATAATGTATGATGTCATTTATGAAACTATAGTAGTGTTTTATGTTGCAGTTGGGGAGTAATTCGTTTGCAATCGTTAATTTAGTGGCTATTTGTGCGGACCTATTATATCATGGCAGCGCCCTTGGTTGGCAAGGTTTTGTGAAATATTTGACTTACATAAGTTAAATTCGAAGGATTTAATGTTACAAAAGCAGGAATTTGTTGCGTATATGGGGAAAAATTGTAGACTTAGTCGTACAGGTCAATTTTAATTCTCCGTTTTGTGAGTGAGGCGCAGATTGCACAAGATTGGTGCGAAGCCCGTTGCTGCCAACCAGCACCTGCTCCGCCAGTCCGTCATTGTTGGTGCAGACGACAATTTTATTTAGGACTAGCTGAGTGAGTTGACAAGTTAACAGCACATTTTGACACATGGAAGCATACAACTAAGAGAACAATGATATGTAAACTTTAGACATATTACATAAGGGATAATGTGATTGAAGTAATTAAAATACTAAATGTAGTATCCATGACACTTGACCGAATGGGCCGACCGAATGCAATCTGACAGAACTTCCTTCAATCCTTGCATCACTTGGCTTACTCTTGGAGGAATCATCACGTTAGTTTATTCCTCCAAGGACTTACTTGCTTGGTTTACTTGGTTGATTTATCCCTCTTTGCTGTTAAGCAGGGATCTCAATTCGTGTTTAAAAGTAGACAAAGACTGAGCTGACACCACCTTTTTTGTGGCAGACCATTCCATTTATAGCCAACTACTCTGTTGGCAAAAAAAGAATAATTATTAAAGGTGTCAGTCCTTGCTGGCTCCCGCACTAACTTATTAGAGAATTTGACCAGCTGTTGTTTAGAATCCACCACACCGTTACCGTACAATAAAAATATGGTATACTGTACACTAGGAATGTATTGAGTGAACTAAAAAATACCTCTGGAATCGATGTTTCTTCATATATACATTTAGTGATATTAAACCAGAAAGTATGTAATTATGTGGTCAGTGTCCAGTGAGCGGCATGTTGTAGTAGTAGTATTTCTGGTCCTAGCTAGATGGCGCTCCTCACAATGCTTAGGCACTCGAGCGTTCAAGCATGAATGCCACGAATCACCAACAATCCTCGCAAGCTGAGGCGGTAAGAGAGGAGGGATAAGGGAAAGGGTTCCACACGTCATTAGTTCAAATCCCACTCAGGGTAACCGAAGAGAAGGCCCAAAGGGGGGTGTGGGGGAACCGCCCACCAAAGAAAGAATTGTTTTTGGCTGTCTCCTCACTAACCAAACGGTGTGGTAGATTCTAAACAACCTCCATTTGGCAGATAGGATATTTTACAGAATGTGTATATGACAGAACAGAGTTTTGGTAGAATGCCCTATATATCGAATTAGCATTATATTGAATAGGAATTTGATTGAAAATTGGTCGAACTTTGACCAAATTTATTCATGTATACCAGGTTTAGCAGTGTTTAGCAAATTCTGGACGACTAGTATCAGACTATTATTTTGTGTCTTTATAAACCTACTCAAGAAATAAAACCATTGAAATTACCAAGCAACTCAACAAGTGTCAAGACCATGTAATTACTACAGGTACAATTCAATCAAATTGCAATGGGTCAAACATTGTTAAGGCATGTTACCAGTTCGGCATATGGACCATTCGACCTATTTACAATTCAAACATATTCCAGTTCAACCTATTTAGAGTTTGGTGTAATTAACATATTAACATTCAGTCATATAACATTTGGTCAAGTGTCATGTATCGCTAAATGTATGTTAGATCCATACAATTATACAAAGGTTAGACCTCCATCATCCATAGTTAGACAAAGTAGATGGATGAAAATTTTGCACTTATGTAAGAGATACAGTTGGTAACTACACGTAGTCATAAGTACAAATGCTATGAACACCATACAACCAAAGAAGAGCAAAGACAACAGTTCAGTGTACACGTAATGGTGGATTAGATCTACTTTGCCAGAGTTTGTGGTGATCACAGGTCAGTATTCTGAAGGGCCGATGTTCCGAAGGTCGAATGCTCTGAAGATTCAATGATCTGAAGGTTCAATGTTCTGAATTGCGAGCAGTATTCCAAAGGTCCATTGTTCTGATGGTTGAATGTTCCAAAGGTAAAATTAAACCAGAAAGTGGCCCAGTATTCCAAAGGTCCACTGTTCCCAAGGCCCGACATTCTGAAACTGAGAGTGAAGGCATCTTCAACATTGAAGTAATTCAATCATCTTTTGACAAAGACTCGAGTTCTGGAGGCCTGTTAGAGCTTTGTTAGTTAATAAAAAGGAATAGATCCATTTTGTTGGGCAATGATTTTCACTACCCAGATACCCACCAAACAGGGTAATTAAGTTCAATACCCAGGTACCTTTCAGCAGTGTTTCCATTAGGAATTTTTTCAGGGGTCACAAGAAGGGAAATTCAGGACAGAGGACTAGACTTTTACTAATTTTCCATATGAATAAACAAGACCTGTGACCCTTTAGAATTTTCTCAGAGGGTATTTCAGGTCTTGAAAGGGTAATATACTCCCATTTGGAGGTTAATGGAGACACTGCTTCGGGTATGACCCCTATTTTGTTTTTATGTTTGTTTTTTTTTTCTTCTTTAATTGTGCGTCATCTTCCAAGACATGCATTATCCAGAAAGAAGACACTACACAAAATCTATTCCCCGTTTCTGAGATCTTAAGAAAACTAATAGGCTGTGTTGGATACCAGTGAAAAATCGTGGTTACTTGAATTGACAGCTACTCCCTGGGCCCATATATATATATATATATATATATATATATATTATATATGTGTGTGTGTGTGTGTGTGTGTGTACATATTGTATAAAACATACATGTGTATAGAATGAATAATGGCCCTTAAATTATTGTTAATATGGGTATCCAAATCGGCAGCTACACCCCATGGAATCTACAGGTAGTATATGTGTGTTTTTATATTTTTACATACATATACACACAGAAAGATAGATCGATAAGAAATGGCCCAATACTGTTTTTTTTTTTTTTTTTTTTTGCAGTATCTGGTATCAGATCGGGTGTTGGATTGAAAAATCACCCGATACTGGCAAAAAAGGTAAAACTTTCAAATCCAGTTGATAATGAAAGGGTAAATTTTCAAATAAAATTTACATTGTTTCATGTGTTCAATCTGAATAACTTTCCATTCAAATTTTTTTCCCTTTACACTAAGTCATACAGTGCTCCCTCTTTATAACACTGGTGTTGGGGTCCACAGGGTATACCTTGTTATAGTAAAACCACCTTATAACAGAGGGACTTTTAACATAGAAGTACATGTAATGGGAAAACTATTTCAGTGGGAGCCATGGTACCCACCGTGTTATATCAGAAACAGCCTTGTAATGAGGGGTGTAAAAAGAGGGAGCACTGGATATGCATTTATAGCATATCTTTTTTTTTTAAGTAGACAAACTGCTTTTCACTTTCAGAAACAAAAATTTGAAATTTCTGAATTTCCAATGTCAGAGGATACCTTGAGTATGCAAATAAAATACAATTAACCTATCAAGAATGTACATATGTATGACTGTATTTTTTAGTAGAAGGAATTTGGAACATATTCCGATAATACAATTATGTACATGTATTCCAGGCACTGGTAATAAATAAGGATGAGCACACTAATTTAGTTTTGTATATTTATTGTACTTACAAGTATTTTGAATATGAGTACAGTAAAACCTCCACTACCAAACACATTCAACCAGTGAACACCTCTCACTTCTGAACACTTTTTTTTCAGTCCCAAATGTTTACATGTTATTATAGGCACCTGGGTGTTCCTGGATGTTCATAACCTCTCACTACCGACCACCTTTCACTTCTTAACACCGAACACTTTTTTTTCAGTCCCAAAGCCATGAATGAACCTCCCATTACCGAACATGTGCTTTCTCTGCAAGCCCTAACCAGGCCCATGGTCAGTTGCTGGTTGTTTGTCGCAAGGGTATAAGCTGGCACAGAACCCTGAACGCTGGAATTGTCTCCAAATAAAGTGGAAACTGTATTGTTTTCATAGCATTTTGGTGTGATATTCCACCTTGCTCTCGAGTGTGTATGATCTTACCTACAGTTAAGCATTGTCTTAATAAGTTAATTGGCATGTTTAAGTGAAACTGGTTTTGACTGAAACAATTTGATGTTTGGATAGCCAGAAGTGGGACAGTACAGATGTAGCTTTAATTTACATGTAGAAACACTGTGAAAATGTACTCACCTCAGTGACTGAGGTAGAGACTAACACAAAGTTAATCAACACATTACGGTACACAGTGGATATTGTTTGGTGGTATCACTTCAGTTTACCCTTCAGTTTTTGACATATTCCTTGAGAAGCTGTGTATGGAGGAATAAACTCGATTATTCATCCATGTTATGACTGAATTTGTGTTATAAGCATACATCATGTGCATTATTTGTGTGAAGTATGAATGGATAGTTTTGCTGACATAGCTATACACATGTATAATATGTCGAAGTTTATAACTCAGCAGCCGAACACCTCAACCTCAGACTACTGAACATCTCTCACTACCAAACACTTGCACTCAGTCCCCAGGATGTTCGGTAGTGACAGGTGTCACTGTATCAGATACTCAATATCGGTATCGAATGGAAGCAAAGTATCCGGTATCGGGTATCGGATGGAATACCAGTATCAGACCATCCCATATATATATATATATATATATATATATATATATATATATATATATATATATATATATATATATATATATATATATATATATATATATATATATATATATATATATATATATATATATATATATATATATATATATATATATATATATATATATATATATATGTATGTATATATATATATATAGATGTATATTACATATGTTTGTATCATATAATATATATGTAGAATAAATAACTAAAGACATACATACATGTACAAATATTAACACATTCAATGGGTTATGACAGGTGGGAACTTAACAAATTCTAAAGTATGGCAGTCCAATTTCCTTTGGGCTAATAGATTGTACGATGTGGCAGGTAATACTTGCAATTGCGGCCATCTAGCAGGTACCCAGGTATTAAAAAACTCCAGCCGACGGAGCCCTAGTTAATAGATACCAAAGAATGCATTTTACATGTAAATAAACATATGCAGCACAAGGCCTACATGGCTTAGCTGCATATTTAATTCTTAATTCTCAATACAGCTTTGATGAATCTTCTTCTCAGGAGTTTCCTTACAATTAACATTCTTTACTTCTGCTAGATTGCCTGTGTTCAGACACAAAGACTGTCAAGTTGAAAAATTTAATGTTACAGTCTTAAGAAACTGTGATTTCAAAAGTGCTTTGTCCTTTGCCTGCTGATAGTTCTTGTATTCTCCACTATAGTCAAGAAGAAAAAAGAGAGAGAGAGAAAGAAACAAAAACAAAAAAAACATAGGATTTGATCTTAGGAGGCAATTCATTGATGTGATTAAGGTGATTTTGTTGTTTCAGAATTCTTGAGAAAATGTCCTTGATATTGACAGCACGTATGTGTCATCGATGCATGAGTTCAGTGACACAGAATGGAGCAGCCAAGGTCAGAACAAAAGCCATGGTGGACATGATGTTGAGAGTTGATCATGCTGGTGAATATGGTGCCAACAGAATCTATGCAGGACAAATTGCAATCTTAGGCAAAACACCTTCTGGACCTGTTATTCAGGTATCTTCCCTCTAATATTGTTATTGAAGTAGACTCACTATGCTCATTCAAAGCATACATGTAAGACTTGTAACTTATAAGTTGTATGTAAACAAATTTGACCTGTGGCATGCTGGCTGTCCATCAGATCATGGGATGACAGTCTCATTGCATGATTTACACTCTGCACTTTCAGGGCTTCTCCCATGACTATTGTTTCATCAACTAACTGTCAGGAAAGTGGCCTTATGGTTAAGACACCAGCTAATGGGTGATGTTATACTGTATTATTGAGCCTGGACAGGGTTTCTGCCAGAGGGAAAAAAGGGTAAAATAGCACACCCGAAAAAATATCTCAAGGGTGCTTTTGCTTACCCTAAGAGTTTAGCAGAAAAGAACAATTTTAGCATATATTACCTAGAAATACCCCATGAAGGCTTCATTATTAGAATTTTTACTTGAGAATATGTAAATTTGAGTGCCCTAAAATTTCACTCTGGCAGAAACCCTGCTGGGGATGTACTTTTTAACTTTGTAATAGTTCTTTTCATTTGATGCATGTGTATGTTTTCCTGTAGTTTTGCTGATATCAGTTTATCAGATAAGTTTTAATAAAATCTTCGTTATCATCAACAATAATTTATTATTGATAACACCATCATTATTATTTTAATGCTGCTGCAGTGGGAGGAGGGGGGGGGGGGGAGGGCAATGACAAAAATGATGTACATGTATTAGGCCAGCACTACAGCTATCCACATTCATGATGTTAGATCAGTGTTCTTTTGGTTCAGGGGATAATTCTTTATGATGGCTCAGGTATTAATTAGATATGTGAGGAAACCATTTGTCTACTGTAAAACCGATTTCTCAGACACTCTTGTAATTGCTTGTGGTGTTTCTGAAGGTGCCTCACCGAGGACCTTTGTTGTTCCTTTTCAGCTCTGCTGACCAAAGGTCGTAGAGCTTATTCAATCGCTCAAATCAGTCCACCCATCCATCTGTAAACTTTTTGCTTGTGTGCCCGTTACAGTCCACAGTTTTCAAAATAGCCCCACATAACTTTCAGGAATCAAGTGTATGAAAATCAAGGTTGAATTTGATATTGGCGGCACCACCTGTAGTATATTGTAATATATGGGTCAAAATGGAAAATCTTGTGACTGCTCTAGCACTGTCAACATTTGATAGATCTTCATGAAATTTAGTGGGATTGTGGAGGAGGCCAAAGTCTCAGTGGCTTATGATACTAGTGGCACCACCTATAATTTGGTGGAAGTTATGAGCCAAAATGTGTTTAAATATATAAAATTCCATATCTAGAGGAATAATTAGTTAGACTTGTCAAATGTATAGGATATATAGACCATGTGTAATGCTAGCATTGTATGTAATACGACATGTATCGGCGACTTTGACCCATATTTGTGAGGTTACCAGGGCTGTAAATTTTAAAGAGGTGATTTTGTAATGGCAGGGTGTAGCTTAGATATCAATGGCAAAGAGAACTAAACCTTCAGAATAAAATTGCACTTGATTACATTGTGCATAAAATTGTACTTGGCGACCTGCTTTTGGGGTCACCATGACCCACTGATTATGGATTTTGGCACTTGTCCAAGTTTATTGTTTTTCTTCAATAACTCAAAAAAATTATTACTGAATTTGAACAAACAGACCACGTATGGCAAGCTGGATGCAGAGCACACATTTTGAGCATAACAATTTTTTAATCCAAGTTGAAGATCAAGGTCAAATGGTCAGTTGGAATATAGGGGTCATTTTGTGAATGCTGTGCACCACACAGTTTTTGAGTGAGGCCCTTTAAAAGGATTTATCAAGTGTATGAAAATCTATGTTGACCTCAATGTTGGTGGTGCCACCTATAGTATTATGTAATATAGGAGTCAAAATATGAAAATCTTGTGACCAGTCCAGCATCCTTAGTTTTGTATGGATCTTCATGAAATTACGTGGGATTGTAGAAGAGGTCAAAGTCTTGGTTGTTTATGATTTTAGCGGCATCACCTATGGAAATTGAGTTAAAATGTCTTGAAAAGTACAAAGTTCCATATCTCGAAAAATAATTGAATTAGACATGCCAAATTCATAGGATGTATAGATCATGTCCAATTCTAATATTTTATGTAACATCAGTGACCTTGACATATTTCTGTGAGGTCACCAGAGCTGTCAAGTTGGAAGAGGTGATTTTGTAATGGTATGTTGTAGTTTGGACATCAATGGCAAAGAGAATTGAGCCTCCAGATGAAAATTGCACTTGAGTACATGGTATATAAAGCAACTTGGTGACCTACTTATTGGGTTACCATGACCCAATGTTTGTGTAACCTTGACCTATTTTTGAAGGTCATTAAGTAAGCATTTAAGAAAAGGACATTTATTTCAATAGCTTGATAAAGAATAAGGTGGATGATGCCAAATGTACCACAAATGTATATCATGTGGGAGTTTCAACAAAGTTACATTGAAATTGAAGGAAGGGAAGTTCAACACATTTCGAGTTGTCCATCTGTTTGTCTCTCTGAATGCTGGTACATCATCATCATATTATGATAGCTCAAGACACTGTGGAAGATTTTGCCGGAAATCTTTGACACAAAAGTATGTCATAAGGCTAAGATGAGCAGCTTAACTAACTGTCTTAATAATGGGAACCTATATTCCCACTACTGTTACATCATAAAAATTTGGTCTCTCTTGTTCTTACACGTACAGGGGACCCTGCTATCTAAGAACTACCCACACTACCAGCAAAAGTTATCTTATTCTGCAGATGATCTTAAAATGCAGGTACCACTGCTCTATATACATGTACCAAGAATGCCTCAAATCATGTTCTTCAAATTTTGTAGAAGAAACTGTGGTAGGCTTAAACAATGTTATGTGAGCTGATAGTTCAGTGTCACAATGATCTATTTGTCTTTTTACCATAACCTATTCTTTTAGCAGAATGTATCATTTAATACCAGTTCAGTCACTTCAATTTGTTACTACCATATCTTGACATTACATTGAATAGATTTGTGAGAACTTAACACAAAAGTTATTCAATAAGATATGATTAACATTAGTTTTTATTGTGATGAATGAATGATGTAAAATAATTGTGAACATGGCTAGATACATAGAACCAAAACAACAAAGCCAACTGGTCAAGTTTATATGGAAGAGGCTTCCCCCAACATGTTTCAGCCCTCACCTGGGCCTTCCTCAGAGTAGTGGGATGCTTCTCAATTTTTTTTTTTTTTATTGATCGACTATCTTAAGTATGCAACAGAGGTGCAGCTCTGACTTAGTGTACAGTGAACTACTGCAGTGGGTAGATGCCTTTTGTGTGTAAAATTCTGTATGGGGCAAAGAGTACAGCATGTGAAGTCTTGTCTGAGCATGCAGATTGCAATGTGTGAGACTTGTATGTGTCACTTCTTATTCTTGAGGAAAAATCTACAAATTTTGAGGTAATTAAGAGGTCGTTTGACAAGACATTTATTCACTGTGTAGTTCTTTCAGATATGTTGTATTGATAAATTTTGCTTTTGATTGTTACAGAAAATGTATGATCAAGAAAAGGAACATCTACAAAAATTTGAAGAACTATTACCAAAGTATCGTACTAGACCAACTGTTCTTATGCCAATCTGGAATGTAGCAGGATTTGTTCTGGGTAAGGTATTAATGTAAGACCTGAGGTTATCATTTTCAAAAGCAGAATACAAGTGCCAGATGCTGAAAGAAATGTGCATGCACACACACTACATCTACATGCAGCAAAGAGCATCTTCAAAGAGTCATGAAGCATATATTTTACACTGTATTGCAAATCATGAAAGTAATCTCAATTAATTTGATTGGAGTCCAGACTTAGCATACTTTTTTTTGACGTAGAGCATCCAAACTGAAATTAACACACACAACATGTACCCAATAAAGTTACCATTATGCTATCCATGTATTCATCATATGTTTCATACCTCTAAGGTAAATTTAGTACATTAGTAACACAAGCTAATTATTTGGATAGTGTAAAGTAAATGATGAAAAGAGAGTCATTTTATTTGATACACTGTATTTAAAGGCAGTTCCTTAGATCAGATGACAGGGGCTTGTAATCAGTTGTATGCTGTGGGAGATCAGAGCATGTAAATTCCTCTGTAAAAGTTTGCATACCAATGTATTTTTAAGTTGCAACAGGCAATAATTCAGTGCTTTGCTTGTAGATTTCCCTGTGTTTTGTCATCATATCAGTGTTTTCTTAGCCATGCACACAGGAAACTAATCTGTGTACATTCAGCACATTTTATTATATATTTCATGATAAAACATTACCACCAGTCTCTTCATGGAATAAAAGAAAATACCCACATGGACAGATTTGTCTCCGATTCAGCCTTCACTTTCATGTGATACAAATCTTTTCATGGCGACATTTTCTTGTATTCTATGAACAGAATGGTGGTTGTAACTGGCAATACTTCTACAATTAATCTCAAAATGTTGCTGGTGGGATGTGTGAATGTCTGTGACTGAATTGCTTCGTTCTCTGTGACAATATGGTTAGGAGCTGGATCAGCACTTCTTGGAAAGGAAGGGGCAATGGCCTGCACAGTGGCAGTAGAGGAAGTCATTGGAGAACACTATAATGAGTAAGTATTATAAGAGAGAAAAACGACTGGTGGATCTTAGCTCGTAGGTGTAGAAAATCTTTTATTTGAGGCTGCTGATGAGTAACAATCAAGACATGAGAAATATATATTATCTGTTGTATATCCATAAAGCCTACCATTTCTTTTCAATGTTCAGCGTTTTTCCGAAACAATAGTTACGCCACATTTGTAGAAAGTTGCACTGTTAAGGAATATAAGCACTAAGTTCATTCATCTCTGAATATAAATCTATGAAGCCCACCATTTTTGGCTCAGCTGACTTGCTGGTCAGGCTGAGCTTTTAGGAGGCTCACCCGTCTGTGGTCTGTCTGTTTACAATTACATTTTGGACTTCTTCTTCAAAACCATCATCCAGATTCACTGCTGGAGGGTATTATTGTCCCGGCTTTTTCCGTCCGTCTTGTCAAAGTTACAGTGATATCTGAAAAAATAATTACCGTAGCTGGACCAAATGTTTGTCACAGAAGGACCTTATGATAGACCAGGTTCCTATTGAAAACCAGCTTCCTCAGATTACTTTTAAACTTTTAATGTATTTATTTCGAGGCCATCTGAGTGGCGTCAACCCTGATGGCATTACCACAATATCTCAAAAAATATTGACCGCAGCTTTGCCAAATTTTTGTCAGAGATGTATCTTATGATGGACCAGGTACCTATGTAAAACCAGGTTCCTCTGATTATTTTAAACTTTTTATGAAACTTTTAATGTATTTATTTGAATGCCGTCTGAGTGGCATCAGCCCTGATGAAGTTACCGCTGTCTCTCAAAAGTAATGACCACAGATTTACCAAATTTTTATCAGAGATGCATCTTATGATGGACCAGGCTTCTATTGAAAACCAGCTTCCTGGGATTATTTTCAAACTTTAAATGTATTTATTTCAATGCCATCTGGGTGGCGTCAACCCTGATGACTTCACTGCAATATCTCAAAAAATATTGACCGCAGCTTTACGAAATTGTTGTCAGAGATGTATCTTATAATTGACCAGGTACCTATTGAAAACCAGCTACCTCTGATAATTTTTATTTTTTTTATGAAACTTTTAATGTGAGTATTTGAAGGTCGTTTGAGTGGCATCAACCCTGATGAAGTTACCACTATATCTCAAAAAATAATAACTGCAGGTTTACCAAATTTTTATTAGATATGCATCTTATAATGGACCGGGTCCCTACTTAATACAAATTTCCTCTTTGTATTTATAAACTTTTTATGAAACTTTAAAGTATCTATCTTCATGGCCATCTGGGTGGTGCACAAAGGGACCACTTTACCATAGTATCTCAACAAGGGTCCAATGCAGCTTCATAATTTTTTTTTTTTTTTTTTCAGAGATGCACATTATAGTGAACCACGTTCCTATTGAAAACCAGCTTTCTCTTAGTATTTTTAAACTTGTTATAGAACTTTTGAAGTATTTATTTGATGGCTGTCTAAGTGACGTACAGTACAGTGGTCTCTGTCACCAGAACTTGCCCCCAAAACACACCCAAAAGTGCTCATTCATTTCATAGACAACAATATGGAAATTGTATGTAAAGTATTCTACTGCGAAGTCTCAGAAAATGCAGAATTGAGGAAAAAAAGATTGTGGGTACCGAGGGTAATTTGTTCTCTGAACACTATTTATTTAATTAACTTTTGTGTGTTTTCGCTATTTTTGACTTCGTCTCCAGAACTGTCACTCACATTAAGTTGAAACTTGATGGACATGTTTCTTGTGAAAGGGTTAAACAAAGTTGTTCACTAGGTGGCACTGCTATGGATTCCTGATTTTTAACAATTTTTCAAATTCGTGTACTAATGGGCAAATGCACCTTTCCTATTGACTACTTTGTAAGTCAATGGGCATTCTAATGGTAATTCACATTTTTAGTTTCTTCTCCCAAACTGTCAGCCAGATACACTTCAAACTTAGTTGCAATGTACCTGGGGTAGATCTCTACCAAATTTATCCCAACAGACACGATCCAGTGATTTTTTAATTTAATTTTTTTATTTAGTGTGTTAAATTTTTCGGTTTATTTTTTGGGCCAAATTTTAAAAAATCTTCTCCAAAACTGCTCAGCCAATTGCTTTGAAATTGTATAAAGACATGTCTGGGAACCTCTAGATCTTAATTTATTCAACTGGTGGCAATGCAGTTTTTCTGCATTTTTTATGATTTCTTTTGCCTTGAGGTAATTTTTGACTTCTTCTCGTAAACCCATCTCTCAGATTGTTCTGAAAGTTGGTGGAAATGTAGCTTGTAGGAGGGGTAAACAAGTTTGTTCACTAGGTGAAGATATTCTTGATGCCTGATTTTTAACAAATTTTTGAAGTCGGATGCTTGTTGGTTGATGCATGCATTCTATTGAGTACTACATGTATGTAAGTGAATCGGGATTGCTATGGAAATTTGCATTTTTGACTTCTCCAAAACCATTTAGCAGATTCACTTGAAATTTGGTGGGGATGTACCTTGGGTGGGTCTCTACCAGATTTGTTCAAATGGTCATGGTTGATTTTTTGGCAACATGTTAAAAAATGTTCTTCTGAGAAACTGCCCAGCCAATTGCTTCGAAACTGCATGTAAATTGGGACACTTCTGGGGACTCCCCGACCTTAATTTGTTCAACAGGTGGTGCTGTGATTTTTATGTATTTTTTTTATTTTTTTTTATTTTTATGATTGACTAGGGGATATGTACATGTAAGCAGTGATCATGGTCTAAAACAGAGGTGACATTAATATCATAGTTCACAGGACCACTTCAGTCTGTGCACGTAAGGTCAGCTGAGCACAGGACTGTCACAGTCCTCTTGTTTTAAATGTTCAGCACTTTCCAAGAAAATATTTATGCAATGTTTGGTGAAGATATGACTGTGAATATCATGTATCACAGTATCTTTCAGTTTTTCATAATGTACATGGTAATTTTGGACTTAGAAAAACACACACACACAAAAGAGACCGACTCTGAATTTGTTTGGTTTCTTTACCACCAGAAGTTAGGAAAGCAACAAGCATCATCAAATATTTTACTCTCCTCATTGCTTTGTGCAAAGAAAGACAAGTAACAATCATGAGTTGGCTGAATCAGAACTTTGCAAATGGACCAGTGTATTTGTTAATCAGAAATGAATAATAATAATTGAGAACAGTCATAGGATATATATATATATATGTATGTATATATATATGTGTGTGTGTGTGTGTGTGTGTGTGTGTGTGTATGTATGTGTGTATGTATATATATATATATATATATATATATATATATATATATATATATATATATATATATATCGAACTAAATATATTTCCAGTCAATTAAGGACACTGATGGAAGATGATCCAGAAAAACATGAAGAACTACTACAGGTTTGTGTGGACATTCAAATATCAGCCGATATATCGGCAACATTTCATGTAAAAATAATTTTGGCTCTTGTGTACCATTCATTGTACTTTTAAGATAAAATGCATGTGTGGTTGTTCTGTGTTTTTCAAGCCTTCCCTTAAGATGGAGGCATTATGTTTTGGGGTTCTCCATCCACTTACATTCTGCTGTCAGGTCAATGTTTGTTGCAATAGTGTCATCTTGAGAGACCATTCCAAACAGAGGCCATCTGCCTTGAAGAACCATCTTTTTGGGATGTTACTTTGCTTTGTACATTTAATTTTAATCATGCCTTCTATGAGAGACCACCTGTCTTGAGAGATTATAACTTGATCATCACTACCCTGGGGAGGGGTTTCAGACAGGTTTCACTGTATCACAATATGTCAAAAAATAAAAGCCAGCACAGATTTTGCATGGAGCAAAATTGAACTCAAATATGAAAGGACTAGATTTTCTGGTCTTTGGTGTATTTATCCATCACTGTGACCTATTTAATTATGAGCATTGACTTTTGGAAATACACTGTTTTGTGGCTGCTTTGGCCTCAAAATTGATCATGCGTGACACTGATGCACTGATTTGTAAGTTGAGTACATAGAGGTCGCAATTAACAGTTGTATGTGTATTTGGCTGAACAGACAACCCAATACACAAAATTTTTGCAGGCTGGAGGTGTGTGTTCCTATAAGATTCCATGTTAAAGTAACATTCAATATGTTGGGTGGTTTTGCAGTAAAAGTTACCAAATTTACAGGGGTATTTCAACTATATACAACCATTTAGCACAAGATATTTTGTGTTTCTAGGTAGAGCAGTTTTAAAGTTACATAGGTGCAGATTACAATAGAAACTAGAAAAAAATGATGTGCTTGCCAGCAGATCAGTCTGTCTGTCTTTAAAGATTGCATATTCAGTATTTATCTCCTGCAACAATTTTTTTTTTTCATGCAGATATGTCAAAAACCTATAAATTGAAGTTAGACTGGCACCTCAATCTATTATAGTTGTGAATCTATTCAAGATTTAAATTTCGTGTATTTGCCTAATTTGCATAAATCAAACTGCTACAACTTTGGCTCATGTTTCATTGGATGCAACTATCTTACAACTCAACTGAAGTTTAAATGACACCTCAGTCCATAATAGTTTAAGTTATTCAAGTTGTAAATTTTTTGTATACGCCTTATTTGCATAAATTAAAATGCTACAACTTTGGTTCATGTTTCATTGGATTCAGCTATGCCACAAATCTACAAATTGAAGTTGGAATGACACCTCTACCTGCAATAGTGTGAAAGTTATTCAAGAATTCAATCTTGTGTATTCACCTAATTTGCATAAATAAAAATGCTACAACGTTGGTTTATAATTCATTGGATGCAGCTGTCACAAACCTACAAATTGAACTTGGATTGACACCTCTATTTACAATAGTTTTGGAGATAATTCAACTTTCAAATTTTTCAAGTGCTGCTAATTTCAAATGGTACAATTTTTGTTCACCATCGATTAGATTGACAGGTGTCACAAACCTGTATTTGCTACTTTAAATTTTGTGTCTCTCTGTTAAACGTTGGAAGATACAGTTTTTGAAATTTTAATTGTCCCTAGTTTGCATAATTTTTAACTTGACATTTAAATATGATGCTTAACCTATTTATACTATGAAGTAAAAATTACAACTTCAACACCAGATTCTCGTGCTGTTAAAATCTGGGGCATAAAATGACTGCAACAAGTGAAACATGTATACATTGATATACATGTTTCCTATCAGTACATGTATTTGAGTTTCACTATTTACAGAAACATAAAAACATTCACGTGACAATTTCTACTAATATCAACTATTAGGCTCACCTAATCCACTGTCATACATAACATTCAGTTCAACTTCACATAGCTCTTACAGAGATCTGTGTTTAACTACTGAGTGTCACCAATCAGAATGTCTCGGCAATCTTAAGTTGTAAGTTTGCACAGGCAACATCCAACTTCACATAGCTCCTGACAAAAATCTATATCATGGTACATGTACATGTTTGACTATCCAGGTTCAACAACATTCTAAAGGTGTGGACAAACTGAGGTTTCAAGTTTGGCTGAACATGGGTGAAATAAGAGGAATCTTTGTTGGGAGTGGGCAGTGTTTACAAAGGTTATGATACAATGTTATAGATATTTAACTAATGAGTAAATGTCACTGCTGAGTCCAGATATACAACAGCTATGCCTGTAGGAGCTCCAGCTGCATGCCCCAATGTACCCACTGCCCTGACCAAAATCCTTCCATATTACAGTTGGTCACTACAGGCAGTTTGGATCTGTGTTTGAGCGATTTCTGGTAGTTGATCTGAATTTCCCTTTACAAAGACGTGCTAAACTTTGGTACAGAGTTCATTGGAAGCTGCTATGCCACTAACCTGCTGTTGAAATGGCACATCCCAGTCAGCACTAGCTGACTGGGAAATGCTTCAGGAGGTTTCAGACTACTGGTATATACAGTCTCCTTGTTTACACAGGGTGAGCCACAGCACTGGGCAGGCCAGCTGGTGCCCTGTACAGATATGTATCAGGCCAGACTGTCACAGTTCAGTTATCTCTGGTTGCATAACAGTCTGGCTCTGGAAACAGTGACCAGCTTCTGGGCACAGTGGGGGAGCCAGGATTGTGTCTGATGCATGTTTATTCACAGGAAATTCAGTGAATTTAACATAAAGTAACTTCTCAACTTTGTTTGCATGCTATAGGATTTTGCTTTAGCAGTAGACCCACATATTAAGCTTTGAATGGCAACTCTATCTAGAAAACTGTTGAAGATATGTAAGATTTAAAATGTCCACAAATATGCCCCTAATTTGCATAATATTCAACATGATCACTGTTCCAAACGATATGCACAACTTCACTACTAGGTCCCTGACTATGACAAGTTTGGTACTTTTCTAAACAGTAGTGTCCGAGAAAAGCTGGCCACAAAACTGGCACACAGAAATAAATGAATGAGTGAATGAATAAATAAATGAATAAATAAATAAGTAAGTAAGTAAGTAAGTAAGTAAATAAATAAATAAAGTATTTGAGGAAAAACAAGATGTCTGTGTTCACACACAGACTTAACTAATGAAAATTAACATACCTAGCCTGCCTACCCACAGAGCCCTCTCCTAAGAACCCACATGAAGCAGTTGATCTTGACCTCATCAATTCGACTTTGCCCTCGAAGGTGTCTTTGCATTGTAACATAACATGCTTACCTAAATTTAGTACCTGATATCTCAGTAGTGTCAGTGACTTACTTTTGTTTGGTCATGACATGCTTATTACAAAATGTATATATTTTCATAATTTGAAAATGTTTCATACAATTTTAACAAAAGTGCAATGACATGCAAAGGTGATATTTGTTACAGCGATATCCTATACGTGCAAGACTGATTTTGCTCAGATTTGTCGAAAAGTACCTCAGCAGGCTGAGATGCACTAATTAGAGTTCTGAGTCACTCTGACGTGTGGTTCCAGTAGTGGGAGCTGTTCAGTTACCATAGTATGCAACATGTAATGCCCATCAACCAGTCATACTTGTTTCCACAATATTTTAAAACTCTCTTGTCAGAGTGTGGACGTAACCTTTGGCATCAAACTACCTTATATGGCCAATATAAATTTATTACATTTCTGCTCACCGGCTGATATATCAAATACTGTTTCTTATCTCATTTATCAGGTTGCACAGTTCATGCAATACACATCTGGTCATTGCTTTGCATGGCCACCACAGTATGTTGAACATATTTGAATAGAGTTTGCTCAAATTTGGTACAAAATTACCTTTCTCGTTTTGAGGTTTTGAACAAGGGGGAGGATGAGTTAGCATTTGCACTCATACTTCTGATAGTTTCTTCTTATGTACCAACATGTCACCCAGTTTGGAAACTTGAAAGAAAATGACCAATTGAATCCCATGAATATTAACTTTTTACCTCAGCTGACTTGTCAGTCAGCTGAGGTCATGTGGTATTCCATCCATCTGGCATCGTTCACAATTCACATTTTCAACTTCTGCAAAATCGTCAGCCAGATTGACTTGAAACTTGGTGGAAATGTACCTTGGGTGGTTCTCTACTAAGTGTGTTCAAATGGTCATGCTCCCTTGTTTTTAGATTTTTCAATGAATTTTTGTTCATTTTTTGCGGAAGTCTTTAAAAATCTTCTCCAAAACCACCAAGCCAATTGCTTTGAAATTGCCTAGGGATACTTCTGGGAACCCCCAGACTTTGATTTGTTCAACAGGTGGTGCTTTAATTTTTTTCTGTTTTTTTCTGTTTTTGTTTTTTTTAAAGAATTTTTGTGTCCTAGCTATTTTTGCCGCTTTCTCCAAAAGAGTCACTCAGATTGTTCTAAAACTTGGCGTGAATGTAGGTTGTACGAGGATTAAACAAGTTGTTTACTAGGTGGTGATACTCAGGATCCTTGATAGTTAACAAATCTTTTAATTCAGGTACCTGTTAGTTAATGCATGCATTTTTCTTGATTTCTGTGTAAGTCAATGGAGATTGAATAGAATAGAGTATAGAAAATAGAAATTTGCATTTTCAACTTCTCTAAAACCGTCAACCTGGTTCACTTCAAACTTGATGGGGATGTACATATACCTTGGATGGGTCACCAACAAATTTGTTTAAATGGCCACACTCCAGTGATTTTTTGATGTTAAATCATTATTTTTGTTCATTTTTTCTGGTGAAATCTGAAAAAAATTGTCTTTAAAACCGCCAAGTTAGTAACATCAAAATTGCATACAGACACTTCCAAAGGCCCCTGTACCTTTTTATTTTTAATAATTCTTTTGTGTAGAGGCTATTGTGGACTTCTCCGGAACATACTCAGATTGTTCTGAAACTTGGTGGAAATGTGGCTTGTTGGAGAATGAAACAAAGTTTTTCCCAAGGTGGTGAAACTCTGGATCCCTGATTTTTAGTTAATACATGTATTCCTGTTGATTACCATGTAAGTCAATGTGGATTGCAATGGAAAGTCACATTTTTTACTTCCTCCCCATAATCTTCATCCCCAAGACCAGAGTGTGACGACTTATAGGTTGAAGGTGAAGGTCAGTTGAGGATGACCTGTTTACAGAGCCCTCTTGTTCAATGTTGACAACAAGTCATTTTGCATCAAACAACCGAGTAAAAATTAATTAATTAAGTAATCTATTAGTGAAAATGCCCAACAACATGTCTTATGTTTCTGCCATCAAGCTTTCTGCATGATCTTTGTCAATATGCTTAATTTATGTGGGAATCACAGTGTGTACTTATCTATTGATAGGTGATCAAGCAGTTCCGTGATGATGAGTTGGAGCACTATGAAACTGGTTTAGACCACGATGCAGAGCAGGTCAGTATACCTATATTGGTATTCCATGCTGGGTTGAGAAGTTAGCTGGTTTTGACAAGTGAAGTACATTTTATTGTTTCAAATGTCATACTCATATTTTTTTCTTCCTTCCATGCAAATTGTTTTTATTCATAAATGTGGGGCATACTTCATTTTAGAGGTGTAGGCCATTATAAAGAAACTGCTACCAAAATAAGTTTGTATATATGTATATATATATATATATATATATATATATATATATATATATATATATATATATATATATATATATTTATCTATCTATGTATTTGTTTATTTATTTATCTATTTATCTATCTATCTATCTATCTATCTATCTATCTATCTATCTATCTATCTATTTATTTATTTATTTAGATAAATAAGCATTATGTGGACCAGTGCCTAAATATTATTGGGAAAAAAAAAAATCAAAATACTATTGCAGTATAAGCGGGACCTTACAAGTACCTAGTATAATAGTCTATATCTGGGTTGGTTCTAAATTCACCTAAAGGTGGTGCTGCCCATCCTGTTCATGGTTGACCGCCCACATCTTGTGGTCACTTTACATGACCCTCACTTTTCATGCCCCCCTTCGAAGAAGGTGGGGCATATAGCGTTGCACATGTCGGTCGGTCTGTCGGTTGGTTTGTTGGTCTGTCGGTCGGTCGGTAGACTGTGGTTTCCGCACAATAACTCAAGAAGTTTTTGAGCTAGGACTTTGATACTGTATAAGTATATCATTCTAGTCAAAAGCTAGGCGAAGTTCGAAGATTGGTGACCTTGACGTAATTTCCAAGGTCACAGTGGTACCTGAGTTAACTTTGGTTTCCGCACAATAACTTAAGAGGTTTTTAAGCTAGGACTTTTATATTGCACAGGATTATAGTCCATATTTGGGGCTAGGCGAAGTTTGAAGATGGATGACCTTGACCTCATTTTAAAGGTCACAGAGCCACTTTATTGAATATGGTTTCATGCTTTCTGCATGATAACTTATACCTTGGAGCTAGAACTTTTATATTGCACATGTTTATGGTTCTCTGTAAGGGCTAGGTTGATTTTGAAGATGGGTGACCTTGACCCAGTTTTCAGGGTCACAGAGAGATTGTAGTTAAACTGTGGTTTCCGCACAATAACTCAAGAAGTTTTTGAGCTAGGACTTTGATACTGTACAGGTGTATCATTCTAATCAAAAGCTAGGCGAAGTTCGAAGATGGGTGACCTTGACGTAATTTCCAAGGTCACAGTGGTAACTTTGGTTTCCGCACAATAACTGAAGAGGTTTTTAAGCTAGGACTTTTATATTGCACAGGATTATAGTCCATATTTGGGGCTAGGCGAAGTTTGAAGATTGATGACCTTGATCTCATTTTAAAGGTCACAGAGCCACTTTACTGAATATGGTTTCATGCTTCCTGTGGTTTCTGCACAATAACACAAGAAGTTTTTAAGTTAGGACTGGGATACTTTACTGGTCTATAGTTCATGCTAAGGGCTAGAAGAAGTTTAAAGTTTGGTGACCTTGATTTAATTTCCAAGGTCACATTGGTACCTGAGATAAAATTAGGTTTCCACATGATAACTGAAGAGGTTTTAAACTAGGACTTTTATATTCCACTGGATAATTGTCCGTATTCAGGTCCAGGTCAAGTTTGAAGATGGGTGACCTTGACCTAATTTCAAAGGTCACAGAGCCATTTGGTTGAATACTGTTTCTGCATGATAACTTGCATTTTAGAGGTAGCACTTTTATATTGCACAGCTTTATGGTTGCCTATAAGGGCTAGTTTGAGTTTGTAGATGGGTGACCTTGACCCAGTTTTGAGGGTCACACACAGACAGTAGACTTCCTTTTTTTTGCACAATAACTGAAGAAGGTCAATTGAAAATGAGTGACCTTGCCATAATTTCCAAGGTCATAAAGCCACTTTGCTGAACATGGTTTCTAAATGATGACTAATTTTTCAGCTATAACTTTTATATTGCCCAGGTTTTTAGTCGTTTTTTAAGGGCTAGGTTAAAGTATAAAGATATGTGACATTGATGTATGATCAACCTTCACTAATTTTGTAAGGTCACAAGTGCCCCTTCTACCACTATCAATAGGGTAGCGATGGCAAGGGTAGCGAGGGCAAGGGTAGCGAGGGCAAGGGTAATGAGGGAGGGGGGCATCTATGTTTTACAAACATATCTTGTTCTCCATAGATTAGCATGGGGAATTAGCAGATATTAATTTAACCTCTCTATGTGTTGCCAAATAAGCTTTAAACTTTCATTCTATCATACCAGGGTGTATTTGAAAGATAATAATAAGTTCTTCAGATGATAATTCCAAAAATCGTCTTCATATCATAGCAGGGCTCAAAATATATTTACAGAGGGAGAAACTAGCCAACTTTGGCACTCTAGATGGAGATTTACCAAAAGAATTGTTGATATACATAAAACTATACAGATATAAAACAAATTTGATCAAAATACATGTGCATTATATTGTATATTTTTTTCATCTTTTTGAAAAAAAAATAACAGCAAAAATGCATGTAGTCTTAAAAGACATTTTATTCATTCTTGATTGAACATTGCAGGCTCCTTTCTACAATGCACTGACTCAAGTAATAAAGGCAGGATGCAAGGGTGCTATCTGGTTGTCAGAGAGGATATGAAACATTGACGGGTGGTGGCAGAGCCAGTTGTGTTTGGTTACCTCTGATGGGATGAGCAGATTTCCCTGGTGAAAGACATCTCAGACTTCAAAGTTTCATGAGAACTACAAGCTTGTTTTGATAGTACTCACCATAGCTAGACAGTGCCAGTACATGTATTGTGTTCAGTGCCAAGTTAACAACAACAGTTGCAGATAGGTTTGTGCCCTATGGAATTGTTCAAGGCACAACACTGAACAAAAGTGTGGCAACTATATGTGATAATACATACTGCCTGTCGGTGTCACTACCAGGGCAAGCAGGTACACATGCTTGTTCAAAATC
Organism: Hermodice carunculata; assembly: GCA_964020975.1. NCBI lineage: Eukaryota > Metazoa > Annelida > Polychaeta > Eunicida > Amphinomidae > Hermodice > Hermodice carunculata. The sequence goes on along the minus strand of OZ026613.1, from coordinate 55,348,730 downwards.
ATGTGGAGGAATTCAAGAATTTGTAGTTGATGAAACAAAAAGAAAAAAATGTGAAGACAATAACAAAATCTAAGAAGTTTGTGGTATGTATATTTTATTTTTTATATATATATTTGCTCCAAACTCTGCTTGAATATGATGAAAAATGGGGTAGTTTTTAGCTCTGCTGACCAAAGGTCGCAGAGCTCAAAGGTTGCACAGCTCGTGTTATCACTCATGTCTGTCTGTCTGTCTGTCTTCCCGTCCATAAACTTTTTACTTGTGAGCACAATACAGTCCACAGATTTCAAGATAGCCCCATATAACTTTCAGGACTTATCACATGTATGAAAATCTAGGTTCTGTTCACTATTGGTAGCGCCACCTACATTATTATGTAATGTATTGTTCAAAATGTGAAAATCTTGTAACCCCTGTAGCATCCTCTATGTGCGATAGATCATTATTAAATTTAGTGGGATTGTGGAAGAATCAAAATCTTAGTTGCATATAATAAAGGTGGTGCCACCTGTAACTTGTTGCAAATCATGAGCCAAAAGATGTTTAAAGATACAAGATACCATACCTCAAAAAGTAATTGAATTAGACAAGCCAAATTTATAAGATATATAAACCATGTGCAATGCTATTACGTTATGTAATATCAGTGAACTTGACTTTTTTTGTGAGGTCACCAGACCTGTTAAGTTGAAAGAGGTGATTTTGTAATGGCAGGGTGTAGTTTGGACATTAACGGCCAAGAGAATTGAGCCTTCAGATCAAAAAATGCACTTGAGTACATTGTATATAAAACTCTACTTGGTGACATACTTTTTGGGTCACTGTGACCCAATGATGGTGTGACCTTGACCTTTTTTTAAGGTCTTTAAGTACTTTAGAAAAGGACAGTTTATTTAATATTTTGATAAAGAATAAGGTAAAGGATGACAAATGTGTATCATGTGGAAGTTCAATACACATATTGCATAATACGGATGTCTTTTGATCTTGATTAATTTTTCAAGGTCATGGAGGGAATACATTTTCAAGAAATAATTTTTTGGTGATGGTGGTTAGATCAGCATTAGGCCCATTGGCCTCTTGTTACATGAATCACCTTGAAATAGAGGGATTTTTTTGTATGTACATGTATGTGAACATGCATGGGTATCTACTTGGCCTGGGGGTGACACACCACCGGGACATACGCATAGTCTGCAGGGTGAAACAGATTATGCTGAAATGTATTTTGTATCTCAGCATGAAGAATCTTGTTTGATCACAAGTTGTAACATGTGTTCACATTTATAGTCTTTTTATTAATGACACTATAGATTGATGTAAATTTGTGTGACTTGGCATGCCTTTAATCCTGTAACTTAATTTACACATTTGCTTTTCTCAGTTCCTATAATTGTGTTGCTGCTGTATGGTGTGGCTCCATAACCACAGAAAATGCCTGTGTCTAAATGGAAGGTTTCCTCTGACAGTTGTGTTGATATATGTGCTGGATTATGATGGTAGCAAACTTTTTTTTTCCAAATTTTTGCCTAAATAAAAATGATCCCAAGTTCTGAGCAGTACCTGCAATGCTACAGAAGATCACCCCTGTTGCCAGCCAAAAAGTGGCCTCATACTCTGGGTGGTCTGTAACTCAAAGGTAAAATAGCGAAGAAATAAATTCTAAGTGCACTGAAAGAGTGTCATTGTGTCTTTCATAAAAAGATAAAAAGTCTTTATAATAGGTGCTAATGCATAATGGTGACCGTCTTGCTTGTGGCAAGTAAGCTTCCTGAAAAGTGACTAATGGTTTGGGATTTTTTTTCCTCACCAGAGTTTCACCTCACTGCTCAATCTGATGTATGACAAGTACAATTGGTTTATAGAAGCTTAATGTTTACAAAGTTAAAGATAGGAAGTATATCAAAAGTGTTTTTGAGTACTTAGCTAGTACCTTACATGATTCACAGGTTGAAAAGCATCAATGCAAATATGTGGAAAGTATGTATTTTTTCATAGGAAATGAACCAAAGATTTCGAATCCGTAACTTAATTTACATTTTGACAAGTACATGAAATGGCAGATCGCTAATATATAAAAATATGGAAATAGCTTTTTACACATGTTAAACAACATTTTTCTCAGCCGGGCAGAAAAATAATATATACATGTATATACATTTTTGCCTGGAAAAACATCTAGGATATTTTAATGTCCATTGTTTTTGGGTTTTTTTGCTAAAGAGGGCCTTTTAAATTTAAAGGGACCCCAAATTATGCAAGGTTTAGTTTCAGCTTTTTATGATTGAGAAACAAAAAGAGGGAAAGTTTTCCAAAGGATGTCTTAGCCACATTTATGTAGAGACACATAAATTGTGTGCACAAAAGTTAGACTTTGGTTAAACATGTTAAGAGTTGTTCCCACACTGGTATAGACATGTAACATTTCACAAACATTTCATAAGCCAAAATGCTTGAATAATTTGTATAACACATAGTTCCCAATATTGAAATTTAATCAGATTGTCAATCTTCAGATCATGCCATTTTGCAAAAATACATTACAAAAGTTTGCACCAATATTTTTCAATGTATGAGTCCTATTGGGTACCAGATTCCCCAAAGTTTTTTTTTTCATGTGTCTCTCATATCTAAAGACAGAATCCATGTGCATTAACATTAGTCATGTTAGTTAAAACCAGTTTATGCTGGTTTGTTGTGTTCATTGTTTTACATATACATGTAAATGGAGACTTCCATTGCACATGAAAATATGCGATGATTAAAGTAATGGAAGTTAGTTCATCTGTACAGGAGTGAAGTGTTATATATTCAAGAATTATTAAGTTCAGTAGCATGTATATATGTTTTGACACCACAGACCGGCCAGGTCTCAAACCAGCAACCATCAGTGCCAATCACCTAGCCAAAAATGGGAAACACACGTACCAACTGTACCAAATCCCCATTCATATAAAAGAATGGTTCAATGGAAGCAGGTATGCATGAAAGCCATAATCAACACGGCCCAGTTCAGTGTAGTTTATTCCAGTACAAGTAAAGTGCAGTGTTCGCAGTTGTCCCAGATCAGGGACTGTACATATGAAAGCCCACCAGCATCAAAAGAGCACCGAAAATATACATGTTTTGTGACCAGGGAATGGCCGGGTCTCAATATATTATGTATATTCATTAAGTTTACATGGGATCAGTGTAAATCTCTTTAATCTCATTGTTATAACAATCCCCCATAATGTAAAAACAAGAGTGAAAGTGACTGCTATTCAAAGTCTTCGAAATATCTTGCATAAACATAATAGATGTATATGTATATATATATATATATCTTAAGGACAACAAGAACCCTGAGAATAATCATATTCTGTTTAGTTTTTGATAAACATTGCATAGCGTAGGAAAATAGTTCAACCTTTTCTATTATTGATCTAAAAAATAGATTTTGAGACTTTAAAAAAAATCTGTTGTGTTTTAACCTTTGAAGTTGCCTCCAAAGCATCCCCCTGACTCACTATTGTGCTCACTGATGTGGGCACTGGCCGAGAGCACATCCGAAACATATACAGTGGTACCTCTTTTGAGAGACCACCCTACGGCGGATCAAAATGCAGTCTCACAAAACAGATGGTCTTTCATTAGAGGTACAACAACATGGAACAGATAGCACAGTGTTCTGAGAGAGGGGTCTTAAAGAGATATGCGGTCTCTCATTAGAGGGGTCTCTCAAGAGAGGTACCACTGTATAGCGATTTGGGGGCGAGGGGGGGGGGGGATCCTGTGGAGGGAACCTTTGAAGATGACTCCACAAAACACACTTGGAATTGTTTCCAATTTTCTGTTTTTTAACCATACAGGCACAAAGTTGCGACTCGCCATGTAATTTGATGTTGTTCCAAAACATAACCTCTTTATTTTTGCAGTCCTGTATCAATTATGTAAATCAATTTAGGAAGATCACACCATTATAGCTGTGAGAGATTAATAATTGAAATAATCTCTATTTGGCCAAAATCTGACAATTAGTATCATAGATATACACAAATGTCAAATTGATAGTTGTAGTTGTCTGTTGTCAACTACCAGGACTTGCATGTCAACATGATCTATGGACTAAATCTACCATGTTAAGTTTGACTAGCTTTCAGTAATTTTTACTTTTTGTATTTGGATTAGACCTTCCAAATGTTGACATACAGTTGTATGATTTTTGACATTTTTCAAGGAAAATGACGGGAATCTTTATAACAGACAACATTTTACAGTTTGGATTTTGCATGACTTCAAAAACAAACTTACCCTGTATACCAGGGATACGCTAAATGTTTGTTGTTAATGAGATTCAAGAAATACACACTTAAATGACTGCCCGGGGCATATAATGATTGACAGATCCATTGATTGAAGTGGTATTTTTATGGTGACCTGGTATGCTGACCTTATGTTCCAAAGGGGCCTATTTGAAAAATCTATATCTGGTACAGTAAGAGGATATATTTGTAAATATTGATGTAAGATTGTAAATTGTGAGTGTTTAGTTGATGATGTATGATCATGAACTAAACGCTAACATAATGCTTTCCATTATGTTGCATACATGAAATTGGAACATTTAGATTGTAAGTACAAACTTCAGAACCATCTTTTATCTGAAGTCCTTACTTACTGGTGTTGCATAAAGTGAGAATCTGGTCTGTTGGGCATCCTACAAGAAATAAAGCAGTGAAATGTGTGGATGTTTTGTATCATGTATCATTATTTCTTTAAGTAGCAGTTTAAGTACATGAAAATTGTACCAATACATGTACTTATGTAATGATTGAAAGAAAATTTGAAGTAAAACATGATTTAAGCATGGGATTTTGGCATAACACTGGACAAAACAATTGTTTCTGTTAATTTGTTGTAGAAAATGTTTATCTGTTCACCTGCATCAAATTTTTACTAAGATGTGTTGCACGTGTACTTGACATGGTCATTGTTGTGTCCAATTGAGAAACCATCTTTGTATAAACTGATGGCATCACAACTATATGGAAAACCAGTACTTTTGGCATAGGTTCATGCTATGAAAATAGCAACAAGAACTTCAGTTTTATTAAAAAATACTATATTTCATGCTCGGTACGAGCGGGACTCGAACCTGCAACCTTTGGCACCAGTCGCCTAGCTGAAATGGGAAACGCACATATCCACTCGACCAAATCCCCATTCTTAGTGTGAGTGCCATATCAACACGGTTATGCAGTATAAGTACTGAGTCGGCATTTATTTCCAGAATCGGGGACTTAAATCCACCAGCATGAAGGAAATGCCAAAAATATATATATTTTATGTTGGGTACGAGCGGGACTTGAACCTGCAACCTTTGGCACCAGTCACCTAGCTGAAATGGGAAACGCACATATACACTCGACCAAATCCCATTCTTAAAAAAGAATGGTTAAATGGAGGTAGTTATGTGCGAGTGCCATATCAACACGGTTATGCAGTATAAGTACTGAGTCAGCATTTATTTCCAGAATCAGGGTCTTAAATCCACGAGCATTAAGGAAATGCCGAAAATATATATTTTATGTTCGGTACGAGCAGGACTCGAACCTGCAACCTTTGGCCCCAGTCGCCTAGCTGAAATGGGAAACGCACATATCCACTCGACAAAATCCCCATTCTTAAAAAAACAAGAGGGCTATGTGAACAGCCCATGCCTCAGCTGATCTTGACATTCATCACACTTGCAGCTCTATGAACTTGGGAAAGGATCAAGGATACCATGTTCTGAGTAAGTCTGACCTTTATAGAAGAACACTTACATGTGCAACATCAAAGTTCAAGTAGTTCTCAAGCTATAATGAAGAGTAAAATTCATGTATGTTGCACTGTGACCCCACAAAAGAGGTCAAGGTCATTCATGTACAGTCTCAGCATGACTTTCATACAGAATAATTAACGTGTAGCGGACTCAAAACAGATCTCAAGTAAACCGTAAATTTCGTGTCAGTTGTCCTGTTAATTAGCATTAGAATGCCCATTGACTTACATAGTAATCAATAGGAAAACTGCATGGAACGATAAGTACCCGAATTGAAAATCCTTAAAAATCAGGAAACCAAAGCAGTGCCACCTAGTAAACAACTGTTTGACCCTTCCACAACAACATATCCATCACATTTCAGCTTAATCTGAGGGACCGTTCCAACAAGTGGAAAATAGCAAAACCATGCAAAAAATTCCTTAAAAAATTGCAGCGCCACCTGGTGAACAAATTGGGAACTAGGTGTCCCCGGGAGTGTCTATGTACGATATCAAAGCAATTGGGTACGCAGTTTCGGAGAAGAAAATTTTTTAAGATTTGTCCAAAAAAAACCCAAAAAAAATTCATTAAAAATCCAAAAATCATTGGAGCATGAACATTTGAACAAAATTGGTAGAAACCCACCCAAGGTACATTGCCACCAAGTTTGAAGTTAATCTGGATGAAGGTTTTGGAGAAGAAGTAGAAAATGTGAATTAGCATTAGAATGCCCATTGACTTCCATAGTAATCAATAGGAAAGCTGCATTGACCGACAAGTACCCGAATTGAAAAAATCGTTAAAAATCAGGAATCCGCAACATTCCCACATAGTAACAACTTTGTTTGACCCTTCTACAAAGAACATATCCACCATGTTTCAGCTTAATCTGAGTGACGGTTCTGGAGAAGTCGAAAATAGCTATAACACAAAAATGCATAAAAAATTAGGAAAAAAATTGCAGCGCCACCTGGTGAACAAATTAAGAACTAGGAGTCCCAGGGAGTGTTCCTGTGTGATATCAAAGCAATTGGGTGAGCGGTTTCGGAGAAGAAGATTTTTTAAGATTTACCCAAAAAAGAACTAAAAAAATTCATTAAAAATCCAAAAATCACTGGACCGTGACCATTTGAACAACTTGGTAGAGACCCACCCAAGGCACATTTCCACCAAGTTTGAAGTGAATCTGGCAGACGGTTTTTGAGAAGAAGTCGAAAATGTGAATTGTGGACGACGGACGGACGGACCACGGACGGACGACGGACCCTCAAAAAACCTCAGCTGACTGACAAGTCAGCTGAGTTAAAAATGGTTCAGTGTACAGTTACTTTGGATATGAATGTTTCACTTCACTATACATGTACATGTATATACTGTGAATTCATTTAATTTTGCTGTGTTCTCATTTTATCTTATTTTGCTGATGCTTGAAAACGGTGAAAATAAGAGCCCAGTGAAATATATTTTTAACATGGCATTGATAGGAATTATAACAAAAATAATGAATTTCAAATTTCAGTGAAAGGTCCAAAATGCAAAAACTGAAAATAATGCTCGTGAAAGTAAATGTATGCACAGTACATTCCAGTGTTAATATATACAGTGAAACCTCTCTACAGTGGGCATGCTTGGGAACAAAGAAAAGTGCCCACTCTCGAGAGGGTCAGCCCTTCTGGGCAGTATGATGAGTATATGTGCATGTACATGTGCATTATTCATACATGCACACATGCATTTACAATGTGTACATATTATAATTCAAGGGGATGTGTATACATGCAATGAAATACTCGGCAAGTGCCAAGGAGATGAATGTGCCGGTTTGAAAAATCAAAAGTTGCTCTAGGTAACTTAGAGGCCTGTGTTTTTAGTAGAAGCAGTCTAACCGGTTTCGTCCTGAAACGTGTATACATGCAATACAAAACTGTCTTTCTTCCTTTATACATAAACAAATTTTAAAAGAAGCTGTCACGAAACTACATGTACATGTACCTGTGAACCGAGACAAGCACTATACTGTCTCAGTATTGGCTATGAAGAACAGGCTTCATCTCACTGCAGCTGGTTACAAGAAAACAAAGACGTGAAAGTGTCCACTGAGATGACACAAATCCGCACACTGTTTCAAAATTCACAAAGTTGTAAAAACAGTTATTTATGCAAAATGAGGACAGTTTAAATGTTACACTTTGCCATTGTTCAACATAATCTAAATTTTGTGGATTAGCCTAATTTGTATACAGTAAAACCTTGTTTGAGAGACCACCCCTATGGCAGGCTGAAAAGTGGTCACATAAGGCAGGTGGTCTCTCAATGGAGGTGCAATAACATGGGAAAGATAGCAAAAGGAACTTTGCAAATATGGTCCTAAAAGGCAGGTGTTCTTTCATTACAGTGGTCTCTCAAAACAGGTTTCACTGTAAATCAAAATGTTATAACTTTGGTTCTTGGTTCAGTAGATGTGGCAGTGTTGTAAACTTATAAACTGAAGTTTGAATAACACCACTATCTACAATAGTTATGAAGCTATTCAAGATACAATTTTGTGTATTTGCCAAATTTGCATAAGTTAAAAGCCTACAACTTTGGTGCATGGTTCATTGGATGTGGTTATGTCACAAATTGGAGTTGGAATGGTACCTCTATGTTTTATAGTTTTGAAGTTATTCAAGATTTAGATTTTGTGTATTCACCTAATTTGCATATATTAAAATCCTGCAACTTTGCTTCATGGTTCATTGAATGCATTTTTGTCACAAACAGATAGAGTGAAATTAAAATGGCACCTCTATCAATAATAGTTTTGAAGCTATTCAAATTTTTAATTTTGCGTATTCACCTAATTTGCATAAACTAACATCCTACAACTTTGGGTAATGGTTCACTGGATGTAGCTGTCACAAACCTATAAATTGAAGTTGGAATGGCAAGTCCATGTATAATAGTTTTGAAGTTATTCAAAAAGATTTAAGTTTTGTGCACTCATCTCATTTGCATAAATTAAAACCCTACAACTTTGTTTATGGTTCATTAGATGCAGCTTTGTCACAGATCCATAAATTAAAGTTGGAATGACACTGCTATCTATAATATTAATAGTTTTGATGCTATTCAAGATTAAAATTTTGTGCATTCACCTAATTTGCATAAATTAAAATCCTACAACTTTGGTTCATGGTTCATTGGATGCAGCTTTGCCACAAACCTATAAATTGAATTTCGAATGGCATTTCTATCTATAATAGTCTTGAAGATACTCAACTTTTAATTTTTTCAATGCCTCTAATTAGCATAATGTGAAATTCTACAACTTTCATTTACTGTCCATTATATTGGCAGGTGTCACACACCTATACATGCACATTGAAAATTTGATTCTATCTGCAATGGTTTGGAAGATATGGAGTGTTAAACATTTCAATTGCCCCTAATTTGCATAATTTTGAACATCATGAATATTCCAAACCAGGGGCCCAATTTCACTGGTAGGTCAGTCAACATGGCAAGTTTGATGGTTTTTGGAATAATAGTGTCCAAGAAAAACTCCAGACAAATGTGGTCAGTCAGTCAGTCAGTCAGTCAGTCAGTCAGTCAGTCAGTCAGGAAGGAATTCTTGGAAAAACAAAATGTTTAGGTGCCAAAGAACCCAAGAAAAAACAATATGTCTGGGTAGGCACCCAGACATAAAATTCATAAAACAATCCAATAATCACTGAAGCATGGCCATTGGAACAAACTTGGTAAAGACCCACCCAAGGTACATTGCCACCAAGTTTCAAATGAATCTGGATGACGGTTTCAGAGAAGTCGAAAATGTGAATTACCATTAGAATGCCCATTGACTTGCATAGTAATCAATAGGAAAGATGCATTTACCGAGAAGTACACCAGCTGAAAAAAAAAAAAAATAAAATCCTTAATCCACAGCAGTGCTACCTAGTGAACAGCTTTGTTTGGCTCTTTCACAAGGAACACATCCACCAAGTTTCAGCCTAACCTGAGTGATGGTTCTGGAAGTTGAAAGAAGTGAAAACACACAAAGAACCATAAAAAATAAAAGCTGACTTGCTAGTCAGGCTGAGCTAAAAATACACCTGTCCTTGCATTACTATTTTGGAAATCTGCACAGATAGATACTCAACACGTAAAACACTAACAACTGTAGTTTATCATCATGATATTGATAATTTCATTTATTCAAAATGCAGAGACTACATCTACACAGTAGCTGCCAACAAAATCAGGGTCAATTGTACAGAAATTGTGTGGTTGACAATTGTAGATGCAGGTGGTGTATCATCAAGGGCATCATAATGTCAGTTTAAAAATACCAAATTCATTTTTGGTTTGCACTGTGGTCCACATTGTGCAAAAATAGCCACATAAAAACCTGCCAAATTTAACCACAATGGCCACTTTTCAAACACAAATACCTCCAGTCCTCAACCTGTTAGACCCTCAAACAATGGAAATGGCTGTGAAGGTCTGCTACAAATTATTAACTTTGCAAATGACCCACTGGGCTACAGATCTGTCTGGTATTGACATGTTTACACAATTTGTGCATAAATACGGTGCTCTCTCTTTGAGGCCTCATAACAATTGGAAAGGTCAGAATTATCTCTAAGGTGTGTATTTACCCTACACAGCTATTTGGAGGGGTAGAGCTGTATATTCCCATTAGTTTGAAATACATGTACTATGTTAAAACAAGCTTAAATAAACCAGCCACTTTTGTAGCTGTGGTTATATGATTTTGGTGAGGTATTTGGTTATGCATCTAGATTTACTGTCGGAAATTTGGTGTTTCTATGTGCAGTAGTTTTAAAGTTATTAAGTTGAAAATTACAATGTAAAGTAATGGGAATACACAACCCTAGCCCTCCACTGACTGCAGTGCCCTCTTTTAGGCAGTTCTTGAACCTTCTGTTCTTTACCTTGCCTATTGGACTCTACTATAACACTGCGAGTGCCTCAGCGCTTTTCCTGTTGTATGTACTGCTGTATCAAGGTTGGATTCAGCACACATACTGGCTCCGTGGATTTTTGTAAGTTCAGAGTCAGGAAGGCCTGTCCAATGAAGCACATATATGGTGTCATATATTGCCAAACAAGGAGCAGTTGTCTCATGTATATAGGTTATTTGCCTGGAGTTTGTAAAGAAAACAAACTGGACTGTTACTTACCAAGTATGGCTAGTATATATGCAGTGTGGGTTTTGCCAATAGGTAATGATGTTTGCCAATTCCATGGCAACAAGCTCAGATGCTAGCACTTGCAGATGGATTATACAAAATACCACTTGTTTGATGTTCCGAGGAGAATATCCTGAGGCTTATTGACTTGGGTCATTTACAGGCAGATCCATCAATAAGCTGATATTACCTCCTAATACAGTGGACTAACTGTTTTGAAAGAGAACCCCACTAAAACCCTTGCAGTTAGAGTTCCAAACACAGTATTTGTTACTTCCTTTTCAAGAGTATATTTTGTAAATTTCTTCTGTGCAGTAATTTTCACCTTAAAAAGACACCTTACAATATTTCACCTCGGTGAATGTAACTTTAAATTTCCCCTTGTTAGAGGGCAGTTTTGCCATAACCCCATCTGCTCTATGGATCCCATTATGATAAGGGGAGCACTGTACTTCCTCAAAATGCCCCCCCCCCCAAAAAAAAACAGACACTATTTTGAGTTTTATACACAATTATTATCATTTGTCATTTACATGGTCCAGACCTAGGCAACGACAACTGTTAGATATGTCTACGTAAATATAATCATCTCATCTTCAGTTTCAAAATACACTTCACCCTAGATTGTAAAATTGATACTGGGTCAGCCTTGAAAATTGTGAAGATTATTCTTGTGTTTGTCCACAACAAAAGTATTTTCAATTATTTTTAAATTTGTTTCTCTGGGGATAGAGGAAGAACATTAGATACATCACCATAACTTCCAGGAATGAAATGACGGAGTCTGGTCAAAGTATCGAATGCCTCCACAGATATTCCCCTCTTCACGATCTTTTGTAACCAAGGTTCATCTAAAAACAGGCATAAGCTACTGATATCCTTGATATACTGGGTGTGTCTGTACGTCACAATAAAATGATAAGATTAAAGTACATACACTGTAAAACTTGGACAAAATAAATATGGATCAAGAGCCAACACTGAATTTTAGCAAACCTGTATTGCAACATGCCATACATGCACAGTTTAAACAGACGAGACCTAGATGCTAGGCCTGGCAAAATTTTGTACTGTGGCAAATATCCTTAAATATGTCAATTATGCAACATACACTCCTACACAATTTGAGGCAGAATACTGATAAAATTGACAAATTGAAATATTAAGTCCAATGTGGACCTCCACATGTACAAAATAAAGAAATCACAGTTGAATAATGACTGCACTTTCAACTCTGAAAAAAAAAAAAGAAAAAAGAATTTTGACAGATTGTGCACGAATACCATAAAATTGTAATCTATGCACACATTTAATGGCACCCAGCACAACATGCAACTATGACCAAAATTACTGACATCCCAAGGACATATAACTTTGTCCCACAAATATAATCCTGCATCTTATGACACTCTGTACTAGACATCCAAGCTGCAGCTTACTCTCAGACTTGTAAAACACGGGTAATTGATGGAGTGGAATCTTTGTGCACAATTGCTTGTTCATGCAGCTTTAGTTGTAAATAATGAAATAAAAGCTAATTTAGTGTAGTATTTACAATTTTACTGTGTACGTCTGCCATTAAAATCAGCAGCCCATACACACTGTATACATCTTATTTCTACATGGGAGCATTACTATATATGTAAAATGATTACAACCTGACACCACCAAACCAAATAAGGTTTCATTTTACTGATATAATGAATATATTCTTAAAATATTCTTCCATAAAATGTCTCCTTTTCATTTTTTCCCTAACAGGCTGCACACAGTAGCATATACAGACATTTCAAAAAAAAAAAAAAAAAAAAAAAAGCAATTCATTTGTAAGTTTCACAATCACAACAAAAGACATGCTCACCTGAATTATTATAATTCTGCATTGAATTAACTTTTAAAAGGACCTTTAACTCAAGTATGTGTACCAGCATGCCCAGAGCTCACAGAGAAGGTAACAACGGCATGGGTTAACAATTTTGCATGCCTACAAAAACTGATGACTTAGTCTGTTTCCAAGTATTGAAGCAGTTAAATCAGGGCTCTCACCAAGTACTGAAAGGGTTGAATAGTTCTGTCAAACCTACAGTGGCCAGTTGTCATTCTTGTTAATCATTTTCTTCCATCTGCCAGATTTGTGATTTTCCACATGTTCCCTGAATTAACGTTTTCATATTTTTCAATGTGAACTCATAACCCTCCCCCCCCCCCCCCCCCCCCCCCCCAGTCATTTGCACTTTATGCAAAACGTTGAAATCTGGTGATAAAGGGGTTCAGGTATAACTGTTTTTTTGTTTTTTTTTCCAGTTCCAATGTAATATCTACACAAGCTGATCTACACTCAAGATGTGTCAATGACAGATGTTCTTGTACATGACAGTGCTGGTTCAGAGGCTGTATTTTCATGATACACCATTTCCTGTTAACCACTGGTCTATGAGGAGAGTCTAGTTTGTTTATCCACCAGGTGTCTCTACCTGCAAGTATTTTTTGCAACTTGGGCACTACATTGTATAATGAACAGTGGCATCATCAAGGTGAACATGTCCCACTGCAACATCAAAAGCTATGTTTACCAACACTATAACATGATGCTGTCAGAATTTGCAGCAAAACTGCGATAACTGTTCAGTATTTCCTGTTAATACTGGAATATACTTCAGTGGACATAATGATAAAGCTTCCGCAATATTTAGCAGCAGTTCTATGGCATTAAATCTGAAATGCATGTGGCAAAGCAACAGGACACCAGTGTCAAATCTATGAAACCTGGCACAGCTTTGGTGGTCTTGATCAAGAAACACTACACTTATAACACAGAACTATTCATACATGATACTACATGTGCAGCATCGTTAACTCAGTGTATCCATACAGGGCAAGAAAATTCATATGTCCTGTTGTCTGGGACAAGTAAAATTTGTTGCAGGACATGTGAAAATTTTGCCTCCTAAGCATCCCCCAGAGTCGCTATTGCTTTCGTATGTGGGCGCTCCGCGGGGTCTGCCGTCCGCCGGCAGTATTTTAATTCAGTTACGCAATTGTACTAATTAACTTGATCAACTCGATAACGTGGTCAGGGCCTCTCGGCCAATTGACTCAGCCCTGTTCGCCAGTCAGTCAAGACGATGAATTATTAATGAGCTACGCGCTGACCAATCAGGTCGCACTTCCAGTAGTGTGATGCGACGAAGCATGGCAGCCCCCATGGGACTGATGTTTATCAACAGTAGCTCACTTGGCAATCGGTATCGCACGAGTAAAAGGATTAACTTCAACATTTCCTACTCCGAGTCGATGTCAACACACAACTTGGTGGCAAGGATGGAGCTGGTTTTAGTATCATTTCGCAATGGGGCCGGACAAGGAAAGACCATCGTCTGTGCCCGGCTCCGTGTCAGCCCCGAAAAAAGCATGCATTTTGGCAGAATCACAGACATCATGTTTGCCTTCCTCAGGCAATCTTCCAGCAACTTTCCCAGTTCTTCCCTCTTCATGATTGTCTTTCTTGTGTCCAATATACAAGAAATTAATTAGCCGCCTAATTAGGTTACGCAATTCACAAGATTTACCGCTACTGTGTGAACCATGAATACACAACTGTCCGTGGCCAAGCCACGCCTCGCCACGCCTCGCCTTCTCCTTAATCCTATAATTGCTTGGATACAACTGTTGCGCAATTAGCGTCACTTCCCAGTATGCTATTGTGCATCCGCATTGTTTTACCAATCATATCTGCATGCATGATCGTACAGTCGGCAGCCTGACCCTCCGATAAACGGGAGACCCCGATGAGCGCCCACATAAGAAAGCAATAGCGAGTCTGGGGGATGCTTAGGAGGTGAGTGAAAATTCAGTACAATAACATATAGATTATAGGGGCACTTGTCCTCAGACAAGTACACCCATGATGGAATTTTTCTTGCCCTGCCATATTTATGTCACAAAAGTTCTGTTCAACACCATACATGAGTCAATTTTGCTAAGTTGTACCTGTGCTTGCAAGGAATGTTGGGGCCTTTTCAATAATCAAGTCTGACTAGGACGTAACTTAATTAATAAATAACTTAAAATATTAACAGATTATTCACACTGCTCAATAGACAATGGGTTGTTAACCCTAGTGACTCTGAAAAGCTACAAAATGACCACAGGTTATTTCCACGATTTCCTCAAGAGTGATTTTGTTCATCATATCAACTACAAGACCGTACCAGTATTCTATTTTATTCAGATACATGCTTCACCTATACTTGTTCACTTCATTTTGTTATGAAATACTGTCTACATCTGCCCACCCATCACGTCCGAACAGCGCACATGAAGGCTGGCAAAGTATATGACACAACCTGAATTCTCTAAGATCTGTACAGCTAGCCTGTTTGGAAGCTTAAGAGGTAGATCTGTCCTAATTTTCCATACCCATAAATGGCACTATGAACAAAAGTAATGGAGGTAGGGAGCATTCTTTGGATTATACAGTGGTACCTGTCTCGAGAGACTCCTCTAATGAGAGACCTCGTATCTTTTTAAGACCATTCTCTGAGAACATTGTGCTATCTTTTACACGTTATTTTACCTCTAATGAAGGAGCACCTGTTTTGAGAGACCACATTTTGACCCTCTGTTGGGGTGGTCTCTCAAGACAGGGACCACTGTAATCAGATTCTTTAATTACATGCATTTAAAGCCACCTAGGGTGCATTCTTTGGATTACGATCAGATCCCATAGCTATCAAGCCAGCAAAGGCGCAATTTTTGGGATTATAGCTATAAAGGCAGCAAAGTACATTTAACTGTACAAGTTGTATGCTTTGGAGCAAACATTGCATTTTTCTTGAGTAAATTTCACTTTAGTACACATGCAGTTGCGAAAAGTAATTTTATGGAAGGTAACAGTCAACGTGTGTTTTACAACCCTAAGGACAATAGGCACATATTAAGACTATATACATGTATGTTGAGTTCAAGTAGGAGTTTTGCTGCAATTAGCAAGCATGCAGTTATACTTTGAATGGTACATATCTAGAAACCACTGAACATGAAATACTGCCAGAAGATTCTTGTATATGTACAACACAAAAGACAAAAACCTGGCTTGTAGGACCTGGATATTGTGTACAGACTGTTTTATACACGCATTTTTTTTATAATTAAAATCATTTCTTGAAAAAAATTGTTAAAATGGCCTTTTTCAGCAGATAGCCTCTTTATCACCATGGTAGACACATCGTTGGGTCTTGGTATGCGAGCTTAATAAAACAAATCACAAGGACAAAATCTTACACTGCAGACATGAATGTGTGACAGATATACTGAACCCCAATGAAAAGTATCCACATAAAAAAATTAACACATTAATTTTGTAAGTTACTAAGTACTGTGTGTGCATATATGCATGGTTTGGAGCCTACATCAGGGTCATTCAGGACAACTTTTTAACTTTTGCTGGGTTGTTACATAGTGCATGTGACTTTTGTGCACCGAATATGGCTTCTGACCACCACTCCTATTGGATGGCTAAAATGACCTGATGTTTTCAGTGGCTTTAAAAAGGGATGTTCAGCCAAGAAAAAAGCCAGTGGTCTCAGGTGTGTTGAGGCGATCATGCCGCGTCTGAGCCAAGGTCAAAGACACCATGCTTTGGGGCTTGCAGAGGGTGGAGTCCCAATCACTCAAATCGCACAAAGAATGGGGTGTACTCGGCGCACCATCCAACGACTAATTGAACGGCAACAAGAAACTGGATCCGTAGATGATCGGCCTAGGCCTGGCCGAGAAAGAGTGACAACACCTGGCCAAGACCGTCACATCCGGCTGATGCACCTGCGAGACCGTTTCCGTACAGCAGCCCAAACAGCCCGTGAGACTCAAGGGGTGAATCACCGTCCTGTCAGTAGTTCTACTGTGGAGAGGCGACTGAGGAGCAGTGGCCTAACAGCCAGAAGACCTTACAGGGGTAACCTGCTGACCCAACCCAGAAGAGAAAGACGACTGCAGTGGTGTAGAGCACACTCCAGGTGGACTCGCCAGCAGTGGAATACCGTCCTTTTTACTGACGAGTCCCGTTTTTGTGTCAGCAGAGCAGATGGCAGAGAACGTGTGTGGCGCCGGACTGGGGAGAGATATGCAGATGCCTGTGTCCGTCAGGCAGATCGATGGGGTGGACCCTCTGTCATGGTGTGGGCAGGCATCAGCAACCGCTACCGGACACCCCTAGTGGTCATTCAAGGGATCCTCAATGCTAGGCGGTACATTGATGAGGTGCTGGAGCCGCACATGGTCCCATTTATGGAGCAGCATCAAGATCTGGCGATCTTTCAGCAGGACAATGCACGTGCACACTCTGCAAGATTAACAATGAACTTTCTCAATGAGAACAACATCAATGTCATGGAATGGCCAGCGTTCTCACCCGATCTGAGCCCTATTGAACATTTGTGGGATCAGTTAGGCCAAGGTATTCAACGGAGGACACCTAGGCCTACTACCCGAAACCAGCTGATCCAAGCTCTGCAGGAAGAATGGAATAATGTTCCCCAACACAGAATTCAAACCCTGGTCAGCAGTATGCGCCGCAGATGTATAGCATGTGTTGATGCTCGAGGTGGCCACATCCCATATTGAACAGAAAAATTTGTGTGACTTTCAATTAGGGCAGTTAATGACATTTTTTGCCTGTAAGTGACGTTAATGTCGGTAGAGCGTGACATTATTTTTACGCCAGAAAAGTGAATGCTTTGTTAAGTTCTAAGCACGTCTAGGTATGAAATGTTTCAAGTATAAACAATAAAATACTTCAAAATTGGCATGTGGATACTTTTCATTGGGGTTCAGTATACAAATGCATGTACCAAGAAAGAATTTACTGTATACCCCATCTCAGGCAGGAAGGGTTGATAAAAAACATTGCTTTGCAAACCACACGAACAGAAGCACTGAAGTATTTCCCTGCAGTGAGCATTGTTTGAGGAACCCATGCTTTTGGACACACCCAAGCCTGAAGACACTGGGTGTTCTATGCTTTTGGACACACCCAAGCCTGAAGACACCGGGTGTTCTATGCTTTTGGACATACCCAAGCCTGAAGACACTGGTTGTTCTATGCTTTTGGAAATACTCAAACCTGAAGACACTGGATGTTCTATGGACAACATCGCACGACTACAATGTTCACTTCACAATTTCAACTGTACAATAAATATACAGGACATATGGCACATCACATAAGGCAAAGATATCTAGATGCTATCTGTAACTCCTATATATGCTTGTATACTTGGGACCACATGACACAATTTTATTTGGACTTTTGTAATGTTGATATTACTTTTCATGTATAAAGCACAATTAGTAATCAATTGAGCCAAGACACAATCACAGAAATAATGATCATATAAGTTAAGTTTTACATGAGTCACATAACTTAGACAGTAAGTTACATGTATATTATATCTTCTTTATACAATTACATATCACTTCTAATTATTCTTCACATCTGACACAATTGCATAGTTTTATGAAAGAGACGGGGAGA
This sequence comes from Hermodice carunculata, assembly GCA_964020975.1. Lineage (NCBI taxonomy): Eukaryota > Metazoa > Annelida > Polychaeta > Eunicida > Amphinomidae > Hermodice > Hermodice carunculata. The sequence goes on along the minus strand of OZ026613.1, from coordinate 55,330,213 downwards.
GTTTGTGTGTTGATGCGAATACATACACACACATTTTCATGAGAATTCCACATTGGATGGTCATTTCAGCTTCAGTGACACACCCTTCATGCTAAACATAAGACAGATGTTCAAAGATATACAGTTTCTATGCCATCTTGTATGTGTCAAAAAAGACATTTTTCAGTCAGAACGATTTCATGTGTCTTTTCATTTTGTAGCATGCATGACAAAAACATTTGGTTCTCTTCATACAGTCTGTGGTACTTGTATGTTCCAAGGATTGGAGTGTGTTTGCTGGGCATGGTTCTTCTTACTGCTTGGCCGACTGCAGTCTTTCTATGTACGCCGTCTCCTTGTCTTCTTTCTTCTTGTTACGTGCTTCATACTCCAGTCTGAAGAGAAAATAAGACAAGCAACTCAGCTGGTGGCTAAATCAAAGGAACACAACAAGCAAATTGAATACAAGTACTCGGCATATTTTCATTTTGAAAATACATGCAGTATTGACAGAACTGTTATCCCTTGTAGAATAACCACAACTGCTCAAAGACCATCAATAAAGTTACACAAGTCACCTCTATCTCACACAAAAGTCCCCCCTTCTGGATGATGAACGTCTGGTATGAAGTCAAGTCTCATTTGGTGGAACATAATTGATGTTGGTTGTTTTTTGGCAACTGTCCAGGGGTTGTGTGTTGACATATGACTGCATACCTGCTGATCTGAATATTCCGATTTCCTTGTATTCTCACTTAAACAAAAATGCAATCACATATTGCTGGAAGTTAGCCCCCCTCACCTACAGATATTTTGACCTTGATAGTTGACCAACTGGCCTTATAGTGAAGAGCAAACTTCATGTATGTAGCACTGTGACCTCAGAAATGAGGTCAAGGTCACTCATGTACTGTCTTAGTGTGACTTTCACAGAAACATTAACATGTGCTGTCTGAGTGTGGCCCTCAAAGAGAATCATAACTATGTAACACATCAAAGTCCAGGCTGAAATAGTCCTCAAGTTCTCATCTGTAGAGTTATATACGCCTAAATGACCCTGTGACCTTGATAATGAGGTCAAGGTCACCCATGTGCTGTGTGACTCTCGCTGTCATACCCTCAAGTGTTCCTGTGCAATTTTGAATCAATTGGCCAAATGGTTTGGGAGAAGATTTTCTAAGATCTGGCCAAAAAAATGAACAAATAAATACATAAAGTCCAATAATTATTGGACTGTGACCATTAAAAAAAAAAAAAATATAGAGACCTACCCAAGGAACATCCCCATCAAGTTTGAAGTGAATCGAGTCAGTGGTTTTGGAGAACAAGTCAAAATCGTGAATTACCATTGCAATCCCCAGTCACTCGCAAAGTAATCAATATAACAGTATGCATTAACTAATGAGTACCCAAATTGAAAAATTAATTAAAAATCAGAGATACACAGTCACTCCATCTCGTGAATAAATTTAGTTGGCCCTTCTACAATGAACATATTCCCCAAGTTTCTGCATAATCGGAGTAATTATTTTGCAGAAGTCAAAAATAGCGAAAACACATTTTGTGTAAAAAATATTTGAAAAATCACAGTGCCACCTGTTGAACAAATTAAGGTATCCAGGTCCCCAGAGGTTTCCATAAGCAATTTTAAAGCAATTGGCCAAGCAGTTTCAGAAGAGCAGAGATTTTTCAAGATTTGGTCCAAAAAATGAACCAAAAAATTAATTTAAAAAATTAAAAAATCACTGCAGCGTGACCATTAAACAAACTTCGTAGAGACTCACCCAAGGTATATTGCCACCAAGTTTGAAGTGAATGTGCCCCGTAGTTTTGGAAAAGAAGTAAAAAATGTGAATTGTGGAAGCCAGCCGGCCAGCTGGATGACGTATGCCTAACCACCACATAAGGTGACTGACAAGTCAGCTGAGCTAAAAACTACTATGGGCAGCTTTTATTCTCTTATATATGTTTTGTGACCATGGAACAGCCGGGTCTCGAACCACCAACCTTCAGCACCAATCACCTTATCACCGTATGTAACAACACACTGATATATATATATATATATATTAATATATAATATATATATATATATATATATATATATATATATATATATATATATATATATATATATATATATATATATATATATATATATATATATATATATATGTATGTATGTATGTATGTATTTTAGAGTGTCTGCCCATGAGCACCTCAGCTTTTGTCATGTACAACACACAGCTGAGCATCACTTTGTGCATCAGTTTGGCTACCAGGACTCCTGCTGTGGATACTTGACAGTTTCTTCCCACTGATACCATTAACAATGAGCATGTTTTTACCAGTGAGTTTGGCTTCACAAAGATCTATTGAATAATGAATGAAACATGTAAAGAAAACATGGCTATTTCCCTGCATGAAATTTAACAATGGCACACATTTAAAGGGAATTTAGAAAAAAAAAGTGAAGTTGCATTAATTCATGTAAGACCTTCACGATTAACATTCTACGCTAGTGACACCGCAGACACAAGGTAGAATATTATTCTACCACACCAAAGATTTGTGACAATTTTATACGGTATAAGCCCAGGTATTGGAAATTATGTCTCCCTGCTTGTGTGCAGTGAAAAAGCATTTACTGTGTGCCCTTCCTCCAGTGGGGGGGGGGGGGCTCTCAATTGCTGCCAGACTCACACCTGTTCTTTAACTCATTCCATACCAGTCCCTGATTTTTCTGTATATTTACCTAGATTTAAGACGACAATTGCATATTTAAATTCTTCATGAAAAGACCTTTCGTTCAAGTACCAACATGCCTATAGTCTTAAGTCAGTGGTTCTGGTACTGACTGGAAAGTCATGCTGCAGCATGACTTGCCAGGCAGTGCCAGAACAACTGAATAAGGCCTGTCACCATAGTATGGAATGAGTATATGCTCTTTTGACATTCATAGGAGAATATACACAGCAATAATTGCTGCAGTAAAAACTCAGTGATTGCATGTAAGTATGCATTTAGTTCCTCAATGTATATACATGTACATTCAAGTAATGTCCAACCTGGAAAACTGATTAAACTTTTGCTCAAATAACACAGATACATGCATCCGTGACATAATAAACCTACAATAACATGCATATATGTATATACTCAATTGACAGCAAGTTTTGCAGAATCTGTCTGCACTAAAGATGGAACTCAAGATTCAAAGTTGTATTTATATGCAAGCATTCTGGAAAAAAAATGTGTTTTGGTAAAATTTTTGATATTTCTAAAAAAATATGCAAGATAAAATGCTCAAATTTGTGCTATTATACATGTAATATCAACACATATATCTGTAAAAAAAGTACCAGGAATTTTTCATAACTGTATCTGTTTGTTTACAATGGTGATACAAAAATTGGAATACGGTTGTTTATGTGAAATTGATAAAATTTATGGGACTCATCTTTGATATACATGTACATTATCAAAAACCCTGATCATTCCTTAGAAAATCACTTATACCTTTATGCTCTAGAGAGTTTTTTGAGTAAATCAATTTTTGATTAAAATCAGAGAATTCATTCTAGAGAAATACCCATGTGAAAAGGGCATTTCAGATCAGATACCTATTGTCAATAATCAAGATCCAAAAGTTAACACAGTCCATTGACTGCCGTGTTAACATTTGAAGTATTTTGTTAATTTCTTCAGATTGTATTAGGCCTAGAACTATAATTTGGACATATGATAGACAACATAAATGTCTACAAAAATGTCCCCAAATCTCAAAATGAACAAAATCATCCAAAATCAGTTGGACATTGCCTTAAGTGTGGCAGTACATTTTGGTAAAGAAAAAATGTGGTCATCAAATACACATAAAAGGACAACTGTATGAATATGATTATTCTGCCACCTACCTGTGCCTAATGATGCGCTCTACAATCATCTGCGTAGTCAGATCACTGCCACTGCTAATCTGCTTGAACTTGCCACACTTCTTTGGAATCTAATTGACAAGTAACAAGAACCTGGGCACTACAGTCAACACCACATCATACCATACACAGGCATATAAAACATGCTTGATATTCCTAAAATACTTGAAATGAAAGCTTACCAAGAAGAGATCATTCAGCAATAACACAGTGATGGTTTACCATGCAGGCACATACGGTCATTTTTTTCCTGCAAATTCTGAAAGCTTTCAATATTTTGTGTACAAGAAATTTGAAGAAGGGACCTCATTTGAAGTGTACTCAAACTGGTGCATTACATGGACAGAATGCATCATAATCACAATATGCATATCAGACAGCACATATGGCAACATCACTGATAGTGATCACGTTTACCTTTCTTTGTGTGTGTGCACATGCAAAATTCAGGGGCAGGGGGTGAGGGTGTTTTTGTTCGTTTGTTTTTCTTTTTTTCAGAAAGACTATATCCATGGTCCTCAGCTGGTAACTATCAGAAAAGTATGAAATACCCACTGGCAGGCTCTGCTATTTTTCTGAATAAAACCCATATAAATAATTAAAGAACACAAGACCCTGAAATACACTGAAAAAACATGACAAACTACAGATGTGTATACATTTTGTGATTATGTTGGTTCAATTTTCTTTGCAAATACTACTTTCCCCAATTCATGATGTACATGTAATTCTGAATCCATCTTGATGATAGTTTTTCTTTTCAATGGAAGTCTACACTACAGACTTTTTCAGAAGCATTGTATAGTCTGGCATGATATGGACTATTCAAGAAGATAAAATATTATCGGTAAACAATGAGTAAAAGAAAAGATCTGCTTTATAGACTGTAAGCTTGACCAGCAGGATTTACCCAAGTACTTACCTCATAAGGGTCCTTGCCATCTGCATCAGGCATGATGGGAGTGTTCCCATGGATCACTATGTCTACCTTGAAGTGGTCCATCATTTCATTTGTCACAGAGTACGGTGCCCCGATAACTACCTCTGACACATACTGAAACACACAAGATTATTACCATTAGTCCATCTATATTGAGTTTGCTACAGGACCGTACTATAACACTGGTATGTCTCAAGTGTACTGATCAGTTTGGATGAGTTTTGTTTGAACAAGAGCTTTCAGTTTACCATGTCATGAAAGTAAAGAAAGACTGATTCTTCTGTGGACAATTAAAATGTTTATTTTCATATATAATTGCACAAATCGAAATAACTGGACATAACACAGACATATGAAAGTAAACATTTCAGGTAGTCCACTTACACCCGAGAAGAACAAGTCATACTTAAGTTTCTTAGCCCCCCCCCCCCAAAAAAAAATGGAAGACCTTGATAAAAATTTGTACAAAGTCTATATTTTTGGAAAGGACACAATTCACAATTTGTGCACATACCATACCTCTATCTTTTTTCTAATCACCCAAACATAACTTGTATATTAAATACATATACACTGCAGACCAAATATTTCCCATTCATATATAATTTCACTGGCTGGCACAGCACAATGACATTTTCAAACATGATGACTAGTGCACAGAGGTAAGGTGCCTGCAGTGAAGAGATTACGTTAAAATATGTCAGTTGTATTGGACAATAATTCAAGCTTGTTTTTTTTATCTACATGGGAAAGAGACATTAATCATTAATTTTATTTCTACAGAGGCTCTAAGGAAAAGCATGTATCTTTATGTGAATTTGCCATCTAAATATGAATTGTTCTATTTTGCACTACAACTTTTTTTGGCGACAACCCAGTAACCAAGCAAGACAACTTTTTTCCATATTTTTTATCTCAACTGACCATGATTAAGACTGGATCCTACATTTGATATGCGGATATGAGAAAGGCCACAACAACTCATCTTCTGAAAAGCTGAACACTGATAATTTTATCATCAGAATTTTAATGAATACTGTGGTTTGTCTATTTTGCAAAAGGCTCTGAACCCTCCCCCTGGATGTCTCTGCCCTCTCTTATAACTTTTTGTTTGCTTGATTCAAACCCAAAAAAAAAAAAAAAAAAAAATTGCCCTAGATATAAAGGTCTTTGCTATCCCATGATTCAATAAACTGGAGCTGGCACCAGAAGAAGGATCAGATGGTTATTTGTTTGTCTTTTTTGATACTAGATGTCAGCACCATATGAAAGCTCAAATGCATGTATTTCAGATGACTCCATTCCTTACCTAGGGCATGACTTGTGATCTGAAAGTTTTCACTTTAACTTGACACTGATATAACAGAAATATCAGATACTTTTACTGGAATACAACTAAATTACAAGTTATTCTAAGTTACATTCAGCATTCATTTGACCTATCTTTCATCTTTTGTCCATAAATCTATGTGCGAACAGCAAGGACAGTCATTTCTGACATGTGCAGTTGGGTAGATCATAGCATCAGTGTAATTTAAGGAGTTTCACTCTGTTTTACTGACCAAAAGTTTTGATGTACATGGAAACACTTGTGAGATTCAAACAGTGTGACATCAGGCAAGATTGTCTAAATGACCCAGTAAAGCATATGTGTTTAATAACTGACACCATATACATGTCTTGGGCCATTCTTCACTATTTATATAACCACAAGCAAGTGGTATTTATAGAATCCACATTCATTTGTGCTAGCATTTGAGCTTGTTGCCATGGGATTTGCAGACCTCATTTGCTACTGGCAAAAACCACACTGCATATGTATTAGGGTACATGTAACTTGGTAAGTAATGGTCAAAGTTTTTTTTGGCTTTTGCTTTGTTTTTAATGCAAACAGTATGTAAACTACCCATACATGTATATATGAAATAGTTGTCCTTCCTATGGTAATATATGACAACATACTTCACTGGGCAGGTCTTCCTGACTCTTACTTACGTCAAACATGGGCCCCCTACTGCCAAATTGTCTGGTAACTCTCTAGTGCTAGAGGTAGGAAAACCACAAAAATATTCACTTCCAGGAGCAAAGAGCAATACGTTTGCACATATAAAGGTATCCCAATTTACATAAAAATATGTCTTGTCACTAAACAGGTAATAAATGACAGATAATTGATAAATGCATAGATATCAACATTAGAAACAGGTATATAGAAAATACCAACATGTACCTCCAACACAAGAGAGTTCCCGACAATTTAGCATTAGGGGCCACATGTGTGTACAATAATCCACCATGCCAATATGAGAGCTGAGTCTAACTTTAAGTGAGAGACTTGTTTGCGCGGAGTCCAGGTTGTATCATGTGTAAGTACTGGACAGCACTACTTACTCTGTTTGCCAACACACTGAGTACACGCTCATGTAGATTCATGATGGGGAAGTTGGAACCCTTGTATCTATTCACAATCTACAAGAAACAACACAGAATAAAGACATAGTTGATCCAGCATCCTGGGGCACTGTGTGTCCATACATATAATGTATTGAGAAGGGCTACAGGAAACTACAGCATCCATCCAGCTGGGACTCCTTTTATGACCAGTGAAAGCATCCCATGTGGATCTTTGCAGGAAACAGGCAATCATTTATCATAGTTACATGTGCCTATGCAACCCTTCCCAACATGGTATAACATTTTGATTCCCATTTTCCTCATGCACCACCTACAATATGAAGATTTATTTCCTTCTGTGCTGTACTCACATCCAACATTTTCTATTACCCTGAGGCCCAACGTCTGTTCAATATTCTACTTCATCTATCATGTTTATATCTGTATCCTTATGCTCAGCACAGGAGCATCTTGATACAAATTGCATGCTGGCACATGCAACCAGATTTTAGAGAACTGTTTTCATCTGCAACATTCATGTCACAAATAATTTTTGCTAAATTTAAAAAAATTGTCAATCCGTCATCCACATGAAGTGTTTACCTTTCTTTTTTTCCGCCCCAATTTTTGGGGCCAAGATCAATATACAGCTGTATAAATATTAGTCCATTGCATTTTTTGTTGTTGTTGGTGTTAATTTCATCAGAACTTTTTTCAAAATGTCAGCAAAGCAGTGAAATATTTTATCAACCAGAAGTCTCTGTACAAACAGTGCATATTTACCTGACTTACATACCTGTACCCCAAAATAAGTCCCAACCTGATATATGAGCAGAGTTCAGCTTTAGCTACAGTTGAACTGAGCCAAGATGAACAGAACTGAGCCCAGCTTAACTTTAAGCTGATAGTGTAGGAATGTGTAACCCACATACTTAACATGGGGACTTCCTTTAACTATGATCAACCAAGTTTAAAGTGGATGTAGAGTACAGTTTTGGAGAAAATTACCTAATTCCCATTCGTTTCATTAATTATTACATACTTTTGAAACTTTCCTAAAAACCAAGAAATGATAGTAGCATCATTAAATGTGCAGGAATGGTGAACATCAAGTCAAGCTACATTCCCTCCATATTTGAAGAGAAGAGAATACAACATGTGCAGTGGTTTAAAGGTCCTATTGCTTGACAAGGTCTAACCTTCTACAAATTGTGGGTTCAGATGTCTTAGAAATAATATCTGTTTTTTTTTTTTTTAAATATTTTAATTTCAAATGATGACTTTGAGGCATTTAAAATGAGCCTTCTTGGCAAGCCATTAGTGCAGGCTTTGTACTGGTCACTGGCACGAAACTATTGCTGACGTCACAAACACAACCCTTTTCCCAGCCAGCATGTAGCAGCCAACAAAGCTGTATTAATATTAATGCAAGCATTAGACATGGCAAGCTCAGAAAACTACAGCAGTGATAGTGAGTGTGTAGACCAGTATCTTTTACCAAGACCAAGCTTATATCTACGGTTTCCAGAGAACTCGAAATCTTAAAGATATACAGACTCATTCCAGACTGAGATATCCTCCAACTGTCAAGAGGGCTGCAGTTGCTAGGATTACCAAACAGAACCCGTAGGATACGAGGCCCTGCCGCCACTGTGAGAGGCTTGGACCAATGATGGAGTAACGAGCCATGTCACAGGCCGTTCATATACAACACACACAGTGGCTTCCTGTAAGCACAACAACCTGGTCTATTTGCTCACCTGTCAATGCTGCGGTCTACAGTATGTGGGTCTGACCAAGCCAACATTTTCTATACATCAAAAATAAAGATGTAAACCAACCTTCAGGTGTGCAAGAAAGTTTGATATAGGGCATTGCCATGTTTCCTAATTCCTTCAATTAAATATGTTTAAACCAACCTTCAGGTAGAAATTTCTGTCTACCTAATCACTCTGCAGTTAATTTACCTTTGACCATTCAGATTCTGTAACACATTTGCACTCCCCCTGAGCTGTCACACACCACAGCACTCAGACTGGACAGAGAGAAATATTGGCTACATCAGTTGAGCAACTGAACCATTAGGCCTCAATGTTACGGGTAGATAGACATGCTTGCTAAGTCTTATACTAAAATTTATGTTCTGTGTCTGTCATCTATTACATAACAACTAGTCAACCCCTCCATAAGTTGACCCTTGGAACACCAAAAAATTGCAATCCCATTTTGCTATCCTTTGATACTTTTTCATTTCCTTAGCCAGTACAGGAGGATTTTTTTCCCCTAGTACATGGCTTCTCTCAAGTGCACTGTGTGATTTGGCACTTGTCCTTTCAGTTACCAGGGCATGGTTACTCGACCACGTGACACCATCATGCTTACCAGGAGACATCATGGTAAACCCCTCTGTTTGGGCAGTAGTCTTAGCATGCATCATGACAGGCTCTTTCTGTGCTGCTGAATGTGTGTCAGAAAAGTTGCCCCCTGCTATATACAGATATAAGCAGCGGTTTGCTGTGTTCCAGCTCATAGAATTTTTTCAAAATCAGCACATGCTGAGTACTCAAACCTTGTGAAAAAATTACCATGCAGATTGAGTAAAGCTACATTACTACCAAAATTGAAGAGAATCTGTCTTGTGGTTAGGGACAAGAAGTTTAAAACTACCAGAACTCTAAACATAAATTTTCAATGGCTGTATATCAATGGTTAAGAGAACTGCTTGAGTTAAGATGTTTTTTTCCAAACGTTTTCTTCAGCACAAACAAAATTCTTGTGCATCTTATTGGTAATGCTTGAAGATGTACCCACCCCTCTATGTATATTGTATGTACATGTACATGCACATTATCACCATCTTCCAAAGACAAGACTCTGAACTTATCAACTACACTGACTGTATAATCAGAAATTACAGCAGTTCCAAACATTTTTGCACTTCATCATCTTGATTTAATTTGGCATTTCTTGTATACCAACTTGGATCACTGTTCAGTCAAACATGCTAAAATTTCAAAGTATACCAAACTGCAAAAGAAGAATCCAATTTCTTTGCACTAGCTGCTAAACACATCATCAGAGAGTGTGGGAATTTTTTCTTGTTCAAAATGATGGGAGCGAATCAGATGTCCCAACAAGAAGCCCATGGGCCCAATGCTCTGCTGACATATAATCTGATGACCATCAACACAAAAACCATTTCCTGAAACACATTTCCTCAATGACCTTGAGGAATTAATCAAGGTTATCTATATTATGCAGTATCAAACCTCCATATGATACACATTTTTGGTATGCTTGCCTTATTCTTTATCAAGATATTGAATTAAATGCCCTTTCTTAAAGTGCTTAAAGACCTTGAAAAATAGGTCAAGGTCACACAATCATTGGGTAAAAGTGACCCAAAAAGTAGGTCACCAAGTACCCATTTATGTACAATGTACTCAGTCGCAATTTTTATCTGGAGGCTCAATTCTATTTGCCATTGATGGCCAAGCTACATGTACACCCTGGCATTCCACAACCATCCTTTCCACTTTACAGGTCTGGTGACCTAACAAAAATAGGTCATGGTCACTGATATTACATAACATATAAGTACTGGATCTGATCTATATATCCTATAAATTTGGCATGTCTAATTCAATTCCTTTGGAATTTTCTATATTTCAAGATTATATTGACTCACAATTTCAGTCAAAATAAAGTCTGAACCACTAGTATCATAAGCAATCCAGATTTTCACCTCCACATTCCCACTGCAATTCACGAAAATCCAGAAAATGCTACAGATGCTGGACTGCTCACAAGATTGTCACATTTTGACCCATATATTACATAACACTATATGTGACACCACCAACATTGAAGTTGACACAAATTTTCATACATTTTATATGTCCTAAAAGTAATGTGGGCCTAACTCAAAAACTGGGGGGCTCAGAGCACTCACAAGATGACTCCTATATTCCAACTGGCCATTTGACTTTCAACTCTGATTGAAAAATTTGTATGTTCAAAATGTGAGTCCCACATCCAGCTTTCCCCGCATGGTCTGTTGGTTCAAAACAGTAAATAAATTTTTGAGTAAGTGAAAAAAACCCAATAAATTTTGACAGTACCAAACTCCCTAATCACTGGATCACAGTGACCCAAAAAGTAGGTCACCAAGTACAGTTTCATATGTACAATGTACTCAATTGCCTGCTAAAACAGACTTTCTGGAGGGGGATAGACTGTTGGCATCCGTGGACCACAGAAAGTCTGCTAAGGAGGCAATGTACTCAAGTGTAATTTTGATACTGAGGCTCAATGCAATTTGCCATTGATATCCCAGCTACACCCTGCAATTACAAAATCACCTGTTTCAACTTCACAGAGCTGGTGACCTGACAGAAATATGTCAAGATCACTGATATTACATAACATATTACATCGGATGTGATCTATACATCATATAAATTTGGCAAGTCTAATTCAATTATTTTTCAACATGTGGAATTTAGTATCTTTCAACACATTTTGGCTAATAATATTTGTCAAATTATAGGTGACGCCACTAGTATTACATGCACCAGTAATTCTGACCTTCTCCACAATCCCACTAAATTTGATGAAGATCTATCACACATTAAGGATGCTACAGTGGTCACAAGGTTAAAACAATTTGACCCATGTATAAGATAATGCTGTAGTGCCACCAACATTGAACGGGGCCTAGATTTTCATACACTTGACAAGTCCTGAAAGTTATATGGGGCTATCTTGAGAACTGTGAAACATATTGCCCTCACAAGCAAAAGTTGATCGACTGAGCTCTGCAACCTATGGTCAGCAGAGCTGAAAACAATTTGTCCAATTGTAAGACAACTTGCGCTGAAGGGTAAATATCACAAACACGCACAAAAATGTCTGCAACTACATTGTACACATAAACGGCATGTAATGCAATTATGGTAATACACCATAGAGATAATAAAATCTGGCATGCTATTTCAATGAACAAAGCCAAGAAAAAATATGGTAACAATGAAACCTGTCTTAAAAGATCAGCCCTGGGATGATCAAATCATGTTCTCTCAAGACAGATGGTCTCTCACAGGACGTAAAAATTAAATGAAAAGTATCCTTAAAATGTGGTCTTTCAAGGAAGGTAGTCTCTCACTGGAGTGGTATCTGAAGACAGGTACTACTGTATCACAAACTTACTGGGTCAGTGTGTATCCCAACTATGACGTACTGTCCTTCTTTGGAAGCGGCCTCTAGAAAGTCTACATGTCCAATATCTGACGACAGTTAAGTTTGTTTACTCCAACACCTTGGCACCATGAATAGACAACGACATGCATATATTTAGTCCATCTCCTCCATAAAGAAAGGGAGCCTAATTAACCCTTAAAGTGCTAATCACAAGTATAGTCTTTTTCTCATACTGTTAAACCTATAATGTTTAAAAGATTCAAATTCCTCATGAAGATACATGTACCTTTCATTCAAGTACCAGCAAGTCTAGTCTAAACCAAAAAGTAGTCTTAGTCAACAGTCCCTTTTTGGGACACATTGTGCGCAAAGTGTCCCGAGGAAAGCTGTTGACTCAGTCTTAAATCAGCGCTTTAAGGGTTAAAACTTCCAGTTGTCCACAAAGCAAATAGAGCCATATGATTTACAGATATACTCAACACTGGAATTAATTTGGGTTGGTACAGATTATATATATAAGTTGTCACCGAGGTGCACAATTATTAAGTGTAACATGACTGTCTAAATACTTTTATCATACTTAAGTTGACTTCCTGAAGCTTGACAACCATATACAATATATGACAAGAAATGAAAACATTCAAGGATCAATGCTGTACACTTTTTTTTTTTTTTTTTTTAATGTTTATATTTTCATGGTTTTTTTACTTTTGACATTCCACTGTAGTTTCAATTCCAGTGTTTTGGACATGATATTTATTCAAACAATCTTAAAATATTATTCCACTATGTTTTTATTTTCCCATTTTTTTGTGCCATCAGGGAAATAAGTGAAAATTATACAGCGAAATCAAAGCAATTTACAGTACAAGCATGTGATATTAGAACTGCATCATGTGGACATAAAGAACCTGTTTTTGTACCCTTGATCAAACATACCACACACTCAAGCCACACCTGCTTCAAACATGTCAATACTGTGGGCTTTAATATATGGATGTATCCAAATGATCCTGTCCTTTCTATCATAACAAGCCAAACAAAAATTTATCTCTCCCCACCCCCTCACAAAAGTATGCTCAATTGAGGTGTTGCCTTTCATGACTTGCCTTAATGTTTCATACTTTAAAAAATGCTATGTTTTGAAATTGATCTCCTCTGCAATGTGTTTGGTTGCCAGTTTATATACCCATTACATAGCAAAGATGTGAAAATCTCATACACAAATGAAAAATGTGAAAAACTATTATTGTATGCATTGTATCTCCACCAGATTTTTAAGTACAATGTACTTATCAGCAAGGATCCAGGGGTAGAAATTCGCTTTTTTTAACTTGCCCCAGGGCAACCACAGCATTTTTAAAAGTTGCCCAAGCCTCCAGAAAGTTGCCCAGTTTCCCACCACATGAGAATTGTAGTTAGCTTGTTAAAAGACATTTATAATGTTGCAATTATATATGCACAAGAGCTATATTTGTCACCGCTATGAAAATGGCATTCTCGCACGAAGAAGAATAAGATTCTAGGAACTGTAATTTAATGTTGCAACAATTATTGGAAATGACATGTTCTGCTGAGTTAGAAAGTTGGCCCATGGGAAACCATCTAAGGAAATAAAGTTGCCCGACATGAATGAAAGTTGCCCATGGCACCTAGACACATGCGAATTTCAAACCCTGGGATCTATGACTATATGACTTGTTCAGCTTCCAAGGCAGGTGTGCTTAATGACCATCATAGTTAAAAAGTTGAAAGGATATGGAAGAGATCAAACGCCCCAGCTACATAAACTATGCGGTCCCCTGGTGCTGGCTCCCTGCCTGAGGAAAACTGTAGAATCTTCTTGTTGGTTGGTAGGAACTGGGAGGTGCCTGTCCATGGGCTTCTTGTGCTGTGGTCCTGTTGATAAAATGAGGAATATTCATATTATTATTGGAAATATCTAGTTCAGGAAACAGCAGGTAAATGTGGGTGTAATATGTCACAGTATATGAATCATTGATTTTTTAATAAGGAATCTGGAATGTCTTAATATCTCCCCCCCCCCCCCAAAAGAAAAAAAAAAAGAAGAGAAAACAGATAGACAGCAACATTCCCTATTAAAACAGACACATGAATATTACAATACATACATGTATGTGAAGTCATATGATGTTAACTATTATGAAATGAGGCTATTTATTAACCAAATATACACATATTGGTCTAAAGACTTGTATTAAGATTATCAGTCAACTACCAGTACTACATGTATCATGTGATCTACCTGGAAAAGTTATAAATTGAGAACACTTACCAATAAATCATGGACATAACATTTTTTTTGCAATTTTCCCACATAATTTACGTGTGGTATGGTTTACCATTAGGGGTTACAGCAATCTTGCCCCAGCTACAAGGTAAGTTCTACTATACTTGTAGTTCTTATTTTAACTTCACCCCAAAATGAACCCACACTTTCAGCTCCATCCAACACACACATAGAGGTGCAGCTCAACAATACCAGATTTCACAGGGTGCACTTCTGTGCACTCGTATGAGAACAAAGTATGCTGTATTTGGTCTGTACAGTTTCCCACTACATGTACATGATTGTACTGCCATTGCCCTGTTTAACATTTGAAGTCCCGTTTTTTTTTTTTTAAACCACCCAAATGTGCCTGGATATCAAACGTTCTCAGTACAACACTTTTGACTGAAGTGTCTCAATACAAAAAGCTTTGACACAAGTTATGGATGAGACCTGTTGGCCACAAGTCAGGACCTTTTCTTGATGATGGTGGCATGCTTAGCATACAACCTGCACCAAGAAAAGTTGTTAATTGAGTCTGATCATGGCTCCCAGAGTTTTAACAGGGATCTGCCTATGTGTGCATATCATTTAGATATGAGCACTTGTTCAGGCCTCTGTGTATTCAGAAATTAGACCATTAAGCCTTAACTAAGGTATTATTAATTTCATTTTCATATCTCACATGAATCAGCATCAGCTGGGATGCCAATCATGATGTATGTATATAGGTAATACAAAGTAAATACCTGCCAAGCCAAAAAGCCTGCTGGCAGGATGAGCTCCCATGGTCAAACCCAAGGCTGGAAAAATTGTGTGGCGGTTTGTGTACCTTTTGTATCCATTTTCAGCAAATCATTGATATAACTTTACCCATATACACATTAACTTAATTTAAATGGTATCACGGGCAGGTGTGGCACTCAGAGAACATTAGCTGTGCAATTCTAATCAACTAATAGTCTGGTTATTGGGCAGAAGCTTGGCTGGCAGATACTGGCTAGTCATATGTGGTGGTGGAAATGCATGTAAAGCAACTGTGAAGTGAAATAAAAATTTTGAGCATATCTGGCTACAGACACATCACCATGATAATGAAGACTACTAATCATAGTCCATGTCCCTATATACAGTTCTCCAGGTAAAAGCATGTCCCAGGTATATATTGCCTTTGTACAATTGTGTGCAGAGGTTCTTAACTCTATCATATATACATATTTTAAGAAGTCAAGTACCCGAATAAAACCTTTGACTTGAACACTTTCTGCAATCTGCAAAGTAGTAATATTAAACTGTCCTTGTATTTAATTATGGTCAAATTATGCATTTTTTTTAAAACAGACAATATCTAACTTATTAGCCCATTTTCCCAGGATACAGTTATTTTCAAAATACTACGTAGAGGGGAGAGAAGAGGCAGAAGGAACTATATGAAATGAAAAGAATACTCTTGGTTCACAACTAAGAACAAAACGTTTGAGATCATGTTAACCAAAGGGGTCCTAATGATATATTTGCACATAACCTTTTTACATGAAACTTTATAAGCAAGAGGACCATGCATTTAACTAATTTTTTTTTTGGGGGGGGGGGGAGGGGGGGAGGAGGTCACATAAAAAAAATCAGATGTCATTGGTAAACAGCTTTTCTGGGCACTACACCTAAAGTGTGCTGAAAAAAAATCCCTGTTGACTCAATCCCCTGGATGTTAAAAATCTTGAAGCCTGAATATATATGAGCTTATAATTAACCATAGGGAGAGCCTGCTGCCTGGAAACAATCCCATATGTACATGTACTCTCCTACATGTGTGATAGACTGAGCTTGGTCTGCTGTGCAGGCAAGCAGAGATGAGGGCTATTACAATGTGTAGTAAGTCATGCAAGTGATCCAAATATGGGGAGACTGTCCATTTGTTAGGTACTTCTACATGTTTTCTACATACTATTGTACTAGTTCAGGGTACTAAGTCATGCAAGTGTGCTGCCAAATTTCTGCATATAAAAAGTGCTCAAAATGAACCCAAATGTTTGGTTGGTATGTACACATACAATATGAAATAACACCAAGAGCACATACAAAGTTATCCAGACAAGGTGTTATTTAGTGTTGTGCCCACTGTCCCCAACTTATGTACTCATGATCCCAAATTGTACAACTATGAGTCAAAATATTCCTGACTACTCGTATTTTGTAAATGCCACAATTTGGTGGAATCATCTGTAAAACGTTCCATATTGAATTCAAATGTCCTTAGCAACTGGTCTAGATACTTTTAGCACCAATGTTACCTCTTGTTATCAGAGTATACTATGCATTATATTATTTGCTTTGTCCAAACTTGTCAGTACATACTGGTACCCCACACTACACAACTATCAACCCTCACAGTGTTATTTGGGACACTGAATAAACAGCTTTCCTCAGCATGCTTTGGGCACACCTCACCTGGTGCACAAAGGAAAGCTGTTCACTTGCACTATTCTTTTGAAAAGCAGTGCTTCTGGAAAAGGCACAGGCAGACTGTTAAATATGTTTCTTGTGAAATAATGAAAAGAATATTTCATGAGATATCATAACAACCACATACAACATATACATGTTAAAAGTTCCCACAAAGTATTTTGTTCTCACCTGTCCTATAGTTTCTACACGATCCTTGTCTGGCGTTTTCTCCTGGTCGTATTCATGATGCTGTTTGGTGACCAGTAACATTCTGTTCACAGAATGAAACACATATAAGGTAGGGTCAAACAGGAATCTGACAATTTTGTGGATCTAACCACATGTAACTACAGTAAAAGTAAAACACGTGCAGTTTGAAAGAAAATGTGTAAAATTAGATGTCTGAAATCATGATAAATGTGCACTTTGCACGCTGCTCTTTTTCTCTTTCTTTCCTTCCCCCCTTCTTTTATTTCCTTTTTGTTCTTGTTTGTATTTTGTTTTTTTGCAAAGAAATTAAAAAGACTGGCTATATATTTGCAAGTAGTGCCCACAATGTTTTGTGGCTCCTGAACTTTCAACAAGCAGGTGATAATGCTAATTGCTACTAAGACCTTGTACTTTAGAGCATCAAGATATGTATTTCTGATTGATGCCCTGTGCAAGGTCAATTACTGTCCTGAATATATGTTTCCTCCTTGTAAATGGGTCAATTGTTACGTATCTATTCAGCTATCATATACATGTAATGTATTTGGCATGTGGTTGACATAAATGGAACATACATGTAGTCAAACACAGCCTGTTAGTATGGTGTGCATTTGCAACAGATGTCAAAGTATAGTGTTTGTATTATATAATAATGAAAGAAAGCAATTTACAACTGAACGAATCTAATGCCAATGAATAATAACCATCTTGGTTTGTAACCAATATGTTGCCATCATGCGTTACCATACATCCTGGAAAGTCTGTCACCAGTCTCTTGTCACTGATCTCATGTTTGGGCCTGAAGTTTGTTCCTGTCATAATGATGCACTCATGAAACATTGCTTATAGTGTCACCCTCTTAAAATAAGTTTCTTTCTACACTTCTATTCAACACTTCATTTATCATAGTCCAAAGTACAATTTTTTACACTCCTATCCTGCTTGCTAGAGATGACTTGTTTTTGGCAGGTACCAAGGAGCAAACAAGTGCTCTGGCACCCTAGCTACTCAGGGAAATCAATAAAGTAAAAAAATGTAACTACTCTCATGGTGGTATATGTATTGTGCTTTCACAAGCATATTATACAGTATTATCAGTATCAAATGATGGTGAAACACTGTTTCACAGTACTCTGACCTGTGCACGCATGCAAGTCTGCCACAAGGACTGGTATGTCAAACAACAGGACATCTTTAAGCACTGCTTACATGAATAAAGAGCCTGGTATTACAGTTACTGACCCATAAAAGAATACTGAATCATCAAAAAAAAAAAAACAAAAAAAAAAAAAAAAAAACCACTGCAGGTGCAACACAAAGCAACATCCTTCCAATGTACACATATTAACTCTTTCAGTGCTAAATTTTGGACTGAGTCAACAGTTTTTCTTGGCGGATATTGGGCACACTGCGCCCAATGTGTGCTGAGAAAAGCTGTTGACCTGAGATATTCTCTCTGCAACATAGGCATGCTGGCACTTGAATGAAATTTTTTTTTTACCAGAAATACGAATCTGAATCCTAATGATAATTCAGACTAGTTTGACTTAAGTAGATCACCTTTAGTTGTGACTGGCACTGTAAGGGTTAAACCAACAAACCTATTTTCATTTTACTGTTAGCTTTTCACTGTATTTCTTTGTACTATGGCCCTTGATAGTGTCATCCTATTGGTAGTTGCTACTGTTCTCTTGTCACTACCATGGTTACAACGAGTGAGTTCTACCATCCTCGAATCATTCAGCCATGCCAAGTGTGACATTTTATATGACAACCCCAAACCACTGGGAGATCATGAACAGCTTAAATACATGGTCATACCTGCCCACTAGGTCTGTTGTAGACACACCTTGTGTTCTTTTGCACTCTCTGCAACATCAACATGAAGCTTATCACATCAGTGAAGAGACAAATATACATGATTGATGTGCAGTGGTACCTGCTATTTCAGACTACCCCCATAACCAGCAAAAACGGGGTCTCATATTGAAGGTAGTTTTAATATGCTGGAAAACTTATGAGAAAATACTCCAGTGTCATCGCAGGCTGGTCTTAAAAAGATATGATGTCTCTCTCCTGAGAGATAGTCTTTAGAGCAGAGTACCACTGTATAACTGATGCAGCACTAGGATAGTAACACTTCCCATGGGCTAAACATGGTAGATTCTAAATTTCACAGCTACACATCAATATTGAAATTTGCAATCTGTGTGTCATGTTATTCTTGAATCTCACAAGTGCCCTTTATTTCCAGAAATGTTAGCAGACCCCCCCCCCCCCCCCGTGTATTAACCCTTTCCCCCTTGAATTAAGACTGAGTCAACAGCTTTCCTTGGCATGGGTTGGGCACTTAGTGCCCAACCCATGCCAAGGAAAGCTGTTGACCTGGGGCATGTGATCTTGATAAGTCTCACATACATTTCTCATTCAAATTGTTTTTCATAACTGTTGAAATTAGTTGAAAACACTGGAGCAGACGACATTTGACCAGCAGCCAGTTTTGGCCGGTTTGAGGAAGAAGGGGTTAAAGCCACATGCCAATATCATGGTGGATGTTTAAAAGCTGTTGCTCAACAACTGAGTCAGTGATTTTGGTTGGACATTGAAATGCCTGCCCCATATTGCACATTGTAGTGCAGTTTCACAATTCACTGACAAAAAGTCTGAACCTTCATGAATTTGGCTCCAGAGTTACATGTCTACATAGTATTCAATAATTTGTATTCAATACTTTGTACAGCACTTGGAAGCTTTGACATTTAGGTTTGTTTCAGCAGATAATATTTGCAATATCTGGCTACTTTGAATGCAACATAGTTAGCCTGACCTGACATCTTACTTGTGTCTCACAGCACATTCTAACAACTCTTCGATTTCAAATATTATTTTGTCCAACAGTGTCAAACTTTGAGCACATGAAATTATTAAAATTCCGGGAATAAAACCTGTGAAGCTACTTACTCATATCTACCAGCCGCCTTGACCTTATGATAGGTGTCAATGCCATCTGATGTCATAGTGATGTCATCTGTGACCAATCAGACAAAAGAACTATATCAGTACAATTTCTGTAAGCTTTAAAGTAATTGTGTTTAGCAAACAGTTTTTAAAGTAAAAAAGCAGCACACTTCAACGACAGATGTGTTTAATTTGAATAAATTTCATAGTCTAACACTCAACACAGAACATGTTGCGCTTTAAAAATAGCAAATATACTCATTGCAGGTAAGGAGATTGAACTATTTTTCCTAAATCACAGAACTTAATGATATGCAGAACATTTTCAACAATCTGAACTTTTCCTCTTTAATTTTATGAACACAGAATATGTTGGCAAGATTGTATATCAACACATTTTGCATACACTTCCTGGCAATCTTACGCACCATAATGGTCCCCTTCTTACAAGGCCACCCCTAGTACACCTGAAATGTGGCTTTTATGCAAGGTGTGAGCTTAGACAAGGCAAAAGGCCATTAAGTCTAGAGGCTGATTTATGCAAGGTGCACTCTCTTCAGGGGGAAAATGAAAATGTTATACTTGCTGCACAGAGAAGTGGCCTTTGTCGAGGGGGTGGCCTCTCATCAGGGACCTTATAAGAGGGGACCACAGTACATCTTTTGATGCAAAATACATTAACCTACGGTAAACTGCTTTACTTTTACTGTATTCTTATTTTCGCTCAGGCTCAATCAGTCTGTTGCTGGGCTGAGATGGAGAATTGGCTTATTACATAACATACTCATAAAAGCTGTGATACACCAAGCAGGCAATCTTACCTCCATGAACGCAGAAATCACACTCGTACTTGTCTAATGTTTCAATGGTCGTCACATATGGTGCATCTTCTACAACCTGCAGAAACAATCAACAGGAAAAGTTACCAAACAAATAGAGCCACAAATGTGACCGAGTGAGGGTATTCAGCTGCGCTATTGTTTTACACTATGCGAGTGCAGTAGCATTTGTTTCATGGTGTTTTGCTTTTCAAACTAAATCTTAAGGACAGGACAGAAGAAATGAGTACGTGTCATATTATAGCCATAAATGCATAAGAATTGGCAACTTTTTCTTTCAATGCAATTTTCTCAGAACTGTTTTTTGCTCAACCTCTGCAATTTGTATCTAGCCTCATAAACGTACGAATTGCCCTATTACATTAAGATAAATGGACATTAAAAGAAAAATATTATATCTAGGATCTGTTCCCAGGATTGTTTTTTCTGACAACCCCTTCCGTGACTTTTGGAGCAATTTATAGAGAGGAAAATGAACAACCTGTTAGGACTAAATTAAAAATTTTACAACTTTTTATTTATGCTATTTCAGGACTCAACATTGAATTTGATACTGGACATGGCTATATATTTTTAATTTCTTCTGATTTCAACTGGAAAAAAAAAAAACAATTTTGTGTGACTTCTGCGCAAAAATATGTGAAAATCCTACCAAGTCAGAAAGATGGCTATAAAATCTAAAAAAATTCCAATCCTGCAAAAAATCTCTATGGATACAAATCTATTGACATGTAGTAATCAGAAAATATATAGGTTTAACATACTTGTGAAAAAATTAAATGGGTAATTGGGATCCAAAGTTGCCAGTCTCACTGCACACTAGCTTCACAGCTTTCACCTTAATGACACCTATTTCTTTTTTGCATTTAAATAGCAACCTCCATAGATACCCATACAAACTCATGTATGAACATATTTCAAAGTGAAAGCTTTTGTGCTAAAGAAGACTATGTCGTGTTTTTTCTGACAAATTGTAGAATGCACCTGTACACTATCACTCCCATCACACCTCTAAGACTGTATGAGTCACAATGCCTTACCCATAGGAATTGGGACATTAAAATTCCACATTTTAATAAGCACTTCATTCTTGGGGAAATCAATGTTGGGCAATGGAAACATTCCCATTTTACACTTTTCATGAAGGATTATAGAGTAAACTAGAAAAATTTGATTTGCTTGTCAGCAAATAAGTATGTGTGCCTAGAAAACTTTTAAAGATTGCCTATTTAGTATTCATTAACTCCTGCAACAGTGTTTTTTTCATGCGGCTATGTCAAAAACCTATAAATTGAAGTTGAAAAGGCACCTCAATCTGTTCTAGTTTTGAAGCTATTCCAAGATTTAAATTGTGTGTATTTGCCACACTTGCATAAATTAAACTGCTACAACTTTGATTCATGGTTTACTGGATGCAACTATCCTGCAAATCTATCAAGTGAGGTTTGAATGATACCCCATCCCAGCCAATAATAGTTCTGAAGTTATTCCAGACTTAAATTTTGTATATTCACCTAAATTACAAAAATAATAGTGTAACAACTTTGGATCATGTTTCATTGGATTCGGCTGTGTCACAAACCTACAAATTGAGGTTGGAATGACACCTCTGTCTGCAATAGTTTGAAAGTTATTCAAAGAATTCAATCTTGTGTATTCACCTAATTTGCATAAATCAAAATGCTACAACATTGGTTCCTGATCACAAACCTATATTGAAGTTGGATTGGCAATTCTTATAATAGTTTGGAGATATTCAACTTTCAAATGTTTCAAGTGCTGCTAATTAGCATGATTTAAAATGCTACAGTTTTTGTTCAGTATCCATTAGATTGACAGGTGTCACAAAACTGTATGTACTGCTTTAAATTTTGTGTCTATCTGTAATAGGTTGGAAGATACACAGCTTTCAAAATTTTAATTGCCCCTAATTTGCATAATTACATGACATTCAAGTATGATGCTAAACCCATTTATACTATGAAGTAAAAATTACAACATCAACACCAGATTCTCATGCTTTGTAAATCTGGGGCATAAAATGACTGCAACAAGTGAAATGTGTATATACATTGATATACATGTATTTATCAGTACATGTATTTGAGTTCTACTATTTTTTGGGAACATAAAAACATTTACATGACAATCTCTACCAATATCAACTATTAGGTACACCTTATCCACTGTCATACATAACATTCAACTTCACATAGATTTTACAGAGATCTATGTGTTTAACTATTGAGTGTGACCAGCCTGAATGTGTCAGTAAACTTAAGTTGATTAGTTTCCACAGGCAACATCCAACTTCACATAGCTCCTAGCAAAGCTCTATACCATGGTACATGAACATGTTTGACTATCACGGTTCAACAACCTACGGAAGGCGTGGATAAAATTAAGCTGCAACTTTGCACAGGCTAAACATAGATGAAATAAGACGAGTCTTTGTTCAAAGTGGGCAGTGTTTACAACGGTTAGGAAACAATGTTATAGATATTTGGCTGATACGCAAATGTCACTGCTGGGTCCAGAAATACAACAGCTATGCCTGTGGGAACTGAGACTGCCTGCATGCCCCATGTACCCACTGACACTGACCCTAAATCCTTCCATATCACAGTTGGTCATTACAGGCAGTTTGGATCTGTTTTTGAGTGATTTCTGGCAGCTGATCTGATTCTCAATTCACAAAGACATGCTGAACTTTGGTTCATGAATATTTCATTGGATGCTGCTATGTGACTAACCTATCTGGCACCTCGCAGTCAGCACTAGCTTGATAGGGAGTGGCTGCTTCAGACTATATATATCAGGGAGGTGTATGAGAGGGAGAGGGCACTTGCGGCCGTCCTTTCAAGCTCTGTGTGTCTTGGTGTTGTTACTGCACTTTCTGAGCACTGTGTTTATTTTGCCGTCGAGGGCGAAAAGGGCCACACTGCGCATGCTCATTCTCCAAGCCGAACACGCACGACCACGGTAAAAGGTAAACATTGGTGACCTAGATTCGCCCGGCGCTGCACCGGCACATGCAAAATCACACGTACATGTAGGGTTTCAGTCATGCTGCTACCGTAATGTATCTGGTATCACTTGAAAAAACATTTTCTCTTTACGAAATAAACAAAAGTGCTTGACAAATAAACAAACTTAGCGACCAGAGTCGGAAAAATTTAACACTCTGGTTACTTTTTCTTCGGCCAGTGCCACACATTAACTACTACTGTCCCCGACCATCATTACCAGATACATGTGCACCGGCTCAATAAGGAGCCTTTGCTGATTATTTACAGTGATGTTTGCATGTTTATTTCATTAATACCTAGCAAATCCTAAAATTGGTGGAGTTTGCACGTTAAATTGACAATTTCGCATACTTAATCTAGAAAAACCAAAAGTGCCAATCCAATGACCAAACTTCGTACTTTGCAACTATACAACTAGTTTCCATGCCTAAATCGCCCTCAGCTAGTTTTTAGAATGAAAAGTCGGCTACTTTAAACAGTTTTGTCGCATTTTGTGGACTTTGTTTACCCGCGACAAGCAAACACAAACAAATCGTAGCGCCAAACTGAATCATCATTTTCTACACAACAGCGTACATCAAACCACCGCAAAATTACACAAAAGAAAGTTAATACATATCTGTGTATGATGCAGATCAAGAATACTGATAAATTATGTTCAATAAAGGTGAAATCCGTGTATAAAATTTGTTTACAACGTGCTGCACAATTTGAATTTGAACCAAAATGGCGCTGTTCACACGTCTTCTCGTCAGATACCGTCCTTCCAGCTGGGCAAGCTGCCGAGACTGCGAGACTTTGGGTGAGCAGATTAACCGTTTCATGTCTACTCGCCTGGAACCTTTGAAGAGGGCAAGTGCCCTCTCCCTCTCATACACCTCCCTGTATATATATAGCCTCCTTGGTACACACTGCAGACAAGTTTACTCCAGCAACACAGCCAGTCTCCCTAGGGATTGAAGGGTAAGCCCACAGCATTGCAGCACCACTGCCTGTGTTCTGATAGGTATGGAGGCCAGACTCTCACAGTTCAATTATCTCTAGTTGCAAACCAGCCTGACTGTGAAAACATTTACCAGCTTTTGGGCACAGTGGGGTGCCAGAAATATGTCAGATGCACTGTGTATTCTGTGGAATTTAGTGAATTTAACATAAATTAAACCTCTCAATTTTGTTTACATGCTATAGAACTTTGCTCTAGCAACAGACCCACATATTAAGCTTTGAGTTGCAACTCTATCTAGAAAAGTTAAAAGATATGTAATAAATAAATAGATAAACAAACAAAAAAACAAACAAACAAACAAACAAATAAATAAAAAAATACCTACCTACCTACCTACCTACCTACATACATACATACATACATACATACATACATACAGAAAGAAAGAAAGAAAGAAAGAATGAATGTATGTGTGTAGAATAAAGCATTTGAGGAAAACGAGAAGTCTGTGTTCACACACAGACTTAACTATGACGGCTGATAACTTCTTACATTTGTATCCGACAGTATTTTAAATGACATTTTCTGTTGTCAGTCTCAAAATTCTGTTTGTGAGTTCAATACTATTTTCTGCTTAAAGTATAAAAAAAATGAGAGTATCTTAACCCTTTTCCGGTCAGAGTAAGATCAAGTCAATATCTTTCCTTGGTGTGGGTTGGGGACAATGCATCAAACCCATGTCAAGGAAACTACTGATCTGTGGCTTGCCATCATGACAGGTCTGGTTTAAACGTATTTTATTTTCAATTGGGAAGTAGGACAAATCCTATATAAATCCCTCTTGAGAAGAATGGACAGTATCACATGACAGAACGAAACAAGACGCATTCTGTGTGGTGGACGCTGTCATTCAGAATCATCAGTCAGTGGTAGGCCGCTGCCCAGACAAACCAATAATGCAGGCAGCGAACACCACACTGAGGAACAATAGCAAGAAGAGACATAACAAGGACAAGACGGATAGTGGGGCAACCAACAAAAACAAAACCAAAAAAAAACCAAAAAAAAAAAGCAAGTTACATTGCCGATTATATATAAATTTTCCTTGTCAAAATTAACTTAATCGTATTCTAGATTTATGTGATGGCATCAAATTGAAATCTACGCGTGTCCTCAATATAGTCGTGTACACAGAGGAATATTGTTTTATTATTTTCAACATTACAAACAGCAGAACCCAAAAGTAGGGTTTCAAGTGTAAATGGAGCAAGGTTTATGATAGACGCATGTAATTTATTACGAGGCACAATATATCGGGGACACGAGAAGAAAAAATGCCAGACGTCCTCTATACCAGTTCCACAGATACAGTCAGGTGAATCTTTTACACCAATCTGAAATAAGTGTTGGTTCAGTTGGCTGCGACCCATCCTCAGACGAGCATGTAGAACAGCGAGTTTTCTTTTACCTACATAATAAAGTGAGGGATGTTTGACTGGGCGGACAGTTTGATGCTCTAGTTTACTTTTAAATTGTGATAAGGAAGGAGAATTTCCAGTCGCAAGAGGAAGGAGGTTCCAGAGCCGTGTAGCGGAAGGGAAAAAGGACTTATTGAAAAGATCTGTACGGGCTCTAAAGTGTGGTAGGTCAGACCGTCTGCGAGTAAAATAGTTGAACGTCATATCAGGAGTTGGAAAGTGTAGAAAAATATTTCGTAAATAATTTGGTACTAAATTATGAACAATTTTATACATCTGAATCAATTTAGATTTCTCACGCCTTTTAGAAAGTAGCTCCCAGCCAGTCTCTTCATAAAGTTTTACTGTAGGAGTAGTTTTCATTGCCCCGGTGACAACCCGAGCTGCAGCCAACTGAACATTTTCCAAACCATTTTCATCGCCTTGTGTACAGCCGTCCCACACGACACTAGCATACTCAAGTATGGGTCGCACATAAGATATATATATAACCTTGAGTGTCTTTCGGTCCAAGGTATATTGAAGAGATTTCATAATATTTAACTGCTTAGTTGCTTTTATTACAATATTATTTATATGTTCGTTCCATTTGAGATCAGATTTTAATGTTAGGCCCAAATGTTTATGACTTTTGACATCATTCAACTGCTGTCCTAGGAATGAAAGTGGTGGATGGTTTGTTGACTGTTGCTTCTGAGTAATAGTCATGGCGTCGGTTTTAGATGCATTAAAAGCCACTAGCCAATCTTCAGACCATCTAGCGATAGAAGAGAGATCATGATTTAAAGAGGCAGCCGCTGTAATGGGGTGGTCAACAGTAAGAAATAGAGAAGTGTCATCAGCAAAAAGCTTGATTTCTGATCGGACTATATCAACAATATCATTAATGAATATCAAGAAAAGAAGGGGTCCAAGAACTGAACCTTGGGGGACTCCAGCATTGATTGTCCCCCATTTCGAACTTTGACCGTTAACAACTACACATTGTTTACGATTAGAAAGATAATTTTTGAACCACAAGAGAATATTTCCACTGACACCACCTTTTTTCTAATTTATAAAGTAAACCTTGGTGCCAAACTTTGTCGAACGCCTTGCTTATATCTAAAAAAATTATTCTGACCTCTTTCTGTAAATCAACGGCTAAGCACAATTCATGGTACAGTGATAATAACTGATTTACAGTAGAATCACCAGGCATGAAACCAGACTGATTTGCACTAATAACTAAATTATCCCTGAAGAAATTAAAAACATGTTTAAATATAATTTTTTCGATGACTTTACTTGCACAGCTTAGCAGAGATATAGGCCTGTAATTGTTACACAAATTTGCTTCGCCTTTCTTGAATAAAAGAGAAACATTTGCCTTTTTCCATTCAGAAGGAAAAGTTTTTTTCTGCAGTGATAAATTAAACAATTTTGTGAGAGGCTTATAAATAGAAGGTGCAGCTTCGCGTAATAATTTGGGACCAATATTGTCCGGACCAGTGGCCTTCGTGACATCCAGAGATCTAAGAATATCAACTACTTCTTTTTCTTCTACTACTTTATCATTTAAAGTATTATTAGGTAACTCAGGCTGCTGAAGAATAGGTGCAGTTGAGGAGTCAGTGTTACATTGGCTCAAGAAAAATTCATTGAAGACCTCCGCTTTTGACTGGCTATCAGTAATGTGATTGTCATTAATCAATAATGAGGGAATTGCAGAAGATTGATTACGTTTCATAAAATGTTTGACTGTCCGCCACCATGCTTTTTTGCCCGTGGGACCACTTGATAAAGATTCACGAAGATTATTATTATATTCACTCTCAGCGAGCTTTAGGTTTTCTTGATACGTATTTCTGAGTTGATTGTACACTGCCCAGGCTGCAGTACTTTCTCGGGTTGGCGAATGAGGTTGCTCGCGGGATATCAATTTGGCCTTGGTATGTGCTCTCATGACCTTACGTTTGAAACAACGAAGAGTGGTATTATACCAAGGGAGATCATGAGGCCTAATAGTTACAACTTTATTTGGAATACACTCTCTTGCCGCTTCTAAAAAACGCTCTGACCAGGCTGTACAACTTATGTCCACATCATTAGATTCAAAACAGTTGTCCCAATTGATTTGATCTAAATAATTTCTAAAGTGGCTAAAATTCGCCTTCCCGAATTCCCAGATATGTATATAGTATACAGGATCTATTTTACACTGAAATCTTATATTAAGTGATACTATACTATGGTCAAAGTTTGCCAATGGAGGAGTAACCCGGGGTTCAGATACAAAGTGGGGAATATTCGAAATAATTTGATCCAAACATGTAGCTGTATTTTCAGTAATTCGAGTTGGCTCATCTATGTGAATGGAGAGTACATTAATAGTGCAAAAGTCTTTTAATTTACGTCCGGAAAAAGTACTAAAGTCGGAATTGAGATCACCGGTTATAATGATATTGCGAATATTACAGTTTTTTGCCAGATCAATACTATCCTGGAGATATTCCCAGAAGTAAGTATTTGCATTTGGAGGTCTGTACACCACTCCGAGAAGAAATTTATTATTATGCACCCTTATTTCAGCCCAAAGTAATTCTATTTGAGGAATTTCTTAGTCGTGACGCCTTGATACAGTAAAGGCTTGAGAACAATATAAAGCTACTCCACCACCAAGCCCTTGCCGGCGATCCCTACGTTTAATATCATGAAAGCCTGGCAAATTGAGATTGTCACCAGGTGTAGAGTCAGTGAGAAATGTTTCCGATAGTGCTATAATATCAAATTCATCGGCTATGTCTGCACGGATATGCCTTAATTTATCGTGGGATAGACTTCGTATGTTTAAATGACATAACTTGATGTCACGAAGGCCACCTACCGGACCAGGGTTTACATGAATGTCTCCTGCAAGTAAAATTAGGACTGGACAGACGACGAGCAAGTAGAAGTCTGATCTTCAATGCTCAGCGGAAAGTTTTATATTTAAACTACATGCTCCCAAAAACTCAGATGTGTGAACATAATTTAATTTTTATAAGAAAATTGAGCTCAAAACTTTTGTGTACACTGAAGAGTTTCAGCAGTGCTGACCACATGGCACTTGTTTGCATGGGCATGATCATGAACCATGACTTTGTTTGCACAGTCATTAGTCCATAACTCCTGGAAACCAGGCGAGCCACTGACAAGGGTCACTCATACTCATAGCGAACAGGAAACCATCAGCCATGGAGAGAAGAATGGGTCAGTTCAGACTAATCACTACCATTGTTCTGACTACTTTGAAAGTCTCTATTGATGTAAAAGCAAATTAGCACAACCTGCTTACTGGGCCCCACTTATGGAAAGCCACAAGCGAATCCACACCCATACAAGCCAAGTGTGGTTATATTTAATGTTCTCAAGTTAAAAAACCTTGAGTTAACTTTTAAGCTACAAAATATATTTTATTGAGAATGACAACATCACAAAGGTAAAGCTACTTGTAAGTTTATTTCACACAATTATAAAAACACAGGACAGAAGAAGGGAGTATGTGTCATATTACAGCCACAAATGCAAAAGAATTGGCAACATTTTCTTTCAATGAGATTTTGTGGGAAATGTTTTTTGCTCAACTGATTTAATTTGTATCTCGCCTCACAAACAAATGGATTGCCCTATCGCATTAGAATCAATAGACATCAAAACACAAATATCATATCCACGAATAGTTCCAAGGATTTTTTTTTCTGACAGCCCCTTCAGTGACTTTTGGAATAATTTCTAGAAAGAAAATGAATAACCGGTTATGATCAACTTAAAAATTTCATAACTTTTTATACATGCTATTTCAGGACTCACTATTGGATTGGATCCTGGACATATATACATAGTTTTAATTTTTCTGACTTCAATTTAAACCCCACCCCCCCAAAAAAAATGTGTTATTTCTGCACGAAAAATGTCAAAATCCTTCCAAGTCAGATAGGAGGCTATAAAATCTCAAAAAAATGTCCAATCCCACAAAAAAAAAAAAGAAAGAAAAGAAAAGAAAAAAAAACTAACGCATGAATACAAATGGATGTGTATTAATCAGAAAATATATTGGTTTACTGTACTTGTGAAAAAATTAAATAAGTAATATTGATCCAAAGTTGCCAGTCTCACTGTGCACTTGCTACAGATCTTCTTGTTACAGGCTGACATACATCCAGCTATAGTGCCGAGATCCTGCGGTCCTGATTGTTCATAATTTTATATAATTTATTGTTGAACTTGCATTAAAAGTTAAATGCACAAAGTCAGATCACAAACTACCAAAATTTGCAGATCTATATGCTTTATACAGTTTGAAGTTCAATAGAGGAGTAATGACATCAACAATTGTTTATTTACTGATGGTGTGAAACACAAGCCATCGGGTTGTTACCCAACAGCATGGAGAGGGCAAACCCAACAGAAGTGGATAGTTGGAAGAAGGGGGCAAAACAATAAACATGGACTGAGCCAAGGTCCTGCCTTCTCATGCATGGTTAGCCCAGGGACGTGCTATAGATGGACTGCCAACGGGAGCGCTAATCCCTTTAGTGGTCAACTGGCCGCGACGACTACAAAGCGTGTTCAGTAGCGCCGCTGAAGTTAATCCCCCCTGCTCAGTCCGATTGTTGTTCCATCTATGTTTCCATGTTCTGTTGTATGGGGTTACTTACATCAGGTGTGCTATTGTACCAAGTTCAAAAACGGAGAGTTTTATGCGAGCGCAACCAGTCTCATCGTTTGAATCAGAACCGTGCGAGTCCATCGATGTGTTTTTCGTTGAAATCGGCCGATAAAAGGGCAGGTTTTTGCATTTTTTCTGTCTAAAATGATGCAAAGTTAGACAACTTGCGTGTGTAATAACTCCTTACGCCGTAATCAGCAATAAAAAATGTAGTTTTAGATGGATAGTGTATGCCGGTAGGATCGTGATGGGGTTTCATTTCTTGTAGCTGGTGTAACGCTAAATTTTTACTTTAAAATGTGGAACACGGTGAAAAATTTTGCACATTTCAGTCGGTGACGCGATTATTCTCGCCTTTCATCCCGTAACCTGGCCGCGTTTATATCATGGTCACCAAGTACAAGTAACGTGTAAACAGCGCGGACCGTGGAGCTGTGTTTGTTCAGCACTGAAGGTGCTCGCTCAAACACCCGATCACTTGAGCAGCGGCAACATAGATGGTACAAAGGGGGCCCCGCCGTTGGTAGTCTATCTATAGCACATCCCTGGTTAGCCATACAGACAAAAATTCATATAGCATGGGTTGCCTGCTCAATGTATATAGTGATTGAACTGCATATTGAATATTCCATATCGCTGTACATATTCATATTCTTCACTGATTGTATATTTCTTCTGTCATTCAACAAGTAAATGACTTCATACAACTTCAACATCTGTCGGTCAACAAAGAGAAACACTTTCATCACCTCAACAAATCACTCTGCGATATTCCACCTCAAAACAGATGACAATTTACATCCAGGTGCTTAAAATTGGCTGTTTTGAGTGGAAAAGAGCCGAAGGATATTTTCTCTTACCTCGTCAACCCATTTGATGGCCCGTACCATTTTGTACCTCTCCTGTTCAGTGAACACTGGTGGTCCTTTATGCTTGGCAATCTCCTCTTAAATACAAAAAGCACATGGTTGCAATATAAATGATAATATAGTTTCACTCTCAACCTAAACTTTTAGACGAACCATTTTGGATAATGTCATCAGGTTAGCATTTTTGCCAAAATTCGATGTTTCCTATGACCATACACATACATGTATATGGATCAAATTAGTGTCTGCTATTGCCCTCAACAGAAAGACATTACCTCCACCCAGTGACATGAAAATTTTTCTCAGTCCTCTCAAACCATCTTCTTTAAATCCTCCTTGCTATCTGTCTCTTTTCATGTACATGTATATCTAATCTGGTGTACTCTACTCTTCAGCGTGGGACACATGATTTACTTTTAGGGATCCATTTTCTTTATTTTTTTTTGTTCCCCCCCCCCCCCCCCCCATAGCACCTGTGGGTATTTAAACACATGTTACTGGATGGCAAGTACAACATGCTCATCATTCTGGCCTAATATGGTTATATTGCTGCATGGTTTTCCTGGATGTGATGGTACCAGAACCGGAAGTACAATATTCAACCAATCAGATTCTTTCACTAATTTTGGTGGATGGGAAATATCCACAGAAATGATGTCAAGTGGAACACAAGCCATGTAGCTGATGTGACTACTTTATTTCAATTATACAACATTTGTTACGAGCTGCTCAGAAGGTGCTTGTTTGCAGAAGATTTATTGGAAGATTACAGTGGGATGTGCCAAAAGTGTCAAACCGGAACAATTTCACTTAGAGGAGACAGTACCACAGTTGGAGGATTTGTGTGGCCATGTGGGAGAACCATAGAGTGTAGCAACAACATTTCTATAAAAAAGGGATAATGGTTCAGCAGCTTGCATTTCAATTTAAAAACAGTTCATCTTCTGACTTATATATTAGTTGTACCACTTGTCCCAGTGATTTTTTGCAGCCTGAACTTGGTATCAGGAGCTATACAACTCTAGTGGATTGGTTTAATTTTTGTTAAGATGTTTGCTGTAAAATGGTACCTGTTAACCCAAAACAAGCATCCTCAGCTGACCTTCACATTCAACCCATACAAAGTCTCTCTCTGGTCTGTGGGACGAGGAGAGTAAGAATATCCCATTTTCACCATTAATACATGACTGTATACGTGGGATCAACTATACAGTCTCATTACGCAATGGTACATGTACCAATGAAAAGTATTTTCAATGTCCATGTACTTCTTGTCACATCCATGAATCAGTCAACCCTGAGATTAGTGGACTCTTTTGGTCGTTCCCCAGAGCATTCACTAACCTCAGTTTTTACTGTAAATCTAAAAATCACTAGCATGACCATTTGAACAAATTTGGTACAGATCCAGCCAAGGTACATCCCCGCCATGTTTGAAGTGAGTCAAGCTAAAGGTATTGGAGAAGTTGAACATGTGAATTTGCATTGCAATACCCATTGACTTATGATAATCTTAAAACAGGAATGCATGCATTAACCGAGAGATACCCAAATTGAAACTTTGTTAAAAATTGGGGATCCAGAGTATCACCACCTAGTGAACAATCTGTTGAACCCTCCCAAAAGATATACATGTATTTGCATCATGTTTCAGAAAAACCTGTGTGACGGTTTGGGAGAAGTAGGAAATAGCTTTAACACCCAAAAAGCCTTTCAAAAATAAATAAATAAATAAAAAAAAATAGTGGCACCTGTTGAACACATTAAGGACTGGGAGTCCCTGAAAGTGTTGCCATGCAATTTTGAAGGGATTGGCTTGGCAGTTTCAGAGATTATTTTGAATTTTGTCCAAAAATAAACAAAACAAAAATCATAAAAAAATCCAACAATCATTGGACCATGACCAATTTGGCAGATACCCAACCAAGGTACACTCTCACCAAGTTTGAAGTGAATCTGCTTGACACTTTTTGAGAAGAAGTAAAAAAATGTGAAATGTTGATGGACAGATGAAGACTTGCAGAGAACCACACTAACTTCAGCTGACTAACAAGTCAGCTGAGGTAAAACCCTTCAACTGTAAAATGGCTACCTGAGTCAACCAACAACTTGACTTTAATTGACCTATTCCGTAAGTTTCAAGTCTTTTAGTTTCATGACACACTTACCATCTGAGTGCACACCCACTATCAAGTAGTCACCCATTTTCTTTCCTTGTCTGAGAGCATTAGCATGTCCAAAGTGTACCATATCGAAACTGGTGAAAAAAAAGAAGACAAGCATTACTGGCAATAGTACTGTAACAAAAACAAAACAAGAGGATCATGAAAAATCTGTGCTCTGCTGACTGGAATCTGCTGCTTTTGCAAGTGCAGACTTGACTGCTGTATATGTACTGTGTTAGTGCTTACCAATAAGTAGCCAAAAATTTGATATTACCAAAAATTAAGCCAATATGTCAGTTTGATCCTTAAAGGTCATTGAAAACCAAAAGTTACCTGGCAAAAATGAAAACTCATAAGTACTTTGCTACTTATCCTTTTTTAGTAATTATGGGCCAAGGATTCACAATTACCAAGATATACGCCAGTTTGTCAGTTTGACCTTTCAAGCTCACTCAAGACCAAAATTAACAACACCAAAAGAAATCCCATTGGTTCCTTTTTTATGAATTGTTTAATATTTACCATGGGCCTCTGATACACCATTACAAAGATATACGTCAATATGTCACATTTGCTGACTCAGCACAAAGCTTGAATTCTACTTAATACTATAATTGCATCGTCATCTCCTTGACAATTTTGACGAAAGATAACCTGGGCAACATCTGTAAAAGCAAAGTAGCTTTGCCAATACATGTATTGCAAGACATGCACTGTGCTGCTACTACAGACCAACACTGTTGTAGATGTTAATGACACATGGTCCGAAATTTTGATATCCCATAATTTCATCCAAAACTTCACATCATCCAATCACTTTCAAAAAAAAAAATGGCATAACCTTTAATCAAACTTTAGTCTAAAATTCTGCCCAATTCTGTTTGGACATTTTTCAGTCTAAGACACCAAGAATAGCCTCAGCACACAAAAACTTCATTGCAACAGTAGAAAAAGAAATTCGAGTGATACCTGGTGGCCAAAATGTGAACTATATGACCCCATTTGACCCAAAATCCAAGATCAAAGCAACTGGCCAAGTACTTCTTGAGAAGAAAAATATTTAAATTTCCCCCCAAAATAAACTAAATAAAATTTTTTTAAAATTATTGCATCATCACCTCCTTCACAAAGCTGACAAGAGGACCACCTTGGAACCATCTGTGTGCAAAATGAAAGCATTCCATAAATCCTGTTTGTCAATATTGTAATGTAATGAGCTAAACGACTAAAGCACCTAGCCATAGTTGTTAGGAGGCTTTGTGAATTTCCGACTAGTTTCAATGCCTCTGCATCTCATCAAGGACTTGAAAAAAAAAGTGTTAGCCTGTTTATTCAGTGTTTCTTGAAGCCTCTAACGTCCTCCCATCTTGTTGGATTATATCCCTTATTGGAGGCAGGGATAGGTTCTAAGAAGTGATAAGAAAAAAAGTTTTCTTCGCCGATGTTTTCTTTGGTTTGGCGTGGTGCCAAAAGAGTAGACCTGTCTAGTGAGTCCACTTTCTCTTTGGATTCTGTTAGTACTTGAGGTGGATTGTTCCTGTTCTCATAGTATTTTAGAATTTTCTTTGAGTTTTCCTAAAAGACTTCTGCTTTACTGCAAATTCTTTTATTACGCAGTAGTTGGCTGTAAGGTCCCCCGGTCTTTGAATGTTTGCGGGGGTGGGGTTACCTGTAGTGCAAGTATGTGTGTCAGTAGGTTTCACATAGAGTGTCATGTATGCTCTATGTTGAGAATCGATTTAGAAAGCATAGAAAGGCAGATGCAAACAGATTTTATAAGCTCTGCTGACTGGCAAGTCAGCAGAGCTAAAAAACAGACAAAAACAAAAAAATGGGGAATTTATTTAATTTCCATATTTGTTACTGATACTTATCTATCCACAACATTTGTTAAGATCTCTTTGAGATCATATCTACTCCAAACTTATCCCAGGAACAAAAAACCTCTTGGCACATATTTCTATGAACTGGAGGCCCATGGGTTGACCCCAGCACACAGCACATGACCTTTGGTATTGACCAATCATGCCACTTTCTCCCAACAGACTCAAACCTCAGTGTGGTGATCTGATGCAGGGTTGTCTGGGTGGGCTTCTGTGTAGTAGATAGGTAAGTATTACTGACAAATATGGAAATTAAAACAGATTTCCCAGATTTGTGTCATAACACATTATCCATCCACTACACTTGGTACATGTACCAACAAAGTGGATGAGGGGAATCATTCAGATTCCAGGATAGAGGAAGTTACTTCTTAAAACACTCCACTCAAAGAACAGATCTCCTAATGGGACACAATCTGTGACCTTGAAACAGGCAACAGAGGATGGCAGTACCCAGAGGATTAGCACCTAGATCATAGCTTACAAATGGAGGGTGTAGGAACATGTTTTAAGAGGGAGACGATGTTCCTCAACATGGGACAAGTCCCTGAAAGTAAAAATCAAAGAAAGAATTTTCTGATCTCCTCCAGCATGCAGCCAATGGTATGTCTCAACACACAACTTGCTTTAGAGCATGCAAGGAGGAGGCAATGGCTCTGACTTCATGAGCTCTGACTTACACCAGTTGCTTGAGATCTGGGATTTTACCTGCCACTAAGTACGCCAACTTAATGGCTTTCATAATGCAGCTAGAGATATTGCTCACACAGATTCCCTGAGAATCCATCAAAGCCGATGTCTTTTTCTTTACAGACAGCAATAATGGGCATCTGCCTTTTATTATGGGATTTATTCTTTTCAAATGGAACTTCAGTGCTCCAACGAGGCAAAGCTATCATTAACTAAATAAGTAAATACCAGTTGGAGTACTAGATTACATCCGCCAGAGCTACATACTAAGGAGCAGATAGTGAAGACCCTTGTTGATAAAAAAGCATAAATGATCTATGGAGTAAAAAAAGGCATGGATGCAAAGCAGCCAAAGAGAGACAACTGACACAATTGGTCAATACTGAAGGTCCATGTGCTGGGCACTGGTTCACGTGCTAGAGAGTGCCATGGGCCTACAGTCCAGCGGAATATTTCAGAAATGAGGGTCGATTTTGTGTGTGTTATGGCATAATGACGCGCGTGATTGAAGCTGACATTGTGGGCGTGGCCCACGCCAGTGCGCCTTGCCCGATGCCAGTTTTAATCACCCGTGTCATTATGCCATAACACACACAAGAGCGACCCTCATTGCCTATATTTACATTTTCCTCTTAATTTTTCTGCTCAATTACACGAAATTTAGAAACTTAATACATAGAATTAAGAGAAAAGATCACAAACATGCCGAGCATGTTCAAGTGTTAAGTTCCGGAAACCCAGGTAGGCGTGGTTTATTGGAATGTGGGCGGGACACTTGTGTTATGGTTCCATAACACACAAGGCTAATGTGTTAAATACATAGAATTAAGAGAAACGATCACAAACTGATTTGCCGAGCATGTTCAAGTGTTAAGTTTCGGAAACCCAGGTAGGTGTGGCTTATTGGAATGTGGGCGGGACACTTGTGTTATGGTTCCATAACACACAAGGCTAATGTGTTATGGTCTCATAACACACCAGGCTCTCTCTTATACTCGCAATGTTAAAAGTTAGATTGAATGTAAATATGTACTGATATATGTAGTATTTTTCTGCTGGGATCAAGTTTGAAGTAGATGCGATCTCAGAGGCATCATACCAAATGTGGTGGATAGCTAATGTATTAAGACACAAATAAAAATCATGTTTAACAGTATTTATTCTGGTGCATGTATTTCCATTTGCACATCCAGACAAGTGTATGCCAACATTTACTTAAACTGCAAGCTATTCACTGTATCATTGTGTGTCTCAAGTCATATTTTACTTGGCAACATATGGATAACTAACACACAAATGATATTGATTTAATACATGTGAACAGTGCAAGGCCAAAAACAAAGCATAATCTATGAATCCTGTTGCCAAAACCTCCCAGTTTCTCATCCCATATGGGACTCGTCAGTAACTGAACATGTTGAATGCATAAATGGCCACCATATCATACTGAATTGCATTAATATTTGTACCCAGATACATGTATATTCACATAATTTGAGCTGTTTATGGCAGCATCACAGTGACACAGAGTTTAACTCTTTCAGTGCCAAGTTTTGGACTGGGTCAACAGTTTTCCTCAGCACGCTCTGGGCACAATGCATCCAAAGCAGACTGATGGAAGCTGTTGACCTGGACCATTATATTCTATGTAATGACAGACATGCTGGTACTTGAATGAATGGTCTTTACACAAAAAAAAACATGAGCCTAGCACTCTCGTTATAATTCAAAGCAGTTCGTTGTTAGTAATTCAAATTTAGCTGCAGTTGGCACTGAAAGAGTTAATCCACCAGCTGAATAAAAGTGACAGCTGAACATTCACATATATGTACACCATACACAATCACATACTCATTTATGCTGTTTATTTAGCCTGACATAGCCTCTGACCACATATAACAGATTAGCTTGACAGAAACATTGTACAGTGTACATGCAGTATTTGAGTGATATGTCTTCAAAAATGTTGATCCTTTCCCCTGAGTCATCCAATACCAGGCATGTACTGTAAAAGCATATCAAACAGATGTATTGACAATTGGATTAGCTGAGGTAATGAAGACTTGGAAGGTCAATTTTAACATTTTGTTGTACATGTATATGAAAAGTTTCAAGAGTCAATTTTTCTTACATACTTCATCATAATGTGCCAAGGTTTAATAATGCAGAGTGAATTATCCATATACTTTGTTTCTTGTGTAAACCTCTGACCCAAAGAAACTTCAGCATGAATTAAAAAAAAATAATAATAATATCTTTTTAACAGAATGCCAGGTTCTCAGCAAATTTATGATTTTGAAACGTTTAATGTCTTGTGCTGAGCCTATCCTTTTGCCAAATTGATATTACCATATCCATATGGGCCAAACGCTTATTACCTGTACTACAATTTTGATTTACAATCATTCAAAGCAGCTTGTTGATGAATAAAAAAATGGACCAAAACCATGGACTCAGCAGCAAATCATATGAGCTAACTGGACCTGGGTCATCAGAGAAGAATGTGACATATACTTGTGGAAGCACTAGCCATGGTCAAAATATGGTAGTGTTTTCTCAGCAAAACTAGTCTTACTTAAGACCCTTTCTTGGTCCATTCATTATAAAAGCAAACATTTAACTAATGAATAGTACTGTAGGGGGATTCATTATAAAAGAAAATAGCTAATGAATAGTATTGTAGGGGGATATTATAATCACTCAAATAATCAGGGACTTGCATATTCACAGTTTTATAAAATTGGACTGTCTACCACACTGACTGTCTACAACACTGACTGTCTACCACACTGACTGTCTACCACACTGCTAGTGTTTTCCACTCTAGGTTGGAAAGTAACCTGTAGCAGCTGATGACACAAAGCCCCAGTGCATATTCTTGCAGCTTGGTCCTGAGTTAATTCTACAATATTTGACATATTTTGACCACAATTGAATATGGTGCAACAATATTCTCATATAGGCTGAATCATTGATTTACATAAATTGCAAAGGGAGTTCATTACAGTTCATGAAGTCTTTTACGGAGTGCAGTCTATTTCCCAGCTTTGTCCATAATTCATAAGATATGGTACATCTTTCCATGCTGAGTTTGAGGTAAATGTAATACCAAGATGGGTGTGGTTTGTGCCTTCAGGTATCTTGATCTACACCATTGAGGTACTGATAGATGGACATTTTTTGATACTAAGTTTTGCATAAAAGTAAATATGTTACAGTAAAACTATTTGCACTGTTGGAAAATTGACACTGCATCAATCTGACAGAAAAAAAACCTAACTTTACCCAATCTGACACCAGATTTTTGTGTCGTCTTAAACTCAGACACTGTGCAAGCTAGAAACTTCAAACTTTGCATGGCTATAGCACCTGTAGTGAAGTTTTGCATATCGTTCTGAATAGTCAAGACTTTGAAAATTATGCAAATTTGGGCAATTTAATAAATTCAATTGCTTCTCACTTCCAAAGTATTCATCTGATTTTGATCATGTTGGACCCAAATTGTAGATATAGTAACACTGCACATTTTTGTAATTTACATGTGACCTCTAAACGTCAAAGGTCAAGGTCATTTGTATGTTTGAAATATTCATCCAGCAATAACTCGGTCACTTTTAACCCAATTTTGATCATTTTGGGCTCAAATTATAGATATTGTAACATTGCACATTTTTGTAATTCACATGTCACCTCTAAAGCTATGGCGGGATGTTGCTGATAGTTTGGAAATAAAGAATACTTTTTACAGGCAAATTCTAATTTCTTCTGCTATCCAGATAGTTTTCATTTACATTTGACCAAGGTCATTTTGTCTTTTGAATGTTTCATCTAGCCATAATTTGGTCACTTTCCATCCAATTTTATTCATGTTGGACTCAATTTCTAAGTGTTGCAACACTGCATATTTTTGTAATGGTGCAAATTTTTCACACACATACAGATTTGCTTTCAAGCAAATCTTTCTTTTCTAGTTTTATATTATTCTTATAGGACTACCTTCATATTAAAGGTAATATGCAGTGCTCTGGCCACCAAGGGAACACTGAGCCACTTTTAACTTAGTGGGCAGGCCACATAGTTGTGATGTCATCAAGCATAGAGGTTATGTGATTCTTTCATCTCTCCTTGTGACCCTGGCCTGGCTAGGGCAGCAGTGGCTGAGGTGTTACCCACATCCTGGGCTGATATGCAAACATGTTTCCACATTGAGTTTGAGGTAAGTGTAATACCAATCACTTCATTAGCCACCTGGTGGTCAGAGCACTTCTTACGTTGCACAAAAAATGTGACCAACAATAATTTTTGAGGAGTTAAAAATGAACATAATGTGAATTTTGGATATATAAAAAATTGTCTCTTAACTGGACCAAAAGTGCAGGCTTCATTGCCACTTGAAGAAGCTGGCCAGGTAACATAAACCACAGATGCTTGAAGCAGGCCGCGGGCAAATACATGCATGCACTGTAGCGTAAACCCCAATTCATTGTATTATAGTAAACACCAAGATATGAAACTCGAGTCTGAACTGGCTGACATCGCTCTTGCAAATATCCCCAGAACTTCTATTTCGACAACTTTCAAGCAAAACAATTTGGTGGTTTCTCCTCGTATTATGTGAACGTCACGCCGTGTTGAAATGAAATCCTATGTTTGTCAGCACAAAATGAGATGAAACAGCCTTTTTTCAATGCACATACCACCTAAATCCTTTCAGGGACATTTGGTCGTGCATTTCTGTCAGTCTTGCTTGACCAAACAATCTGATTGGTCACCTTACTTTACGTCAAAGTTCAAGCTCTCTGGGACTTGGGAGGGGTCGCGCACTACACCACATACAAGTGAAATAAAACACACAATTGAAAAAGAAAGGGGAAATGGATGTAAAACAGATGGACATTCAGTCACTAGCACTGAAGGGCCATCATATTACTGTTACGGGCCAAGCGGGGTACTTGAAAGACTCCATCTTGTCATTGAAATAGCCTGCCTTTTAAAAAAGATGGGGATGCATGTGAACATTATTATTCATAACCAATGTTAATCACTGTGTGGTATTTTCGTCTCTTCTTTCTCTCTTTTATTCTTTCTTCCTGTGTTTTTCACTCTCTCTTTCCCTCTCTTTCTCTCTTTTGTTCTTTCTTCTTTTCTCTCTCTTTCAATATTTCTTTCATCCATTCTCACTTTCTTTTTTTATTTCTGTTTCGTCTCTTGGTAGATTGATTGGTTGATTGATTGATTCATTCATACATTACATAGATATGCTTTGTGCATCACATTTTGATAAAGGTAAATCTTACTGTGCTTTTAGTCTTCATGTGATGGACACTTTTCTGATACTGTCTGCAAAGATATGTAATTGCACTTAATAGTAGGATCTGCTGGCATGTCTGAGAAAAAATTTTGATCAAATTGGCATCCCGTTCTCAATAGCACTTTTTGTTTTGTTGACATTATCAAATTACCATGGACAACTTTTCCTTGGCACAGACAGCCTCGAAAGAGGTTTGAAAAGAAATTACTCTCTGGTGAAGAAAACGTTTGGTGGAAATCCATAATTTTTTAAGTCAATTTGAGTTTCCTTGAAATAACAAGCCACATCATTGTCAGTGAAAAATAACGAGTAGTTCTGTTTTGAATATTTTCGAGTGGTTTTTGAAAAGTCACTGCATAGCACAAAGCCTTCCCTGTGTACAACGTTGTAGTCCCCTCAGACCAGCTCCAGACATCTAACACAACGAAAGTTACATGGCTTTTTTCATGTTTGCGTTGTACATTGGGTTAAAGCTTGTACAGTATTCTGGTAAACGCACCAAGCTTGGTGGAATTGTCACCAGTTGCTTCCACACATCTGTTATGGATGAACTGACACCAATGGTGTCCCCATTTCCATGAAAAAAAAAAGGACACGGATGTCAAAATCCTGGAAAAATGTCCTCTTTATGAATATATAAGTTGTTGCCGAACTTAGGACAAGGTGAAGCAATCTTTGTCAACTGGAATATTCACTTCAAAATACAAATGCATGAAAGGCATGATCAAAGGAAAAAAGCTCCTATCACGTTTTTGTTTGTTTGTTTGTATTTTTAAGAGCCAGACTGGATCATTTGCTTTGTGGTTTTCTTATTGTATTCCATATACATGAGAACAATAATTATTAAGGTCATGTCCAACCTGTTTTTTGATAATTGTTCATTTGAGATTTTGAACATTTTGGTAGAGGCTACATACATGCTGTCTATCATATGTCCAAATTTGGTATTTTCTAGCCTCAATGCAATCTTAAAAAATGAAGAAAAAAAAATACTTTCACTGTTAACATGGTAGTCAATAGACGATGTTATCTTTTAATTGCTTCCAGCAAATATTTCTTTGATTGTTTCAATAAAATATATATGTTTAAACCAACCTTTGAATCTTGACTACAGACAACAGGTATCTGCACTGAAATGTTTGTGTCACGTGGATATTTCTCCAAAATGAGTTATCTGATTTTACACAATTAAAAATTGATTTACTCTAACACTTTTCTAGTGCCAAAATGTATCCAGAATTTTCTAAGAAGTTCTTTTTTTAAAATCTGTATCAAAAATGAAGATTCCCCAAAACTCGAGCATTTTCTTCAAAAAAAAAAATGTTTTCACAAAAATTCTTTTTTATCCAAAAGGTTCTGTTTATACAACATCGAATTTTCAGTTCCATTTTTAGTGCAGACAGATTCCTGCAAAGCCTTGTGGTCAATTGAGTATATAGGTTTATTATGTTAGGAATGCATATTTCTGTGGTATTAGGCATGGAAATGCAGTCACTCTTCCAGGTTGGACATTACCTTTATAGTCAATGCTAT
The DNA here is from genome assembly GCA_964020975.1 of Hermodice carunculata. Lineage (NCBI taxonomy): Eukaryota > Metazoa > Annelida > Polychaeta > Eunicida > Amphinomidae > Hermodice > Hermodice carunculata. The sequence goes on along the minus strand of OZ026613.1, from coordinate 55,286,430 downwards.
CTTCATGCTTCTGTTCACACCGTGTCATTCATTAATGCTGTTTGGTGAACATTAAGATCATGCTTGGGGATATATTATGTTTTGTCATGCTCCGTTTTGTGTTTTGGCATGTGGTATAGCATTTCACCTAAACAAAAATTCTTAATTAGTCTTATACGGATAGCTGTTATGAAAATCAACAGTAAAATAACAAAACAGAGCATTGAACAGCTGTTAAAAAATAGACTATCTTTGGGATTCACTTCACAAGTGCTAACAAAACATGCATCACATCGTTTTGATATTGAATTTCTCATATACTTAGTATTGACGTGTCATTATGACGATGATGAGGATATTGGCGATCATGATAGAACGTACATGTACACACCAATATGCACATATATCCATGCTTCGAATTTCCAGTGCAACGACATGTATACAGTGTAATGCATGACAACCCTGACACACATGGATCTTGAACTTTGACATAAAGTAAGGTGACCAATCAGATCGTTTGGTCCAACAAAAGATTGACAGAAATGCATGACCAAATTCCCTGAAAGGATTTGCATGTTATGTGCATTGAAAAAAGCTATTTCATCTCATTTTGCCCTGACAAACATAGGATTTCATTTCAACCCGGTGCAACGTTCACATAATACAAGGAGAAAACACCAAATCGTTTTGCTTGAAAGTTGTCAAAATAAAAGTGCTGGGGATGTTTGCGAGAAAGATGTCAGCCAGTTCGGACTCAAGTTTCATATCTTGGTGTTAACTATAATACAATGAATGGGGGTTTACACTTCAGTGCGCGCGTGCAGTTGCCCGCGGTCTGCTTCAAGCGTCTTTGACAAAAACAGAATCACAAGTGCGGTAAGTTAAACCAAGGATGGTAGAGCTCTCTGTAGTCTCCTTGGTTCAACCAAGTTAACATAACAGATAACATGATGGGGGGGGGGAGGGGCAGGTGATACACCCCATCTTGACTTGCGCAGACATGCCTTGACAAAATGAGATATGTCTGAAAATGATACTTGTGTAATTCTAACTTTGATTCAAGCATGGATCAAACATTTGCTGATGTATCAGTTGTTATATTTGAAGTGTAGTCTAGCAACACACACAAGTGCCAGGTGTAGGGAAATTACAAAAATCACATGCTTTGATGAATTTGCTGGCACAAAATTTCTCATTTGCACATTATCTCTGGCTGCTCCCTGGCAAGACACGATTATGTTATAACAATTTGGTCTACTTCATGGGATTTACATGTTGCTTTGTCATGTAATAGCCGATAACATGTAGTTGTATTTTAATATTCTATACATCATTACTTACTACAGATATAACATCTATAGACACATTAGACTGTCATAGACATAGTTTACGAAGTTCAATTCCACATGTGCATGTTGGGGCATTGCAAAGAGTAGCACGTTTGGCACAAGTTCTGCTTGTGATGTGCAACACTAGCAGAGACCCTACTGGGAAATAAGTATGCGAATTGTGATATGATGGACAAAAATAATATGTTCAAAATTTGTACATTAATATGTGTGGCAACTGTCTGAATAAACTCAATCAATCACCTGATCATCAATTCTTTTGCCTTTGGTGGGTCCCCACCCACTTTATTGAATACTTTATTATTTTATTCTCATGCTGGACTCACCATCCGTCCATCCATACTCTAACCTCATCCTTCTTCTTCTTTTCGTTTGCATCTGAAGCATGTTGAGTGATCGGTCGTTTGGATGCCATGACTGCACAACAAGTACTGTGTGTCGTCCCAGAAAACATGTAAATAGGACACACACGGTGTCAGTGGAATGAAATGACACATGGATCCGATCAGACGATATTACTAGGCACAAGTAATCGATCAGCATAAAATACAAATTGTCATAGGTGTCGCCACGGGATTTCTACTTCCGCTCCAGCTGTGGCATAAACGAGTCAGTTGTCTATGGTGGCATATTGGTGCCATCAAATATTTCTATAAGAAATACGACAAAACAAAACGCAAAAACAAGAAAACACGAAGGCCAAAATGCGAAAGGACGACGCGAAAATACGACACAAACTATGTCGTGTTTTTTTGCAGTTGTGTTTTCGTATTATCGCATTGTCTTCATTTAAGAAATGAGGTCGATTTTGTGTGTGTTATGGCATAATGACGCGCGTGATTGAATTTGAAGCTGACATCGTGGGCGTGGCGCACGCCAGTGCGCCTCGCCCTATGCCAGCTTCAATCACCCGCATCATTATGCCACAACACACAAAAAAGCGACCTTCATTGCTTATTTTTACATTTCCCTCTTAATTTTTCTGCTCAATTACACGGAATTCAGAAACTTGATACGTAGAATTAAGAGAAACGACCAAAAGCTGATTTGCTGAGCATGTTCAAGTGTTAAGTTCCGGAAACCCAGGCATACATATAGGTGTAGCTTATTGGAATGTGGGCGGGACACATGTGTTATGGTTCCATAAAACACAAGGCTAATGTGTTATGGTCTCATAACACACAAGGCTCTCTCCTATACTTCCAATGTTAAAAGTTAAATTGAATGTAAATATTGTATTTTGAGTAGGGCCTAGACAATGAACGCGAAAACAAGAAAATAAGAAAACACAATTGCGAAAGTGCGACAATACGACTGCGAATACAAAACTATTTATGTCTTATTTTCGAAATCGTATTTCCAAGTAATAGCAGTAGAGTTTTCTTATTTTCTCGTTTTTGCATTCATTCTCTGATGGTATATTCTCACAATACCTCTATGCATTGCGGAAACAGGTCTGTTTTTAAAGACCGAAAAGAAGAGAAATGAAGCGAAAAGAAAAAAAAACGAAAATGCTTCAATGCGCAAGTCTTGTCATGTTGGGGCCTAATGATTGTCTGAATGGACTAGAATGGAATGGATATACGCCACAAATGACCAAATATGACAATACCATTGTTGAAGCTTGTCACCTCCTTTCAGTGTTTCCAGCTGGTAACGCTATAAAAAAAACCCCAAAACACGGAACACCCTTGTTCAGCTGATTTGCAATACCGATCTGTACGGCAGAATAGATACTAATATTTTTAGAGTCATAATAACAAAATGAAAGTCAATGGTTGTGAAGTTTGTTTATGTGCTTATTTTGCTTTTGGTAAGTAAAGTAAGTAAAAATTTTATTGACAAAACCAAAGATCAATACTGACCTATTTGTCCTAAATACATGGTAACTCATCATATAAATGCCTGTTGTGTTGACATCGACATGATAATTGGTTATTTTCTTATGTTATGTAGGGAGAGTAACAATTGAAAAATAAAATAACAGGTATATCTATAAACATGTAGAATATTCTTTCAGTTGTAGTTTAGTAGGTTTGGGGAAATTGTTGACTCATTTGGTTGATGTACTTTAAAACTTGTAGGAAACCAAGGGGCCGCACATTATCAAAATTTGATATGCAAGATGACTGACCAATAAAGTAAGATTTTGAATACAATAGCAAGAAGTTGATAGTGAATTAAGTTTACATTTCTGTATACATGGTCATGTACACTGCGTACACAGGGATCTAACATTATGTGAATGGTATGGAATAGGAGTTCGCTCTTAGAATATCGGACTTGATTGTGTTCAAACGGTACATGGGCTTACAGATTTAGGTGTAAGTTTCTCTTTATAGTAAATATACATGTGCTGCATTTTCTATTTTTTAGGAACGGGGATTTTGCTTTCTGCTAGAGTCTAGGCTTAGAAAGATTTTAAAGTGAAACACTCTTTATTTTGCTCAAATGTAATTCCAATATGTGTAGAGTTATAAACAAATAAGACAGAAGTCTATCATTGTTATGGTATAATTTTTAACTCCTTCCATAGTAGTCCCTGATTTTCCCGTATATATTTAACTAATTTTAAGATGGTATTTGCATATTTAAATTCTTCATTCATAAAAAAAAACTTTTATTCAAGTGCCAACATGCCTGGTCTAGTCATTGTTTTTTTTTTTTTTACACTGCCTGCAAAGTCATGCTGCAGCTGCTCTAAAGGCATCTGCAGCATGAGTTCCAGGAAGTACAGAAACCATAGACCAAGGATTTACCACTAGATACCAAAAAGAACTAGAGAGAAGCAATTTCTACAGATGTAACACTTTATTTTCCTCAAATGTAATTCCAATATCTGTACAGTAATAAACAAATAAAATACAAGTCAATCATTGTGATAATATATGTTTAAATGATTTATTATAACATCCTTTCTCTTCTTTTCGGTATTTATGGTGTGTAACACTAAATACCAAAAAAAAAAAAAAGAAGTAAGCAGAACCAATTCCTGCTAATCGATTTAACACTTTTTATTTTGTTCAAATGTAATCCCAATATATGGACTGTAATAAACAAATAAGATACAAGTCTATCGTTGTGATGGTATTACTTTGTTTAAATGATTAATTTAACATCTTTTCTCTTCTCTACTACATGTCACTGAATGGTAGTTGTGTATTGGGAGAAAAGAATACATATGAGCATGTACATTATAGGAATGTCAGCGCACGTGTAAGAAGATTCTTACCCGTGGCGCGGTAAACGCAGTATCAGGGGAAAATCGTTTATTGGCCTAACGCGTTTCACAAGAAACGAAAACGGTCGCACAGTACGGCGTCCACGGTTCATGCCCTTGCTTCGTTGAACTATTGAACATCTACCGTCGCACAGTATGGCGTCCACAGTTCATGCCCTTGCTTCATTGAACTATTGAACATCTACAAAACAGTCTGGCTTCCTTTTTTGTTAGATAATTTGTTCACAATGCATATAATATCAGGTTAAACTTGTGGTTTTGGACCCAGAAAAAAAATCACTGTTCGCAAAAGTGAGGTGAACCCCGTCAAAACGTACCTCAGTCAAACCGTACCAAAGTCAAAATAGACCCAGCTCAACACGTACCCTGGTCAAAACGTACCCAGGTCAAAACATACCCAAGTCAAAATGTACCCAATCCAAACGTACCCAGGCCAAAACGTACCCATCATTTTCCACGACGGCCTACAGGGGTTTTCTCATCATATTCTTGGCCTTTGTCGCTCATTTCGTTGCTGTCAGTGTCATACTGGATGTAATCGACAAAAATTGGGTTTGTATGTAAAAGGAAATATTGTGGACTGTTTATGCTAGTGCTGATAAATCGAAACACATGTAGCGTTATATACGTAAAGGGGTCGAAACATGCCATGCTACATTGCAAAAGTATATGCAATGTATGCTGCGTATGTCTTAAGATCATTCATGAGTACCAATAATCCACAACGATTTTTGTTGAAACACAAGGAGGACTTCAGAGAAATCAATCCTTAACAAAATCATGTAGCATTAGAAATAAATTGAAATTTTCATATACTCCTATGTGAATGTATTATTCTGATAGGACAGACTGTGAACGTCCCTTTTTGTAATTTGGTAGGGCCTACTTACATGCTAACTGGGTGATCTTGAAGTAAGGGGATAGGTTCAGAGCATGGAGCATGTAGGACTAGTGCTGAGAGACCACCCCAGGGCAGATCAAAATGTATCTCAAAACTGGTGGTTTTTCATTATCATAACATGAAAAAGATAACGCAGTATTCCAAGTGAGTAGTCTTAAAAAGATATATGGGGTCTCCAAATCAAAACAGGTACAACTGTACACGTACAAACCGTTTATCTAAATTTTAAACCAAATTGTCAAAGTTTGCATATGTCCGTTCACTTCGACATCGACGATTTCTCAACTTTGGAAATTGTAGACCAACGGTACTTGCATAAGGCACGAGAGGAATTTTTGCTTTCATTTGATGTCAATTTTTAAGTGGCATGTCATGATGAAATAGGACAATATAACTGAATAAAAATTCATCAATAAATCGTCAACTCAACGCAGACGTTGTGACTGCTATAAAGGTACACGTCATCGAGTTGGTGAATGTATGATAGGTTTACTTTTGCACGTTTATTTATTACCTCATTTTGTAAATGTACTTTATGATGTTGTGTGTTTCATGTAACTATTCTTTCGCCATCCCTGGTGGCTCAATAAAGCATCATCATTTATTATTATTGAAATGCCCATGTAAATAGTTTTGACGATTTTCTGTGTCTCAAGGTGGCAATAGCTTTGAATTTGTAATGTACTTACGCCTACAATGGTCTAAAAAAACCTGATTGACACTCTTTTGTTTTGTACTCATAATGCAAACTACTGGGTTGGATTCTGATTCGATAGCAAAATTTCGCCAAAATTAATTAATTTTGTTGCATTTAGGCGCACAGTGAAAGAAAATCCCCAACATTGCAGAGTCTATATATGTGCACACGCACAACCATGTGGACGGGAAGGTTTTGGCTCAAGTTCCAAGCGACGGGGAGGGAAGTGTGCATAATATTTAAATATTGAATATCTTCTAAACTATTACAGATAGAGGTACCACCCAAAGTTCAATTCACAGGTTTGCACTATAGGTACATGCAATGAACCACAAACAAAAGTTGTAGAATTTTAATTTATGCTAATTAGGGACACTTGAAAAGTTGGAACTACCGTGTTAGTCTATATTTGCATGCAAACTGGGACAAATAATTTACCATATTTCTTATTCTTCAAAGATTCGGCATGGAGGGATATTTGCGTTGATAATAGCAAGGAGGTTACACATTACTTCGTGTTATGAATAATGATAAAACAACAACTATGGAGATTTTGGGACGGAGTATCTATCAGGCCCCGCACACAGTAGCCAGGTAGCAGTAATCCCATTGTGGTTTGTGTATAATTAGCGGTTAATGATTTCACACCCAGCTACCGCGGCATGTCTTCGATCTCATTCGCACTGCATGGGTGGCTGCAAGTTCACCAGCCGTTTACCGTCAGAAAAATCAATAGACAAAAACTGAAAAAACTTGGAAGGGTTGTGTAAGTTGTGAGATCTTAGAACAGGCTCCAACTTTTTAACCTTGATGGAAACTAAACATCTTTCCCACCCGGCCCGTGGTTTGTTGGATATAGGTACTAGCATGCGGAGTGATGAGCAAACCAAAACAAAGTCAATGATGGACCAATTTAAAGTATAACAAATTAAAAGATTCATTAAGAGAAGAAAATTATTTTTTGAACCCAGTGAAAGAAACTTGGGAAGGTTTGGGTCATGTCGTTCATGGGACTGTTTTGCACCCATGACGCTGGCTTCGCACTTGAACCGCGACTGGTCCACGTTGGTATGGCTTTGTCCGCTCCTCTGCCGTGATGGCCCGCTCTATTAAAACATGTTCATCCTGATAAGATAAAAAGGTAATAAAAAACATGGATAGTCCCCTCGACTATCCAGGGATAAACTCAGGCTACCATTATCATAACACTTTCTGTCTTGTCATTCCAATGAACTTTTGCAGCCCTGCACAACCTGGCTGGAAGATGGGTTGGGTTTCTGATGTCAGCAGCTGTTTCGCACCAGTGACCACCATCTGCACTTTTGGCTTGCCAAGTCGGCTCATTTTAATGTACCAAAATTGTCATTTAAATTTAACATTTTTGAGAAATTTCAACAGATAATATTTCGAAGACATCTTAACCCCAACTTTGTCGAAAGTTAGACCCGCCTGCCTGCTTCAGTCACCACTGCGCAAAGACTAAAAGGTCGGCATTGCAGTGGGAGTGGCAATCTTTGTGACCTGTTTTAACGCAAAAACTTGCATCACGTCCACAAGGCTTGCGAAAGGTGTACATGTATATCCAATTTCTCAAACTTTATCCAGGATTTTTTCATAAACCCTCCAATACAATCAACATACCGGGCAATCTGATAAGAAGAAAAACTATTATTTTCGATAAAATAGATTTTCGTCTTCATTTGATTTGAGTATGGGTTCGTAATTCCAGTGACAGTTTATTTATTTATGAAAACTATCTTTGAATTCCATTCACAATGAATAGTGTAAAGATTGAGTAAAACCAACAAGAGTTATGGCTATATTATTTTTGGTTTTCAGGGTGGTAGTCTCAGGCTCTTTGATGGCTATTTTTTGAGTAAAGATAATTGGGCAAATTTATTCATCAAACTCTACTGTTTATTTCTGCAAATAACAGTGTTCTTGAAAAGTTTGCTCGAACCTTCTTGGGCCTTTTAATCATAGCCTTGCCTGTTTTGAGTAACATATTGACTGTCATTTGACATCAGAAGGTGGCAAAGGTCGTAGCCTCCGGTGCCCTTCGCCTCTGTCAGGGCTCACAATGCATGATTTTGGAAAACCTTTATTTGTGTTAAAAAAAACTTTGCACCGCAGCGCTGAAACATCACCCTTTCAGACATGTTTAACTGCATGGGGCCTAAATTATATCTATAACAAAAATATTTTGAAATAAGTATATAGTTATCTGGGCCTTTATTCAAACAGGGATTTTCCACATCCCTGACACAATGCTGCATTGCAACAAAATATCTGCCCCCAGGCACTCACTGTGAGCAATTTAGTATAATAGTAACAAGATGCAACAAGTTTTGGGTGGCTGCCGTGTATTTATATAGATATTTTCTGCTAATTAATCTCATTAGACTCATACAAAAACTATCAACAACGGCAGCATGGAATATCAAGTCTATTACACATTTTTTTAAAAACTAAGACGCATCTAAATATCAGACACAGGTACATGTGGAACGACGCCTGGGATCATTCATCACAGAAGTGATTGGAGTGTTGGCTTGAATTTAAGTATATGGATAAATTGATGAAAAATGACTTTCAAATGGCAACAAAATTATCAAACAACGCAAGATATATTGATGACATTGCTTGTGTAAATGTACAAAATTTCATCGAAATTGCTAAAGAAATTTACCCAAAAGATATCCCTTTGGAGGGTAACAATTCAGATGGTTTCAGAGATGTGTTTTTGGACTTGGATATTCGGGTCACTAATGACAGGTTTTGTATTGAAGTCTATCACAAAATAGATGAGTTGAACTTTGAAGTAGTTAACTATCCTTTCCCTGGACAGTAATATTTCGGATCCTGTTGGATATAATACATTTTTGTCACAGATTTTGAGATTTGGTCGTATTTGTTCTAAATTTCAGGACTTTGCATCTAGAACCAAATTTTAATATACAATAAACTTGAGTCAAGAGGATTCAAAGGTGTACTTTTGATCAAATATTTCTACAAATTTTGCTGTAAATATCCCGAGATGGTTAGAAAGTTTGGCTTCAATAATTTTACAGATTTTAGACTTGCCTGTTTTGCTACTTAATTTTATCTTTTGACATCATTCTGTTTAAATGTTCACCTTTCAGACATTTTAGGATAGCTTGTTTTCTGTTAGGTAAACCCCCAGGGGCTACAGGTAGCAAGAAGCGGCCTACGACAGTTACAAGCTTGCCTAATTGTACTTGATATCTGGTTAATATTTTCATTGCATTCTCTTGACATGAATACAAATGACTTTCATTCTTTTCTGACTTGCCCTGATATATATATATATATATATATATATATATATATATATATATATATATATATATATATATATATATGTGTGTGTGTGTGTGTGTGTGTGTATGTGTGTATGCATGCATGTATGTATGCATGTATGTGTGCGTGCGTGCGTGTGTGTGTGTAGATGAAATTAACTTCACGATTACTGACCTTGTTGAACAAAGCAAAACATACATCTGTACATGTATCCATGTAAATGAAGATTTTATAAAACCATACTGAAAATGTATATAGCAGTGAAATACGTTGTAAAAATGTACTGTTATCAGACAACCCTCCTTTGCATTAATAGAATAAGTAGTATTTTCTTAAACTAGTCTAGCTGTTATCATTAACCAAATAGTGAGAATGAAAATGTTTCATTCAAGAGCTTGTTTGTACTGACTCCAAAGCTGGAATGGTCTCTATGGAGGTGTTGCATGGTCATTTACCACCACTGTTTTTACAACTGATGTACAATAATGTCTTTGTCCTCATTATTGTGTCAAGTCTGTTATCACATCTACGCCATGAAGCCGTGTCCTAATGGTGCTATTGAGCACTGTTCTCAATATGGAGCCATCACACTATGTGTTTGTTTGATCTCATCAGTATTTTGTCTCAACAGAATTGTATGTGGTAGATACCTGCACATTTTATGTTGTGAGTACCTGTGATGACTTCTAGATCATTTATTCTTTCTACCACTTTTTGTATTCAGTCTTTGGACTCTTCATATGTATGTATGTATGTATGTATGTATGTATGTATGTATGTATGTATGTATGTATGTATGTATGTATGTATGTATGTAGGACAAATAGGTGAATACTGACCTGTAGTTTTTGTCAATAAAATTTTTACTTACTTACTAGTACTTAAAACGTGTTTTGTAGTGACAGCCATTTCAAATCCCCGAAAGTGGCTACCGTTGTTGATGTGCCTTTCATTTGCCAGTTCCATCGTTTTTTCTTTTCTGTATGGTTACAAAAAGTCACATTTTTTATTTATTGCCATTGAATTTCATCCCCCTTTAGTTACAAAAGAATTTAACACAATTTGAAGTTATTTTTCATTTTCTGCATCAGCAACGTATAAGTAAAGACGTATATAAATCAGATGTTAGAGTGATACCGAAAAAAAATGCTCAAAATGCCTTTGCTACCTTCCTAGTAATTGGGCTTTACAGCTACAGTGTATACCATTCACTTGGCAAACTTTTGAGGAGTTTCACATTGGCAATAGAAACGAGTAAGTGAAACCCTTCCATATTTAAATATAGTCATCATTAATTTTGTCTACAGCATATGATTCGCGACTGTTTTCGTTTACTAATAGCTTTCCAAGCTTCCTGTACCCCTATGCTTACATCGAATAAACAGTCCATCATTTGTACAGAAATGTCAGTGACTGAATTCTTCCTTCAGTTCACCCTGGTCAACGGACTGTCGCCCTGAAGAATCCAAATTTTGCCAGCATTTACCCAGGATTTTCTTTAAAATATTTTTTTATCTACCTTGGGTCATATACAATTCTACCAGAGTTGTCAAGGTATACAGTTCTGATGGGGTAGCCAATATTATGTTCTACTGTGGGACGAGACATGCACATTTATTCCCCGCTACAAAGCACGGGGTTCACGCCTGTCAATCTCAGGGAACACACGGGCATATCATTGTCATAGATAGGGCTGGACACCCCTTTCTCACAAAATTAGTGTCTTTTAGAGAAATTGAAGTTTACAAATACCAAAGTCCTATTCATTTACTGCTTCTTAAGTTAGTTACAATAATAAATTTCCAGCAGCCTGTACCAAGTATTTTCTTTTAAATTTCCAATATAGCAGTGATACCCCGCTTCGCCGCACAGGCAGCTGCCCGTATCTCGATAAGCAAGACTATGGTTACTAAGACAACCGGGAAATGAATTTTTACATGCTGTGTACAAGATTTTGAGAGAGTTTTCGGAACTTGTATCCTCAATGGTGGATCTAATCATGAGGGTATCTGTAAACAGATAAGAGGTATCTCTGGCTACACTTCAATTGATTAGAAAGTTTTCCTTGTGTTCCTTTCAAGTAAAAAAAGTTGTTTGTGACATATTGTACAAGCTTGTAATGTACTGTACTTGTCTGCGAAGGCTGCAGGCCTTGTACCTACAGGGAAAGCAAGATGCCATTGGCTTCTAGCTGGCCGTTCTTTCAAACTGTATCTACAATTTTTCGCATTAACATACCAAAGGATGGCACCGGTAATCGTCGAGCAATAATAATAATAATAATAATAATAATAATAATAATAATAATAATAATAATAATAATAATAATAATAATAATAATAATAATAATAAGAAGAAGAAGAAGAAGAAGAAGAAGAAGAAGAAGAAGAAGAAGAAGAAGAAGAAGAAGAAGAAGAAGAAGAAGAAGAAGAAGAAGAAGAAGAAGAAGAAGAAGAAGAAGAGAATGCAACCTCCAGACTTTGGTCCTATTTGCGCGAGATTTTTTACCATAAGCTGGTACAGTACTTGCCCGCAAAGCAGACTCTGTTTTTCATGTTCTGATGTGTTTAAACGTACTGCAAACACTCTACATTGTGATCTTAGTTATACAAATCAACTTTGAGTCGGAAGGGACACTGTTCTAAGATTGTGAATGTCAACAGCTCCACGTTTATGTGTGTTTTTTCCCCAATATGTATCCATACGATATATTTAGAAAGGAACTCTGGTATCAAGTAGAACTGTACAACTTTCGTGCTGTGTCGCAAAATGAAACACGTACATTTCTCATGTAGACAATGATGGAAATCGTCATGTGACATGTCAGCAAATATACAACTTCAGGGGTCTGTTGTATTACAACAGAAGCAACAGTGCCACATATCTTCCGTGTAGTTCTTAACCCAAAATAAATGTGCGATAAATGATGTAAATGTATGTTTTGCTGCCCGCAAATAGTGATAAACCAAGTGTGTATATATACATAGGCCTACTTGTTTGTACAACTTAAGTGTTATTCAAAGGTTATTATTTTTGTGTATTTGTAGTTGACTGTGCCATACTGATGTACTTCATTTTATGTGCAATAATGTTCATTTAACTCACATTTTTTACCCTTAGTCTTACTTTTTGTCTTCATATGTACATATTTGCGCGTATTATGCGTGCCAGAAATAAAGTCCTTGAATGGAATTAACATTGTGGTTTGTTGTGGCCCGTTGAGGGTGTTGAACTCAACCAAGTTTTCTCGTTCTATCTGCGGTGCGACACCTAGTGAGCATAGGTGTAATCTGAAAAAAAAAAAAAAAAAAATGAAGTGATCGTTTGGTTGGGGCTTCAAACTCAATGTCACCATCATGGCGGACCGAAGTAATAGCGCGGGATTCAAACCTGTAAGTAACTTGAGTTTGTCTGTCAGGTAATACCTCTATGCCTCAACCATGGAGGAATAAACTAGAAGTAGTTTATTCCTCCATGGTTGAACTAAATCATTACAGTGGCAAACTGTTTTGACTTTTCTGTCGAAATTGGTGGGGTGAAGAAACTGGAAACCAAGCCAGACTCACATAATCAAGACCCATTGTCATTGAATTTATGACTATATGCCATGTGTTAGCGAGATCGGGCTATGTCGACGTAATAGCTCCATGGTGAGATACAGAGCCCTCAACTTTATGCAAAGTAGGCTAATACACAAAATTTAGGTTATGTTGAACAATGGAAAAGTGTTGTATTTCAAACTGTTCTCATTTTGTTTTTGAAGGCACCCAGGCAGATTTGCTGTGAAGCATATCTTTTTTTTATAGTTCAGGCTCCATCAAGATTCAAGATTCCTTATTTGCACATTCAACATTAGAACATAGCGAAGGACAGCACAGTGTACAAAATATATACAATACATCATATGTTTTAAGCATCTTGATACTAAAAATGGAAAATCCAGCATTTCTAGCATGTGGCAAACCAGGCTCCCTCTGTCGGGGCATCCACACATTAACTCATAAAAAAACAGTCTCTCTCCGGTGAGGCTGCGCGCAATTGGCCGGGGGGGGGGGGGGGAATTCATGCAGGAAAAAGTTTCCTTTTCCGTTTCGACAGGCACAAGTTAACATGATTCATGACTATTCTTGCCACCTCTGTGTCTCCATTATTAAAGAGAAATATAAATTTATCCAGTAATTATAGCTGTATTACCCTCAAAAACAGGAAAATACAGAGTGGGGAATAACCCTATCCATATCCTCCTAGTTCTCCCGGTAGTACTTTCATGAGCAGGGTCAAAGGTCAATGCCTAGCAGAAGATATTTTTCCTAGAATTCCATTCCTAGACTTACTACGGCATCAAGTGCCGTATCACCACCATATTTACTATTTTGTTATGCGCTTGAAATAGAACATGTTACTTCTTTGAAAATAAATATAACACTGTTATATATATGTTTTCTTTCTTATTTTTAGCCTAATACAGCTGTAATTACTGGATAAAAGTAAAACCAACCACGTAGAGAATACTGCTGCCCAGGAAGGCCTCATTCATGCCTGGCCGGATCACTGCGAAAGTGGACGAGGAGTGATCCGGCCAGGCATGAACTTGGCCTTCCTGGGCAGCAGTATTCTCTACTAGGCTAGTTTTACTATTTTATACTCTGAATCCCATTGGTGAAAGTCTGAATCGCAATTTGTCAAATAGAGAATTCCTTTCCTGAATAAAGTAAGGACAGTGCAGCAAGAAATGTTTTTTCATTTTCTACCACTTTCATAGAACAGAGCTGACAAAATCTTAAGTGGTTAGAAGTTACAGGTGTTTTATGCAGGCCAGTTTTGATATGTAGAAAATCTTAAGTGGGAAGGAGTTACAGGTGTTTTATGCGGGCCAGTTTAGATATGTCGATTATGTGAGCTGGTTCACAATTTACACTTGTAAGTCTTGTCTGGGTATAAAATTCTTTTCACACAGGAGATAGTTTTCCATCTCAAAACATTTTTTGAATTCTTTGTAGCACAGTAGTTTTGATTGTGGATCATTTCTGTTCAAGTATGAGAGCCACTTGTCAATAAAATTCTTCTGCATCTCCTTTTTTGGCCTGAATAGAGTATTTTGTAGACTACCTTTGTGAAGAGCTTTGTAACACACTCTCTAGACCATGCTTACTCCATAAAAGACTCATGTAAGAGGCCCATGACTCCATCAAAACCATAGTGAAAAAGCATACAATCATAAAGTGGAACAAGGGTCAAGGCCTAGAAGGTTGCAGAGTTGGGTAGAAACACATACACTCGCGTTCAAAATGTCTCGGTTGAAAAGTACAAATCTACACACGATAGATTGCTAGAGGCCAGTCTAATCAGACAACAAAAGAGTCGCAACAGACTAAGAAACCATATGCATTGTCTTGCATAGTATCATTCATCGATTCTCCATCCTTGTTATTGTAGTCCTGAAAGCTTAAACAGAAAAACATACATGTTTTATTCAACTGTCCATGATACGTCGCTCAAAGAAACGCGATGCTAGACAAAATAGAACACACATTTATTATTCACAACACTCCTCCTGGGAAAGAGTCGTAAACCTGCACAGTTTACTCTTTCCAGACTTTGCTTCAAGTGAAACTTCCTGTCAAATACCTTTTTCAGTTTTGATCTTCTTGCAGGAGGCAAAACTCAAATTATAACTGCTATGTACACCAAGAACCTGCCGGACAAATTCATGGTGGTCAATTATTGGGACTATAGCAGACTAAGCAGAAATAACATTGTGATTAAACCGTAGTGACCAGTAACAATGCATAGATGGTCGTATGGATAACAACAAGAGACTGCATTTATCATTATAGTCTGTCAACCCAGAGTTACGGAAGGGGATTTCGTAAATATTACGTAAATAGTGGGCAAAATGACCATGTATTTTATACATAACCAAGTCTGATCAGGTTACCTTACTCTTGACAGAAATTTGCATGCAGTGTGGCTTGTATTTGTTTCTGTAACCAGCAATTTTAGTGTTTTTGTGGGCTACTCACGAGCCTTGCCGGCAGTTTAGAAGGACCTGTTAGTCCCATTTGCGCGCGCACACATATCATTTCTTGGATGATATGGATAGCACTAAGTTTTGCTTGCGGCCTCAGAAATGCCCCAAAATGCCGCTGTCAAAAAGAAATACAAAGTGCATATAGTTAGCACATATGCCTCAAAAGTAAGGTACATTGATGAGAAAAGATTATGCATTGGATATATCTGCCAGTAAGAATCTATTGTTGTAATATTCACAAAATCCGCTTCCATAGAGCAAGGTTGATAGACTATAGTTGAGGCTCAAAATTGATACCCCCTCGTATTATGAGTGCTTCCATATGGATATTCCAAAGGTTATTACAGGGAAGATCACCAGAGCAACACACATAGCTTAGCTATCTGCACCTTTACTTTTGCAGACTTGGCACACTTGTTCTCTACCCTTACTAATGTAGGGAAAATGCAAGAATTGGTCAGTTAAACAAACAAGAGGGCTGTGTGAAGAGCATAAGCTCAGCCTACCTAAGCTTGATATAAATTTACTTTTGCAGACTTGGCACACCTGTTCTCTACCCTTACTAATATAGGGAAAAATGCAAGAAGTGGTCAGTTAAAGAAACAAGAGGGCTGTGTGAACAGCCCATGCTCAGCCGACCTAAGCTTGTTCACAATATCAAAGTTGCAACTGAATAGAGCTGTTTTGAGCTTTAGCTGATCAAGTGCATATGACATTCAGTTCTAAGTATTTCTAAGATTCACGTAAAGAAAAATTCATTAAAGACATAAATCTTAGTGGAGCATGACAAATAGAAGAATATTTTAAGAGAACTTTAAAAAGAACATTGCTACTTTACAAGTGAAAAAAATTACATGATATGAAGCATTGTTTAATTCACCATCCTGGCACTTTAGGCAGTCATTCTAAAATTATTGAGCAGGCATGACAGCGAGTGGCCAATGACATTGCAGGATTCAGGTCACGTGACCAATTTTTACCAGTTTGAGTTGATATGACTCAAATGGTCTAAAAAGCACTGCAGATCTACTTGTCACACACATTCATCCCTAATCATTATTGTTGATGCAGAATATTGTGCAATTGATTTGTATTTTTGTTTTTGTTTTCATTGACATGATTTTTTGCAGAAAATTATACTCTTCCAATATATATATATATATATGGTATTTATAGATGATGAAAAAAAGGACACATAAAAATCAGTAATAACTCTTGCTTAAATCAACCAATTTTAGGCCTACTGGTTAATTTGTGTTCATAACCACAAGATGGCTGTGCAAGACAAATGTTGGAGTTTGTTCAATTTTCAAAACAGCTAAATGAGTGGCGAAACATGGACGACACTTCGAGGATTTTTTTGGAAATATTAGTGGTTTTGTGAGGTTTGTGGAGAATATTTAAGGACTTTTATGCAGCAACATTTCAGAAAAAGCTTTACAGTGACCCATTTCTGTTTTGGTTACAGAATCTAAAATATCACTTTAAAGCTATAGCCAATCAAAAGGCATGAACAGCCTGCATTGACAACATGAAGTAGGGTCAAACAAACCCATAGCAACCTATATATATTCTATGTAAAACGTGCTGGACTAAAACAGGCAAAAGTACACTCTCCGAACATCATATTTTTATTAAAACCCATGTACATTATACCAGTAGAGCAGAGTGTAGTTTAAAAGCATCAGTGATTTGCAACTCCTAATGTATTTCAAGCTCTGAGTAATTTGCATCCAGAAAAGGCCAATTTAATATGGGAGTGAATGGGAATATACACTTGCATCACAGAGTAGAGATTAGTAGGTCAGTGCCTGTTATGTCATGGTGAATCCAAGAATTAGAATGCTCACTCACTTGCATAGTAGTCAATAGGAAAGGTACATTTACCGGTAAGTACCTGAATTGAAAAAAATCATTGAAAGTCGGGAATCCATAGCAGTGCCACCTGGTGAACAACTTTGACCTTTCACAAGGAACATACACTTTGTGTTCACGGACAGGTTCCCTGTGAAATAGAACATTTTCCCGTGCCTTTTCCACGCTGCAAACGGGAAAATGTCATGACATAATTGCGTTTTGTCACATTTATTTACTCGCGCCCTGTTGAGCTGCTATTTCATTTGCGCTGCAGCGCACTCCGGAACCAAGCGCGCTAACATGTAATTTATTCACATTTTGCTTAACAGCGCGGAAAGGAACCAAGCGCAACTATCGTTTATTTAGCCCTATGCCATTGATTCTCGGAAGCGCGTTTGTGCTTGAGCACACATGATTGTGCATTTAAGTGTAACATGCAAAAAAACAAAACAAAAAGTATGAGTGGAAATTTGTGTTCCCAACATGTCGGTTTATACTAGCACAGGTGTTCATCAGTTTTGCAGTAAAGTCAGCTCAAACACAACATTTTATTTCAACTTGTCTGGAGGGGAAACAGCACATGCAGCCTGCATGGCCCTGGTTGCTCGAGGACAATATTTCGCTTTGTTCCAGGTGAATTTGAGGTCCCGTAGCGCCTGCTGTGGTATGTGCTGCTCCCCATACATCCAAGGAATGATGAAAATTTATTGCATTCAAATATATTTGGAAAGAATGTTTACCACATTAATGTGTTTCCCTCGCCTCAAAATTAATTATTATTATCAAATATAAAATTTTCGGCAAAACAAAATTTCCCTCTGCACATCAAGTCCAATTTCCCTCTGTGCACATCAAGTCCGGAGCACATCGTTTTGACGTCATTGACACAAGACTTATGGCAAATATTCCTTCCATACCTCTCGTCATCATTAGAGATTGTTTCATAAGATCTTTATGCATCTTAATCCGATAAAAATATCACAATTTTGCGTTGTAATCGCACAGAAATGACCAGTTTTACGGACTAGTTAAGCGTTGTCAAGCCGCCATACTTCCTTGCAGGCCCAGATTGACCTGGGCAGAAGTCAAAGTGGGGGTCCTGGTCAGAAATCCACTTTTCCTATTGGCCCATGTGATCAAACGTCAGATATTTATATTCAAATTGGTCACATGATGATCTGAGCTTCATCATCATTAGCCATTAGAAAGAGGTTTCAGCACAATGGGACCCTTGGCAGTGTGTTTTTGCCGCCAATTGGTAGCACGTGCATGGTACGTGTAATACCTCCACTCACTTCACAACTGCGACTTACGTGCGCTTGACAGCAAAAAGCAATCATCTGCGAACAAATACGCCACGTTCCACTTGTTTTCATTTGACCATATACCTCAATCTTGACATAAGTGAGGTACATCCGAGAATAAAATCTAATGGAACATAATGCGCATAAGTAAACCCACAAACAATTAGACCTAAGCGCAATTTTACGTGAACGCAAATGCGTTTAAATAAAATTTATAATGGGAAAATAAAGGAAAATATGCGGTACTTTCTGTGCGTAATAGCAGAAGAGGCTCGCTTGGAGGGAACCTATCCCTGAACACAACTGTATCCATCAAGTTTCAGCTCATTATGAGTGATGGTTCTGCAGAAGTCGAAAATAGCAAAAGACACACACAAAGTGATTAAAAAAGGGAAAAAATGCAGCGCCACCTGGTGAACAAGTTAAGAAATAAGAGTCACTAGGAGTGTTCCTGTGTGATATCAAAGCAAATGGATGAGCAGTTTTGGAGATGATTTTTGCGATTTGCCCAAAAAAGAACAAAAAAAAAAAAAAAATCATTGGCGCCTAGGTACATTGAATTTGCCACTAAGTTTGAAGCGAATCTGGCTGACGGTTTCAGAGAAGAAGTCTGAAGGTCAGTTAGCATTAGAATGCCCATTGACTGACATAGTAATCAATAGGAAAGGTGCATGTGCCGATAAGTACTTGAATAGAAAAAAATCATTAAAAATCAGAAATCCATAACAGTTCCCCATAGTGACCAACTTTGTTTGACCGTTTCACAAAAAACACACCCACCAAGTCTCAGCTTAATGTTAGTGATGGTTCTTGAGAAGTCAAAAATAGCGAAAATACAAAAAGTCGTGAAAAAATGTGCTGAGCCATGTGGTAAACAAATTAAGAACTAAGAGTCCCTAGAAGTGTTCCTTTGTGATAGCAAAGCAATTGGATGAACGGTGTCTGAGAAGAAGATTAAAAAAAATATGCCCAAGAAAAGAACCAAATAATTCATCAAAAGTGCAAAAATCACTGGAACGTGACCATTTAAAGAACCCGGTAGAGACCTACACCTTGTACCCAAGGTAGATCCTTGCCAAGTTTGAAGAGAATCTGGCAACCGGTTTTGGAGAAGAAGTCGAAAATGTGAATTGTGGATGGATGACTGAGCCTCCTAAAAGCTCAGTTGAGACAAGTCAGCTGAGCTAAAATCCACTGCCTAGGGGTGTTAATGTACATGATCACATGAAAACAGGAACAACAAAAGGGTCAATTTTTGAGAAATTTCTTTTCAAAAATATGACAAAATCATCACTTAAACCTACCCCAACTTAGGTTTTATTTTTGAGCATTAAACTATTTAATTAGGGGACCGCCAAACAAAGGCCAGTCCTTATAGTGATCGCAAGTTCAGTGCGTCCGTCTGCATCATTTGTGTATGATAATTTGAGAAATTTTTGAACTACAGCTTTCATATTATTGCACAGCATTGTATTCCTTTATAAGGGCCAGGATAAGTTCAAAGATGGGTGACCTTGATCCAATGCCCAAGGTCACAGAGCCACATTAGTGAATTTGGTGTCTGCGGATCGTTTCTGCATGATTACTTGAAAAGTTTTTGAGCTAGGGCTTTCATATGCCCCATAATTTTAGTCCCCTAAAAGGTCAAGTTCAAAGTTGGGTGACCTTGACCCAATTTCCAAGGTCAAAGAGCCACGTTAGTGAATTTGGTGTCCGCATGATAACTTGAGAAACTTGTGAGGTAGGGCTTTGATATTGCACAAGGTTATAGCCCCCGGTAAAGGCTAAGTCAAGTTGGAAGATTAGTGACCTTAACAATAGTTGCTCAGCTGCCCTAAACTGTACCATGTTTGTATACGACAGTCTCCTCAGTGGTGCAAGCACCACTATTACATTTAAACTGAGTTTAACACAAAACTTCCTTCCTGCATATGACATTTTGCCCTTAAACTTGGTTTAAGTGAAACCATGGTTTAAGCCATCTTTAGTTTAACTTAACCATAGACTAATTCAAGGTTTTATGCTTAAATTGCGTTTCTGCATCATTTTGGCTCTGTTTTTAACTTTTGGGCCAGTGTATGTTTGTATGTTGCATTGTAGGTCCAAAAGCTGAACGTCAACACCCCCCCCTGCACTGCTGTGTGATGTTACAAACATGTTGTACACTCAGAATGCTATGACATGTCAAATACTGGGGGAGCCACCTGTGGTATATCTCATTTCATGCACACAGTTGAAACGCATTTTATCTGGAGCACAAATTAATTAACATTGCCAGACTTACAAAAAAAAAAAAATGTGTGTCAGCTACGGGAAGGGGCAAATCTGCTGGAATCGGGAACTTGAATGACCTAGATTTACTTTTTCAAGGATATGTGGCACCTATTATATGATCAATAGTACAGAAGCTGTAAACTGGAAATAACAGAGTTAGGTTTTGTAACTTTATCAATTTTGAAGTTTACTAGATATAGTTTTACAGACTTATAACTTATAATATAAAAGAACAAGCAGGTCAAGATCGGCATCATTTGCAGTATAATGTAATGTGGTAATGTGTGTGAAATTTTTCTTTTCAATTTCAGGAAACCGTTGCAAAATTGCTTCAGCAACATTTTAATGAGGACAAGACTAGAGGTAACACATGTTTTGACATATTCTGTCATCCCATAGAAAAGTACAATTTCATTGTTAATCTCTCATTGTGCCAGTGATAACAGGTATTGGAAAATAATTTCTTCTAGTTTGTTTTGTGCAGTGTTTGCTCTTTATGCAAGTACCAGTCTGGCCTGGAATGAAAGATGACCCATTGCAACCTGTTAACTTTACTGTAAAAAGATTACTTCTCAGGGTTTTCCTGGGGAAATTCTGAAAGAGCAGAGGGATTGCTAAAAATAGCCACAAAGGCGAAATGAAAGCCCTAGCCTCCTATTTAATATACAGTAATGAGGACACCAATTTTTAAGCCGTAAATTTTTATGTAAAGTCCTACAGTTCTGGTACTTTGGGGCAAACTGCTTTTATACAATTATTGTACAAAATGACATATGAAAACATCACATGCTGCTTCCCCCTACAAGTGTAGAAGCAGCAGGGTGCTTTTAAAACAGCCCAAAACTACACTTGTTATTGAAAATCTGAGACATGCTTTTTCAGTTTACATTGTTATGAACAGTTTGCCACAAATTCAATGTCTTTACATCAGAAAACAAAAAAAGTTGAATCCAAGTTTCTTCAAGGTGTTTTTTGAAAAAGAGGACGGCACTTGGTTTGATTGCTGTATAAACAGCGGACAACAAACACACAGAAGAGTGGAAGAAAATAAATCAGTCCATGTCGTTTGTTAGCTTTCCAAAAATGTATAGTTTGTGGTAATTTTTATGCATACTGATTGTTTTGTGATAGAATCTTTACAAGCACCCTCAAAATAGCACCTAAACTTGTCTGCCGAGTGAGTAAAGCTTGCAAGTCATTACAAGTACTATCCCTTGCCCCCTTAAATCAACCAAAACTGGCTGGGGTGAAATGTAATCTAATTCCAATTTTTTGACTAATTTCAACAGTAATGAAAAGAATTTTATCAAGAATTGTTGATTAGACACAGGCCTACATGTACCAACATGACATGCCCCAGGTCAACAGCTTTCCTTGGTATGGAGTGGGTACCTTTGCCAAGGAAAGCTGGTGACTGGGTCTTAAACTCTTGTCTTAATTCAATGGTGAGACTGTTAATGAAGATTTGACTTGTGTTGGATAACTTAAGGATCACAAGCATTTTCACATCTATGATGTATTATCTTGATAAAGTATCTCAGCACTATACATTGACTTTGTTCCTTTTCTATTGCAGTAACTGCAGATGCACTTAAATTGGCTAATGAAGTTCTGAGGATTTTTGTACATGGTAAGTGGATTTACTCTGAATCTTCTTCACATTCTAGAAACTGCCCTGTCCATGTGCGAATAAGCCAAACACCAATGTTTCTTAACTTTGGCTCAGGGAATTTGTAAGTGACTAAATTTATTTATTATATGTTTGGATGTAATAGAAAAACAGTGTAGATATAAATATATATATATATATATATATATATATATATATATATATATATATATATATATATATATATATATATATTTAAGAGGGTTCTAGCCTAAGATCTACACTGTTTTTCTATTACATCCAAACATTGGCCATAGATTTTAAAAGTCCAGATTGGTCCCAGCATGCTTAAAGCACCATACAGACCTTGATACAAAGTGAAGAAATTCAGAGACACACTTTTACAGCCATCCCACAAAATTTGCTGCTGACCTGATGAGGCAACCCAAAAATATCTGGTGTGGCTGGCCCTCACTTAGGACAAAAAAAAAAAAAAAAGACAAAAACAAAAAAAAAAAAACAAAAACAAAAACAAAAAAACAAAAACAAAAACAAAAAAGCCCATGGGCCTAATGCTCTGCTGGCCCCATGGCTATATTGCACCTACATCTTCATTTCAAAGTTGTGAGTCCTCAAGTGGATTCTGAACATTATAAAGCTTATATGTGATTTTAGTGTCTGACTTGTCCACCAGACAGCACTTTGCTCCACATGTAATCATAGCCTATTTGTGCAACTCCTGTGATGGATAGTGTTGCATGTGCCAAGACAACAATTGAGTAAGTCCTTAACTTTATGTGCTTAGTGACCTTGGGACAGAAGATTAAGGTCACCCTCCCTGATGAGTTAATATAAAAAAAAAAATCACATGGTATACACTTATAATGCATGTATCATCATAGTCTCTTTTTTCTGATGTAATAATGAATTATACTTGTCTAAAAACACATTTCCTGATATTTTGTGTTGACTTACAGGTGGTGCCACCATTCTGAAACTTCAACGTTTTGCCTTCTTAACATTCTCCCCACATTTTATCTAGTTCTATGACAAATTAAGGACCCTAACAATGTCCATGTTTGTTTTTTTTTTTTTTTTTTCACTTTTATTCCGTCAGTGACCTTTAAAAAGTAGGTTAGATGTCATTCATTGAGTATAAAATATCAATATTTATGTACAATGCATATTTGTATCAATTTCGTAATCCTAGCTCACTTATCTATATTTTGTACTTCTTAATTGTCAATAACATATGCAATTTCACGGTACCATCAAGGATTTTTCAGTATCGGTCTGTTGGACCCATCTTTTTTTCCTTTTTAGGAAAAATAGTGGGTTCATTGAGTGCATCAGTGGGTCCAGTCTGAAATTGTGAAATGTAGATAAACATATGCTGCTGTTCCCATTTTGAAGGAAAATTTCATTTGGTGTGATTTGATTGATTGATTTTATTTGGTATAATGAACATACAGTGATACATGAGTTTACATCACAATTATAAGTAAATAAAACATGCAGGTAACTTTAGCATAAAAAAGAACATAACATATATGCTCATGCAGGCAAATCATAATAGTATTAACAATATGCCAGGGTTAAAGAGTTAAATGACTAAACATTCGTCGACTGTACCAAGGATGGCCAAGGATGGATTCGGTCTACCCAGGGACCTGTTATTAACAGTAAGAATAAGTCTGTAACACGTACCTGGTCTACTAAAATATGGTTTTGGAAAGGGGCTTAATTTTGACCTCTAGCACACTGCCAGTATCTGGCATCGCACACAGCGTTCCACCGGGCAGTTCTTAACTTGCTTGCACAAGCAAGCGACGTGCATGATTGAACATGCCTGGGCTCTGGTATTTTTGCAATTCATTCCATGTGATGAAATGGTCATAAATTACATGATTCATATTTCTGTGCACTCTCTGTTTCAATTTACCTGAAAAATTTGATGCTGTAGGAGGTGTCAAGAGTCTGATAGATCTTAAGTGCCATCACTTTTTTTACCAAGCAACACAGTACGGCCGCAACACAAGCGAGTGTTCACAGGCATGGTTTTCAGCCATGTACGTATATTTTCTCCAGCCTTCGATCAGAAATTTCATTTCTATCTTGTACTGTCATACAGATTTTTTCCATTCAAACATTTGAATGAAATTCAAACAACAAGAGTTTGCTAAAAAACACCAATAGATCTTGAGTGCCGTCACTTCTTTTACCACGCAACACAGTACGGCCACAACACAAGCAAGTGTACACAGGCATGGTTTTCTGCTATGTACATATATTTTCTCTGGCCTTCGATCATGAATTTCATTCCTATCTTGTACTGTCATACAGATTTGTTCCATTCAAACATTTGAATGAAATTCAAACAAGAGTTTGCTACAAACACCAATAACGACATGACGTATCGGAAGCAGTGATCAACCACACATCATGTTTACGCAAATCTTTGTTTCGTCCACTTCTGACGGCGCGGTGACTAATCTGCGTATTTTGCTTGCCTTCCATAAGGAATTTTCACTCGTGCCTTTATCTATGTCTAGATTTGTTCATTGGAAGTCTTTTTGGTAAAATATGATGTGAAAATTCAACGTCTTTGTCCAATCTTTCCGTGAATACAACTTGTACCTTCACAATATTGCGGACGTGAGACATGCACATAGGCAACAAGTTTGATTCATGGACAGTGAGTGGCATGTGATAAAATCCACCCAATGAGAAGCCTGAAAGTGCTATCACCACGTTTTTTTATGCTGTAAAATGACGTCTGCATTTCCATTTTTGGAGGGATACCTCAGGAATGTTTTATTCTTAGCAAATGAGGGAGCTTGTTACATAGAAAGACGAACATCAGAGGATTCCACCAGTACATGATCATGATAATGGTGGACGATGCAAAACATTGTGATGCAAAGTTACTAAGTTTGGGGTAATTTTTGCAGTTGTATTCATTCAAAATGCATCATGTTTTTTGTGTGTGCGTCCACAGAGATGCAAAATGTTAATGTATTATTAATTTCCAGGTGTATTTCCTTCATTTTTGTGTCTATAATACAGGACTCACACTTAATGTGACCCCTGAATTTGTATTTTGACCTTCAAAAAACAGGTCAAGGTATTCCAAATTTTCACAAAAGTTGACCATTGACCTAATGCACAGTCAGTGTAAGTTTCAAAGCTTCATCTTTACTTACGATTATAATACCCAATTTAATGTGTGTTTTAAATCTATCATGTACGTTCCATTATAAACCACCAGTTGTGCCACCAGGAGTCCACACATCATGAACTTTATTCTGTATAATACTCCTGTAACATTTGGTAAATGCATATATGGTCACATATAAAGATAGAATGATCATCACAAGAATATCATCTCCTGAAATGTATGCTCTCAATGACCTTGAGAAAGTAGGTCAAGCTCACCCATATTATGTAATATTGTACTTACAGACATGATATACACATGGTGTGACATTTAATTAAGTTAGCCTGATTATGTCTTATGAAAATGAATTTCATAGGTTTGCACACATTTGCTCGTATTTTCCATCACTAGTAACTTGTTTTGGCGTGCGTGGGTGCGTTTCGGCGTTTCCCGGCATTACACAGCGTTTGCCGGCGTTACAAACGCTGGCAAACGCCAAAATCCAATTAAGCCTTTTGGGGCTCGGCGTAAGCCAGCATTGGTTGGTGTTTGCCAGCGTTAATTGGCGTTTGCCAACGTTTGACACCCTTTCAATGCTGGCAAATGCTGTGAAACGCCGACTAACGCCGGCTACCGCTGGCAAACGCTCTGTACTCCTCTAAATTAGCAAACTACAATACGATACATGCAAAAATTGAATTCAATCGAACTGGGATGAGAAGGATCAATGGAAATTTGTATCTTGTATTTGTACTTATCATTAATATACTTTCATTTTTTTTATACTCATAGGCAATCCAACATAATTATCTTTAATATTATGATGATGATTTATCCATTGAGGTGTATGTGTAGTGAATGACTTTGCTCATGATCACTGATATTTTGGTCACCTCAATCTTGGTTGCCAAGTGAACAAAAACAACCAACCCTGTTTTCAATTTCTGTCTAAACACAACACAGCAATTTTTTATTGAATGTAGAGCACAAGTCAGCAATGTATAGCTGAATTCAATTTTTGCATGTATCCCATTGAGTTTGCTAATTTAGAGGAGTAAATTGTTTATAGACGGAATGATGGCTGGCTGGCTGGCTGGACATGAGTGAGCGCATAAGGTCAGCGACCTATGGTCAGCAAAGCTAAAAACTTCAAAGTTGTTCGAGAATTTTTGACCCGCCCTCCCCCCCCCCCCAATATTCTCCATTAAATAAAGTGACTTGATTGTTCAGCAGATTTGTTTTTCTCTCTGTGTGCAAAAGTAATTGAGAAATTTAATGTTCAGCATCTACAGGTAGATCAAGTTTCCAATACGTGTATTTGAACTGTTGGGTCTCTGAGACATTCCAAAAATACAGTGGTACCTGCTCTATGTAACCACTGCTGTAAGAGACTTTTTATAGCTGTTTGTGCCCTGATTTCTGGGGCTGCAGGAGTCCGTTTTCTTTGTAAATTTAATTTTTGGTGAAAGACCACCTGTTTTATGACACCACTTTTTCTTAGCCAAAGGGGTGGTCACAAACAGCAGGTACTACTATACAATTGTCCAGGTCTCAGTTTTGTACATCTGACCCTGGCTGATTTCATGGAAATAACAGAGATTTATAAGTGTCCTGTCCATGAATATTAATCAATTTAATCATACAAATCTGACCTCAATTTCAACACAGTACTTCCCGTTTTAATTATTATTATAGCAAAGTACATGTATAGCTAATTTGTTGCACAGTGTGTGTCTGTGTTGCTTAAGTCCTGGGTTTGTGCAGGGAGCTGCCATCAATGGCAGCTCCCTGGTTTGTGTGAAGAAAGTAGAGATTAGCAATTCTAGCCAAAAATGAAGGCCTGTTGAATTTAATAGAACTGAGCAGCACTGTTGAATTTAATAGAACTGAGCAGCACTGCACAAAGTTTTCAAATAGTGTATCATTGTAGTATGTTTAAAGTGGCGCCAGGAAAGCTAGAATCCTTAAATGCATACCACAAAATTTGTTGTGCTGTATATTTGTACATGTATATTTCATCAACACACCTATTAATGTCTATATATATATATATATATATATATATATATATATATGTATATATATATATATATATATTTGATGTTTGAATATAATTTTGGACATTATCATAAGTAGTTGTGCATCAACAGTGCTACTGGTAAGTGGAGCAAAGTTTGCCAGACACTGCAAAAGTTCATTTTTATACCAGATATATTGGTACCTTTAAAGAATTTAGCCCTGCCCCTTAAATATTGCCTGCCAAACAGACTTTCTGTTGGGCAGTAGACTGTTGGCTCCCGGCAAAAGTCTGGCCTAACTCTAAAAGCTCAGAGCTCAGTGTGTGAAAACAAACGGCATCCCTCATCTGCCGCAGTCCACAATTGGCTTCATGAAGAGAAAGTGCGTAATGCACTGTGGGATGCGCCACTGTGGCACCATTTTGTTGCTGGGCAATTTCCATTCACAGTTGCGATTTTAATCTTCATTGAGTCGATTTTCGATGGGTGATCAGAGAAAGTCTGCTGAGGAGGCAACTTAAATGTAAAACCATAACAAGCCAAACAGCATTAAAGGATCAAAAAACAATACCCAGCCCATTTTCAAGAGACATCTCTCTTATTAACCTTTTTAGTAATGTAAGATAGTAGATTGAATCAACAGCTTTTCTCAGTGTGTTTTGGGTATATTGTACTTACAGCAGGCACTGGAAAGATGTTTATAATTATGTTACGTTACCTCTCAACCACCATTGCCAAGACATCTGTGTCTGCGCATGATGTCCAAGAAATCAAGATGAGAAGCTTGCTGCTCACACTTGATTCCAAAAACCTGACAGTCCCATGGCGCCATCTTGCGGTCCATGTGGAGCTGATGGTGACATCATGTACACATATGCCCCATATCATTCTTCTTCTTTTGGGCGCCATTACTGGCTTTCTCTTTTCGAGCGAAGCTCCGTGAACGATCCTTCACACTCACTGTTTTTTGTGCCTTCGCACACTCTTTTCTGTGGAAAATCTTTTCTCAGCAGTCCCAGCATCAACAGATATCTAGATAGCTGATTTTTGTGATCAGATATCACCGAAATAATAAGTGCAAAGTTGGTCATTTGACTTGTACTTAGATTTTTCAAGATGGCGTCCTGGTCAAACCAAATGCAGAGAGAGGGAGAGCAGTGTGCACGAGGCTATTGCTTCCTTTTGGAGGCAGTTCATTGGTGTTGGGCCAGATACCACTACATCTGCATCCTTACTGGATCACAGACAAAAGTTGGATTCTCGGAACTACTATATGGCAGTCTGGGATGACCATCAACACTGCAGGGTTGTCGCCTGTAGTTGGGCCAAGTCTGCTCTTGTGAACGAACTTGCAAATACTGCCAGGATTGGCGGGAGGACAAGGGGCTGCTCTGTGAGCAAGCTAAGAGAAAGTCTGATCGTGCAAGGTGTAGGCGGTAGGTCA
Source organism: Hermodice carunculata (assembly GCA_964020975.1). Lineage (NCBI taxonomy): Eukaryota > Metazoa > Annelida > Polychaeta > Eunicida > Amphinomidae > Hermodice > Hermodice carunculata. The sequence goes on along the minus strand of OZ026613.1, from coordinate 55,257,248 downwards.
CTAGAGCTGCCAAATGCCAGGTCGGGCTCCGTTGATTCCTCACCTGCAAAGAAGGGGCCAACAGTCAGGGGCCATCCAGTCACTTCGCCTTCCAACTCACTGCGCCTATACCCTGCTGTCCCCATGGGAGAAACATAGTCTTGCTTCAGCTTGTCTGTCTTCATCCCATGTGCCTCATGTGTCAAGGGAGAAAGAGCGTAGACCTGCTCCAGCTCATCCACTGTCTCCTAAGACAGAGGTTTCTTCTCCTGATACCCCTTGGGAGAAGGTGAAGGGATGTTGGAGTTGTAAGTCAAGTAGGAAGAGCTCTCCTCTCAGAGTTAACAGCAAAAGACTTTGCCCCCCGTGACATCCAAATCTGCTCTTGACACCGATCCAAAGGTGGTAATGGCCTTGGAAGCGATGCCCAAGAGTATGATACAGCAGGCTGACATGTTGCGGGCATGGTTTGCCCCCTCTCAGCAGACTGTTTCTTCTTCGGAGTCCACTTTGAAAATGTCTGCCAAGCGACGGCTGCAGCTGTCGAAATCTCGGTCCCACGGGTCCAAGTGCCTGGACAACAAGCAACCTCGCAAATAGGTGCGAGCGGAGTGGAAGCATGGGGGTGGCCGGCCTGGGATTGCTGAGCCCCAGCCAGTCCGGGCGCTCCAATAATAAGTCCGGGCAGTACAGAAAGCCAGCACCCCGGCCAGTCTGCACACTCGGATGGTAAGCCTTGAGTGCCAGCTACTGCAATGGTGCCTCCCTTGAATTCCCTAGATTCCGGATCTGAGAGCTTGGGTAGAAAACGCAGACTTAGGGGATGTAGGAGGAAGACACATAGAAAGGGGGAGCCTTCTACTGACAATGGGCCTTTGACACTGACGGTGTCGGTCCCTCCAGCCTGGGCGGAACCTCCTGTCCCCCTGACAGTGGCACTGACAGTCCCTTCTGCACCTCTGGCGGCTTTGCCTCAGAGTAAGCAGTTGGCGATCCCGCTGGTTCCCACATTTGTGCCGCATTCCCTGCCTCACTCTCTCGAGCAGCAGGCTGGCCATGAGCTCTGTGAGAATCAGCGGTTGCGTGAGGAGGTCAAGGCTTCCCCCGCATTAGCCACAGCTATTGTCGCCGAGGCTGAGCAGATTCAGTTGTCAGAGCCGCTTGCTGCTTCCGCTTTGAATCAGCTTTCCTTTGGACCTCAGGCCCGGGAATTTTCTGAATTCTCTCAGGATCCCTCCTGCCAGCGGATAGCTCAGTCCGCAGCAGTTGAGGTCCTGGGTATTGGCCTGGGGGAGCCTCAGCCAGATCACTCTGGCCTGCAGACCTCTCGGCCTGTAGTCTGGGAAATCTTGGCATACGAGTCTCCCTGGCATTCTTTTTCTCTGTCCTCCTGGGAGGAGCAAGTAGAGGCGACGTTGGTGGTGGCACTTACTTCTCTGGAGGTTCCCACTACCCCTTCGCCTGGTGTAGTGACAGATGCCCACCTGTCACAGGCCGTGGCTCCATCGCCCTCGGACAATATGTTGTTCAATGAGGCTTTGAGTGTCCAGGCTCCCCTCGTGAGTACGGAGAATTTGGGCCTGGACACCGAGGTGGAGGATGAACTGCTGATGTCAGATTCATTCAACACCAGGTCTCCGCTCTGGTCGAGGGTTCATTGTTCACACCCTGATAGGGGCAGAGAGTTGGCAACCACAGGTGTGGCGGGGTCTTCGGCCTCTACCCCCATGGACATGGCACCTATGCCTGCCAAGGGCTTTGACCATGTCAAAGCTCTTATTCAGAGCCTGGTTGGTGACCAAGCTGTGGCCGGCCAGCGGAGGAGAGGTTGTGTGCTGTTGCACTGGACTCTCGGCACACAGGTTCCTGTCGAGCAGCCGACGTCTGGCTACATGAGGCAGGGGCGACTCCTCCCTAAGCCGTATGTCTAGGGGAAATGGTACTCTGTGCTGGACAAATCTTCCTGTCGGGTTCACTGCTGGTGGACCTAGACTGGAAAGAGTTTGATGCTTGGCAGGGGAGAACCATAACGGTGTGTGCAGAGGCCTTCAAAAGTTTGGAGGAAGAGGCCCGAGGCTCCGTCCTTGTGGCGTCCTACTCAGACCTGTCGTTGGCCGCTTTGGGGTCTCTCCTGGAGGACCTCAAGGGATCTGTCCATATCACAGAGGCCGTGCAAGACTTGTTAAACCAGGCGACACTCCTCGTGACTTCTTTGTTGCCAGCTGTTGACCACCAGGTGTGGATCGCTTGCACGCTAGAGGCAAACCTTCGTTTGTTGCGGAGGGACGCTTACCCCCAGGGTCAAAAGCTATTTTGGAAGGTCTGCACAGGGCTGCTCTTCTCTGGAACTCTGTTCAGAGGAGAAATGGTGGAAGTGGTTTGCCAGGTGCAGGACCTTTGGGCCCACTCAGCAGACTAGGCATGCTCCAAGGCGCTGACCGACTCTGCCTGGTCTGTGTCATCCTTGGCCACCTCAGCCCCGAAGTGCGGTACTTCCCAGACTGCGTCTACCCACCACTCGTCTTTTGCTCATTCGCAGACGGGACGACCCGGGAAGGGCGGACAGCAATCTGAAAAGGGCAAGTCTTGTGGTAGAGGGAAGAATTCTGAAAAGCCTTGGCGTTCCTGATTCAGGTCCCGGAAGACGTCTCGGGATTGCCAACCGCCACATTGTTAGACTCAGCGCAGCGCCCGGTTGGCAGCTGCCTCACTGCATATTACGCGCAGTTGGAGCCTATCACGGACGATTCCTTCATCCTAAACATCCTGAGACATGGCTACATACTGCCTTTTGGCGATGGCAGCGCTCTGTTAAGCAGAGAACCAGGGTGGTTTGCTCCACCCACCTTGGAACCCAAAGCATCCGCCTTCCTGGATACGGTTCGGACACTTCGGAATAAGTGCACCATAGAGCCGGTAGAGGACAAAGGTTCTCCCGGCTTTGACAATATATTGGTCCCCAAGCAGGACAGAGGATGGTGCCCAGTCATAGACCTATCAATACCTATCTGGAAGTCTCGTCCTTTCTGTTGGAAACACCCTAGTCTGTGGCAGCAGCCCTATGGCCCATGGAGTGGATGACGTCCCTGGATATCAAGGACACGTTCTTCCACGCGCCAATCATGGTGTCCTCAAGCAAGTTCCTGTGATTTGCATTTGCGGGCCAAATATACAAGTTCAGGGTGCTTCTGTTTGGTCTAGCCATGGCACTGCTGGTGTTCACCATGTTCTCGCAGACAGGTGCTGCTTACCTTCACTGCTCAGCCTTTCGTATTCACGTATCTCTGGACGATTGGCTTATCAGAGCATTTCAGCGCCACACACGGACAGTCCTGGAACTCTGCCAGTGCTTGGGCCTAATAGTGAACCTACCCAAGTCCGGTCTGCAGCCAGAGCAGATCTTTATCTTCCTCAGCATCCAGTTCGATCTGGTAGCCTACATCTGTCATCCTTTGGCGGACAGGTGGGACAGACTGCAATCTCTGCTCAGGCCTTTTCTGACTGGCAAGGTCCGCTTGGCACAACAATGGCTCACCCTGCTGGGCTCCCTGTCCACGATAGAATCCCAGGTCCCATTAGGCCGTCTCCACCATGGCTCCTAGCAGCTCGTGCTACGAGGCAGATAGATGAGAGACCAGGGCTGTTTGACACAGGTGCTGGTCCTCATCCAGGATCAGCTGCACCTTCAGTGGTGGACTGTCAGGGAGAACGTCATGAGAGGGCAGACGCTTGAGCATTTTCAGGCCTAGCTCACCATTTACATGGACTCAGCTCGGTCCAGGTGGGCAGCCCACGTGGAGAGTCGGACTGCGTCAGGCCCTTGGCTGACGTTCTTCGCAGCTCACCACATAAACTGGTTGGAACTGGAGGCGATATGCTTGGCACTCCTCCATTTCTGAGACCTGGTGGAGCACAAACATGTCCTCATAATGTGCAACAACAGTACTGCGATAGCTTACCTAAACAGGCAGGGCAGGACACGGTCTAAGAAGCTGACGGAGTTGGCCAGATGCATCATCAGATGGTGTTATGACCACGACATCCGCAGGCATGCGAGGCACATCCTGGGACACACGATTGTCCTGGCCGATCAACTCTCTAGGAGAGGTCAGCCTGTAGGGACGGGGTGGTTGCTTCCCCCCAGGGTCATTCAGGCCATGTGGGCACGTTGGGGGACTCCACACATGGATTTCTTTGCGACTCGCGAGAACTCAAAACTACCAGTGTACGTCTCGCCTGTCCCAGACCCCCAAGCCCTAGTGGTGGATGCTCTAGCCATGGACTGGAGCAACCTGTGGGTGTATGTCTTTCCGCCTTTGCAGATCCTTCCAAGGGTATTGCGCAAGGTTTGGTCCCATGATTGCAATCTGATTCTGGTCGCCTCCTGGCGGCCCCAGACTTGGTGGACCAGTTGGAATTGAGCTTTGAGCCTCCACTACGTTTACCAGCATGACCAAGCTTCTCGTGCAACCATGGACGAGCATGTTCCATCGGAACCCTCAAGTGCTCAACCTCCATGCTTGGCAGTTATCTCACAGCACATCTGGGACAGAGGCTTCTCGGAGTCGGTCTCAGATAGAATTGCCAGAGGAGGGCTTCGATCTTCTTCTCTAGTTGTTTACTCGGCTCAATGGAAGGTGTTTTCCAACTGGTGCGCCAGTAGGGGAATTCACCCTTGGGCTCTGTGTGTCGTGGACATTGCCGACTTCCTGTTGTATCAGTGGGAAGTCTTAGGCAAGAGCTCTAGAACAGGGGAAGAGTTTAAACCAGCTAACTCTTCAACCCTTGCCAACGTCTTGGATATGCGCATCGGTAGCGATCCTTATCTGTCAACGCTCATCGCATCCTTCTACACCCACAGACCAGTGACGCAACAGGTCCTACCTCGGTGGGATCTACCTCTGGTTTTAGTCATGTTGAAGTGGCCCTTTGAGTCCCTTGAGGACCCCAGGCGGGTTTCCCTTAAGTACTGGATGTGGAAAACTTGTTTTCTATTAACACTCGCTTCAGGGGCAAAGAGAAGCGAGATCCATGCTCCAGCTTATGACCACTCCCAGGTGAATCAGAGGCCTCACTTGGGTTTCTTTGCAAAGAACCAAGTGGTTCAAGATTTGGCCACGGCCTTCAAGGGTTTTACCCTATGTGCGAAGGATGCTGCTCTCCCTCTTAAGGAGAAAGCCCTGTGCCCAGTAAGAGCTCTTCGCTGGTACCTTTCCTGCATGAACGGACTCAGAGGATGGAGGTCTGCCCCCTCTCTACCACTGAGTAACCCATGTAAGGAGCAACTTTGCAGAAATATGATTTCATCGTGGATCAAGCAAACGATCCTGAAGGCCTATGAGACCTCGCTGGATAGGCCAGATGCCTTACAGCTTGTCTCTGCCAGAGCTCACGAGGTTAGAGCCTTCAGTGTATCCTGGCACGCCCTGCGGAATGTTGTGGTTGTCGACATTCTGCTGGCTTGCCGAGGGTGATTGTCTACGACTTTCGCTGAGCACTCTTTGCGTGACATGATGGTGCTTGAGGAGGGCATGTACACCTTTGCGGGCATAACAGGCTCTTTTGCATAGGTTCCGATACTGGTCCGTTAGGCCTTTCCAGATCCCATCAGAGCTGCCACGGTGTTCCAGTTTATGGCGTTCTTCTGGTTGATCAGATGTAGGCCAATAGGTTGGCGCATTTCTTAGTGGGCCTTGTAGCTTCATGCCTAGTAGACCTAATCTCGGACAGTATCTGGCAGGTTACCCCAACTTCCGGCCTGTTGCCGGCTTTGACATGGGTTTATAACTGCCCCTGGCACCTCCTAAGCACCCCCCCCCCCCCCCCCCCGCGCCCGCCAGTTTCGCAACTAGGACTGTTAGATCTCCAGGGCTGATGGAGCTGAAACTGATAATGTCTACCCACGAGGCGAACAGTTGTCATGTTGGTGGGCGAGCACCAGGGGGGGGGTCCAGTGCGGTCCCATGTGGGTCAGTAAGGAGGGTGTCTGGCTAAGCTAGATTCTGTTGTGGGCAGCCTCATCTCCACGTAGCTCTGAGGTTTTCCTTTCAGACGTCACCTCCTCACATGGACCGATGGTTCCCCCCAAGCTGCCAGTCCCGCTGGCCTATGAGGTCAGTGTACTGGTAACGATCACCCCACCGCCAGTACGTTTGTGTATCGGCAATAGTGGTCAAGAGGGGATGTTACATATTTAATACGGGATATTTGGAGTAATATCAGTACTAAGAAGTATACTTACCTTTCGACCACCAGAGAAGCCCACCCGACCAACCCCACTTCCTCTTACAGCTGATGTCAACTGACCAGTCTTCAAAAGAGGAAGGATGATACGGGGTGCATGTGCACATGACGTCACCATCAGTTCCACATGGACCGAGAGATGGCACCACAGGACTGTCAGGTTTTCAGAATCAAGTGCGAGTAGCAAGCTTCTCATCTCGATTTCTTGGGCATCATGCCCAGACACAGAGGTCTTGGCAATGGTGGTTGAGAGGCAAGTATACTTATTAATACTTATATTACTACAAATATCCCGTATTAATAACATTCCTTATGTCTCAGATATTGCTGGTACTTGAAAATAAAGTCTCTTAATGATGAATTTTAGTCTTAAATCCCAGTGGTGAGCATGATCTCAGTGGTCATTGCCAGGTAGAGGGTTAAGTTTGTAAAATATTTATCTTTTGAATTTTCAGAAGCAGCATGCCGTGCAGCACACCAAGCTCAGGTGAGTGGGAGTGGTTGTGGCAGTCATTGCACATACCTTTGTTCATTCCACACTTTGAGGAAATTCTTCCTATAGACATAGGGATGTATGTTGCAGAACTTTAATTCATATTATGCTAATCTTTGCATCTATGCTGTCAAAATTATGCCTTCCTGTGCAACTAGGGACATATTGTTTCCGTGCTTATTTTGTCTGCTTCACCAAAAGTAGCTTGTGATCAGATCAGCTGAGCTTATTATCGGACAGACGAGGTATAGCATCACGGAAAAACCGTATTTCCTAAACACAAGGACAACAAGATAAGCTATTCTTTAGATTTCAGGGATGAGAATTGGTTGCCATTTGGCAACTTTCAGCCATAATTGCTTTCCTTGAACAAAATAAAATGTTCTTAGTTTGCTCTAAAAGCTGCAAAACTTATCTTTGGGGTAGAGCATATTAGGTGGCCAATTTGCTCTTAGGGTAGACAAAATGCACTCTTACGCATTCTCTTCCCTGAGATTTATACGAAAAGTAACATTGATAATGTACCGTAAACACACATGTGAAAGTCAAATTATTACATATTTTGTAAATTCCTTAATCAAAGCCCGGGCATATACACAGTACATGTTTAAATTCACAAAGTGTGTCAAAAGCTACAGTCTTTAATTATGCCCCCCTCCTACCGGAGGAGTCCGCTATTTGTGTCCATTCTATAATTTGCTTGTCCTTCAACTTTAAAATTAATGAAACTTTACACACAGGTACATCTGGACATAAGGGTGTGCCATGTGTCAAAAGTAGGTCGCTAGGTCAAGTATCTGGGTCACAGTGACATATTCTTGTAAAATCATGTCAGGGCTATAATTAGACTTGCTCAAGTCTCACTGGACTGTCTTCCGTATTTACTTTAAAATCAAATTCATTGCAAAATGAAATTTTAAGTAAACACACGTCGTAGCCTTATTCTGTTACAATACAGGTAGGCCCTCGAACCTAGCTAATTGGCGTGGAACGTGTCTATAACCAGAAAACATTGACTCCAGCTGATAAGCGCCGGGCGGTCTGCACTGTGTTTCTTATCACACAGACAAGCGAGCGGTCATAAGGCACCCCTCATAAGAAGCTGTTAATTGAGCTACTGTGTAATGAAGGGTTAATTGCAGTGCAGCGCGTCAGGCGGATGGCGTCCAGTGATGGCAGCCAGAGGGAGACGGTCAGCTTTGTCTCGCTTGAGTGGCCAGTGACTAGCCATGCATTCCTTTGAAGACCACTTTGCCTTCAGCCTTATCGCGATGATAATGGGATTAGAACTGACTAGGACTCAATTGCTGCTAGTGCTACTGTTGAAACCGGCACGGCGACAGTGTCGACCAGTTTAAAAAAAAAAACAGTAGGACCTACTTAATAACACCATGTAGTTGGGATAATATTATACAGTAAACTTCGAGGAGGGGAAAATGTATCGCACTTCTGGGTGGCACCGTGGGATGGGAAAATAGGGACATGCACCAGGGACTTGTGCAAGTCTAGGCTATAATTCCTTTACCATTTAAGGTGAGAGATCTGATATCAGTACCTTTGGATTACCTATAATCGCTTTTTAATATATGAGATAGTTTGATACTTAAACAACCTGCTCCAACAAACTCAGGTGTGTGAAGATAAACTTTATATGAGAAAATTGAGCTCAAAATTTTTGTTAACACTGAAGAATTTCAGCAGGGCCGAGCACATGGGGTTTGTTTGCATGGGCATGATAATGAACCATGTCAAAATTGTTTGCAGTCATTAGCCCATGACCCCTTGGAAACCAATTGAGCCACTGACAAGGGTCACTCATGGGGGGGAAACCATAAGCCATGGAGAGAAGAATGGGCCAGTTCAGACTAATCACTACTATTGTTCTGACTACTTTGAAATTTTTTATTGATGTAAAAACAAATTAGCACAATCCACTTAATAGGCCCGAAATATAGAAAGCCTCATGTGAACCCACATGCAAACGAGCCAAGTGTGGTTATGTTTGATGTTCCCAACTTAAAAAAAAGTCGAGTTTTAAGCCACAAAATTTACTTTTTTTGAATGACAACATCACAGAGGTAAAGCTGCAAGTTAATTTCACACAATTTACTCGTTTAAGATAAGCCTGCTGTATACAAGCTTGTCTTACATTGATTTTCCATTCACATGGCCAGGTGTCCTTAATATACCACACATGTGCTGCCAGGATGAAGTTAGAAAAACACAAGGATAAAAATTCACCAAACATAGCCAGAGAAGTTAGAAAAACACAAGGATAAGAATTCACCAAACATAGCCAGTCAGGATGTATTGTTAAAAGTACATTGACTAACTAGGAAAGATGATTTGCTGCATAGCAAATCAGTGTGTGTGTCTTAAAAGTATATTGGTATGGAAATATACAGCTATTCCATAACACAGGGGTAGAAGTTGGAATGGCGTCTCTATCTTTTATTGCTTTGAAGTCATTTAAGATATAAAATTTTTAATGGTGCTATTTAGCATAATTTAAATTGCTACAACTTTTATTTTTAATTCATTAGGTGTGCAATGGTCAACAACCCCCTACAAGAAGTTGGAATGACATCTCTATCTATTAGAGTGGTAAAGATATTCAAGACTGAAATTTTGAATACTGCTAATTAGCATAATTTAAATTGCTACAACTTTTGTTTTAGATTCATTACATGCACAATGTTCAATAACCACCTAGTAGAAGTTAAAATGACATCTCTATCTTTAATAGTTTTTGAAGATATTCAAGTTTTAAAATTTCAAATGCTGCTAATTAGCACAATTTAAAATTGTTACAACTTTTGTTTTAAATTTATTGGATGCGCACTGGTCAATAACCCCCTAGAAGAAGTTGGAATGACATCTCTATCTATTATACTTTTGAAGATATTCCAAGATTTAAAATTTCAAATGCCCCTAATTTGTATAATTTTAAACATTTTCATTCCTCTGTATAAAACGGTCAAACTCCTTGTATGGAGGTACAATCATGCCAAGTTTGGAGTTTCTATGTATAATAGTGTGCGAGAAAAGTGTCGGACAAATTTTACTGGTAAAGAAAGAGAGAGAGAGAGAGAGAGAGAGAGAGAGAGAGAGAGAGAGAGAGAGAGGAGAGAGAGAGAGAGAGAGAGAGAGAGAGAGAGAGAGAGAGAGAGAGAGAGAGAGAGGAGAGAGAGGAGAGAGAGAGAGAGAGAGAGAGAGAGAGAGGAGAGAGAGAGAGAAGAGAGAGAGGAGAGAGAGTGAGAGATGAGAGAGAGAGGAGAGAGGAGAGTGTGTGTTGATACACACACTTTAATTACTTATTGTTACCGTAAAGTTGAAAAAATCACTGTGTATATGGGCTGGGCCAGCAGTGGTCAAGTTATATTGTTACACATAGCCTTAATGAGGATTCTTTTATAGCTTTAAATTCTTTCCTCTTCAAAGAGTATGAACTGTGCCAATGTCTCTTCTGATAATAAGGCCAGACAGCTAAATACCTTTTACTGTTTGTTATAATATGTATTAGTATTTTTGTCATTATCTTTTTATTTAACATTTGTGATGGTATCCACAACAGATACTACTGTGTAATTTTTTGGTCCTGAATGGTAAAAATTTTGATTGGCTATGAGTGTCCCATGTGTACAGTAACTTGGATTGTCAATGCAAACCAGTCACCAATGCATCTCATGTTGAATTTACTTTCATGTAATTCTAAACGACGGTCTGAGTTTGAGGTTTCATACAGGCAAGTGATGTCGTATGTGTACGGGTAAGGTACATTTCCCTTCCAAGCAAAATCATTGTAAGTGATTACATATTAAGAAGTCTGAAGAGAAGTTTTTCAAGCTGATGTCTTCAGTGTGCTGATTTAACCGCTAGACAACATGCCGCCATGCCAAGCGAGTCTGCTGCTACCCAGTTAAAATTCCCACTGCAACACCCTGATACTGTTTTAGCCTACTTCCATGCCCGTACAAAATATACAAGTGATATTACCTTATGGCCGTCAGTCACTCCTTGTCTGTCCCTGAACAATTCACATTTTCAACTCAAAAACCCTGAGCCAGATCCACTTCAAAACTGATATATGGATGTACCTTTGTAGGGTCTCTACCAAGTTTATTCAAATGGGTGTGCTCCAAGGAATTTTTTATTATGTCTGATTTTTTTGTGCGTTTTCATGGAAAAATCTTTTTGAGGTCTTCCCGAAGCCAATACGTCAACTGATTGAAATTGCATGGTGACAACTCTGGTGGCCCCTAGACCTTAAAAGTGCAACAGGTGGTGCTCTTTTTTGCCCCTCTATTTTTACCTCAGCTGACTTGCCAGCTTATTTTAAAATCTGAGTGCTTGTCGATTAATGTATACAATCCTATGGATGTCACTGGGAATTGAAATGGTAATTCACATTTTCAATTTCTGCTCCAAAACCATCAGCTTGATTCACTTAAAACTTGGTGGGATTGTACCTCGGGTGGGTACCTACCAGGTTTTTGAAAAGGTCCAGTGAATTTTTTTGTTTTTTTAATGAAATTTTCATTTACTGCTATCTCAGCAGTCAGCTGAGGTTACAGGATGGGTGGTGATCATCTGCAAGCCTGTTCACAGTGCATATTATTTGACTTCTCCAAAGCTGTCAGCTAGGTTCTCTGCAAAATAACAAGTTTGTTCAAGTGGTCCTGCTCTATTGATTTTTAGATTTGCTGACCTAAGGTCCCAGAGCTTATGCGACTGCTCATGTCTGTCCCTCCATCCGTAAACTTTTGCTTGTAACCGTGATACCATCCAGTTATCAAGTAAGCCCAGAATAACTTTCAGGACTTATAGGGTGTATTAAAAACTAGGTCCCTTTCTATATTGGTGGCGCCACCCACAATATTATGCAATATAGGGGTCAAAATGTGAAAATCTTGTGAACACTTTAGCATCCTTAATTTTATGGTGGGTCTTCATGAAATTTGGTGGGATTGTAGGGGAGGTCAAAGTCAAGTTGCTAATGATACTAGTGCTGCTACCTATAATTTGATGGAAAGTATGAGCCAAAATGTGTTTTAAGATATAAAATTCCATATCAAGCAAAGTAATTGAATTAGACTTGCTAAATAGGATATATAGACCATGTCCAATGGTAGAATATGATATAATATCAGAGACCTTGACTTATTTTTGTGAGGTCACCATGCCTATAAAGTTGTAAATGTGATTTTGCAATGGCAGGGTGTAGCTTGGACATCAGTGGCAAAGAGAATTGAGCCCCAGATCAAAATTGGACTTGATTACATTGTACATTAAACTGTAGTTTGGTAATTACTTTTTTGGACACTGTGACCCAGTTATTATGGAGTTTGGTGCTTGTTCAAATTTATTGCTCATCTGCAATAACTCAAAAAGTTGTAACCCGATTTGAACAAACAGACCATGTATGGAAAGCTGAATGTGGGTGCATATTTTGAACAGTAACAAATGTGACACAATATTCTGGCAATACAAATCATACATGCTGGTACCATTTGGGAAGAGCACCATTTTGAACATGGCGCCATGCATTGCGGGGCAGTCGCACAAAAATGCATCTGATGTGGATATCAAAATGAATCGTAGCCACAGCATATATCATATCATTATTCATGCCCTGAAATGTTTGTAAAATAAATCCTTTTGGTTTCCTATATTATACCCCCCCCCCCCCCCCCCAGATAGTCCCCTTACTATCCTCATATACAAGCCATTGGGTCTAGAATCCACAATTTTCAAAATGGCAGCCGAGCCCGTGGGTTGGGCCTGATTGGATATTTTGAAGAGGTAGTATCCAAGATATATGTGATTATTATTAAAGGAAGGTTAAATTGTTGAATGAATGTAATGTGTAATAAATAATGGGACTTTTCCAGTGTGAACATTACCTAAAAATGTAAATGCAATGCCTTTGTGTTAGCAGTTGCGAGGATGGTGGCCCCAGAATAGGGATATTGTATTAGACAATGAAGTCACTCCTAGGCTATGAATTAGTACGCGTAGCACCACAGGGCACAGCAGTCAAGAGCCCTGCAGAGTCAGAGATGGAGCTTGATAGCAAAGCACAAAATAACTGGATTCACATAGCCATTTGCTAATCAAAATCATGAAATTGCTAGTCACAATCAAGAATGCCTAGCCAATTCTATAATTCATTTCAATACATGACAAGTGATTTTACACTTTTGGCTAATCAAATTTGAAAATGTAATTTGTCTCTTGAGTCGAGAAAGTTGCCCCAATAGTGGATACAGGTCTGAAAGTACCGGTGGGTTTTTATAGAATTGGTAACAATTTTTTAATCTGAGTTTAAGGTCGTCAAATGGCCAGTTTGAATATAAGGGTCATCTCGTGAATGCTTTACACCCCATAATTTTTTAGTTTGGCCCATATAATGTGTAGAAGTTATAAAGTGTATGAAAGTCTTTGTTGACATCACTGTTGGTGGCGCCACCTATAATATTATGTAATATCCAGGTCAAAATATGAAAGTCTTGTGACCAGTCCAGCAGGTATCCTTAATTTTTTTTGGATCTTCATAAAATTCAGTGGAATTGCAGAAGAGGTCAAAATCTGGGGTGATTGTGATACTGTTGGCACCACCTATAATTTTACGACGGAAATTATGAGTTAAAATGTTTTGACAGATACAAAATTCCATATCTCAAAAAATAATTGAATTAGATAAGCCAAATGTATAGAATATATAGATCATGTCCAATGCCAAAATAATATATAAGATAAGTGACCTTGACCTATGTTTGTAAGGTCATCACACCTGTTAAGTTGAAAGAGGTGATTTTGTAATGGTAGGGTGCAGTTTGGACATCAATGGCAGGGAGAATGGAGCCTCTAGATCAAAATTGCAATTGAGTACATTGTATATAAAACTCTACTTGGTGACCTAGGTTATTGGTCACCATGACCCAATGATTGTGTAACCTTGACCTATTTTAAGGCCATTAAGCACTTGAGTAAAGGACATCTGATTCAATATTCGATAGAGAATTAGGCAAATGACGCCAAAGGTTCCGCAAATGTGTATCATGTGGAAGCTTGATATTGCATAATATTGCTAACCTTGATTATTTTTTCAAGTTTGCAGATCAAATACATTTCAGAAAATTATGTTTTGGTGATGGTGGTCAGCAGAGCATCAGGCCCAAGGGCAGATTGTTTTTAAATTTTTATGTTCATTTTTTGCCAAAATCTTGTAGCAAACAGCTTGACAAAGTCCTTCAAAATTGTGTAGGGACATTTCTGGGGTCCTCTGAACTCTAATCTCTGCAACAGGCGGCCCTGTCATTCCCCCCCCCCCCCCCCCTTTTTTTTTTTTAAAACAAATTTGTGTTTTTGCTATTTTCAACTTCTCTGAAACGAGGATTTAGGATCCAGGATATGTTTATTCAACCAAATTGTATCGAGTATGTTTCAAGCAGATTTCATATTTGGTTAGGGAGACCCTCATTAAGACAAATATATGTTGCTCTCATGAGGGCCACCCTTTTCTTGTCACAATAATTACATTATACAGACAGCTTACATATATTCAAATTTTCATACAAATATAGGCATAAAAATTTATACTATAATAAAAATGAGATATTACCCCATTGAGGATAATATAGTAATATAATTTAAACATACAATAAATTAAACTGACACTCTAGTGGCATAAACATATGTAACAGTTGGGTATGACACAGTCTTCCTCGTAATTATTTATGAAGAGATTCTTTACATATCTAGTAAATCCCTGGTAGCTATGTGTATAAAATTTATCTTTTATTGGGATGGGCGTTTTATTTGTTGTGCCAGGTATGTCGAACCTTAAACAATTCTTAATATAGCTATATTTACATCTATTGATGAATAAGTTTAGATTTTGTTTCGTATTACAGCTTCGTAATTCTTGATTGGTCCTGAAAGGTAATTGCTGAAGATTAATGGGGAGTTTATTATTAATATACTTATGATAAAATTTGTATTTGGAAATGGTGAAGATGTCATTTATTTTGAGCTTTCGAAGAGTTTTAAATAATGGTTCTGTGTGTGAACCATCATGCAGATTGTGCATTAACATGGTAAAAATGTACCTTGTGGAATGGACAAACAATATGGTGGTACACTAGGTAGTGGTGCTTAAAATCTCTGATTTTTAATGACTTTTTCAATTCAGATACATGTCATTTAATGCATACATTCATACTGATTACAATGTGAGTCAGTGGGAATTGGAATGGTTATTCACATTTTGGACTTCTCCAAAACTATCAGCCAGATGTACTTCAAACTCAGTGGGGATGTATCTTTGCTGGGTCTTTATCCATTTTTTTTTAATGAATACTAACCATTGTTTGGCAAAATCTTGAAAAAATCTTCGTTGAAAGGACTCAACCAATTGCTTCTAAATTAAATATGGACACATCTTGGGAACCTTAGACCTTAATTTGTTCAACAGGTGGGGCTGCAATTTTTCAATTTTTTTAAAACAAATTTTTGTGTTGTTTCAGTCTTCCCAACTTCTCCAAAACTGTCTTGCCAATTTTGTGAAATTAGATGGAAAAGCGCCTTATGGAAGGGATAAGTGATCTTTATTATGTGCAGTGGATCCCTGATTTTCAGTGAGTTTTTCTAGTGGGCTAGGTGTTTGTTAATATATAAACATTACTATAGATCACAATGTTAGTCAATGGAAATGCAATGGTAATCACATTTCTGACTTTTCTCTAAAAGTGTTAGTCAGGTAGTCCTATTCACTTGAAACTTGATGGAGATGTACCTTGGGTAGACATCTACCAAACGGTACAAATGGTCATGTTCCATTAATTTTTTAATTTCCTATGCCCCCCCCCCCTCCCCCCAATCTAAATAATATTTTTCTCTGGAAAGGCATGGCCATTTGTATTGAAGTTGCATAGGGGCATTTCTGTGTATATGTTTTGCGGCCATGGAAGAGCCGGGTTTCGAACCAACAACCTTTGGCACCAATCACCTAGACAAAAATGGGAAACACGTGCACCAACTGCATCAAATCCCCATTCAAAAGAATGGTTCAATGCAGGCAGGTATGCACGAATGCCATAATCAACATGGCCCACTTCATTGTATTTAATCCTGTGCAAGTACCATATTCAGAGTTGTCTCAGATTGGGGACTGTACATATGTAAGTCGAACCAGCATTGAAGGAGAATGGAAAATACAGATGTTTTGTGCATATGGGGGTAACTTGTACAGTACAAGTGTGACCTTGACTTCATTCCCAAGGTCAGGGGCTCATTTTCATGACTTTTACTGTTCCTTAGTAACTTAAAAACTGTTAGAGCTAGGACTTTGACTGTTGAGCCATCACAAAGTAACCTTGACCTAATTCCAAAGATCATAGGACTACTTTGCTTTGTGCATGCAAGGTCAGCTGAGCACAGGACTGTCAATCCTTTTGTTTTTCTGTACTTTTTGTATTATCTGACTCGGCAAATGTGACATACTGGCTTAGAGCTGGGTTATGGTGGATCCTAGGCCTATGTTTGGTGAAAGTACTATGAGGTTTCTTTGGTGTTGTTAAATTTGACCTTGAGTGACCTTGAAAGATTAAACTATATATTGGCTGACATCTTGGTGAAGTTTAATCCAAGGCCCATGGTTACCATTAAGCTCTGACAGGAAAGTACCTGTGGGGTTTCTTTTGAGATCGCTAATTCTGAGCTTCAGGGACTTTAAGATGTCAAACTGACATATTTGCCTTTATCTTGGTAATAGTGGATTCTGTCACTTAAATCTGAATAGTGATGACTCCTGAACTGTATGAGTAAAGGTTGATATTGTAAACAGTGATTGGTACTGCAAACAGTGATCAATGGTCTTATACAAAGGTGAATTTGATAAATGAAGGTCGCAGAACAACTTCAGTCTGTGCATCTAAGGTCAGCTGAGCACATAACGGTCACACACAGTCCTCCTGTTTTACAAATTATCACTGGTTTAACTATTGTCAAATTCTTCAAAACTGTCAGTCACATACATATACAGGAATCCTTCCACTGAGAGACCACTTGCCTTTCAAATCCAGTCAGGTGTCCCATGTTATTTTTTTCTGTATTATTTGATGTCCATTGAGATACCACCTGCTTGATGTGAGCACTTTGGTACCTGCCCTATAGATGGTATCCCAAAGGATATACTAATGTATTTTGTGGTCCCAAAAGTATGCTTTATGAGTGGATTGGCACAGTAAAAGTGTGTTCAAATGACATTGGTTGCCCCACTGCCAAGGGCAATGAGAACTTGGAAACACTCACTTCTGGACAAGTAAATTTTTTGCTGCATTTGCCCAGAATCAACGTGGAAAAGATAGAAAAGAGTTCAAGATATATGTCAAATGATTGAATGTATGTGAGATCCAGGCAAGTTCCTGGAAAAGTTGGTGTAGCGTCCTGTTAGGGTAATCAAATAGTTGGTAATATTGGGGGCTTGGAATTTTTTCCTTCATATTTGGTAAAATGGCAACATTGCAGTACATGTATGTACTTACGATATGTGCAACCAGGTGAAAAACTTGTGGCAGCATGACAGATAAAAAAGGTTGCAAGTTGTTCAATGTCATGAACTAGTTAGCAGCATGTATTCAGTGGCATAAATTACAGGAGACACACTACAGTTGCAGAAGGAGTCGGGAGTATTTTGCAATAGGCTGCTTCAAACTTTAACAAAAACATGTATGTCTCATGCACTTTTAACTTGTAGGAAGTGACTACATATAAAATTGGTTGTGGGAAACTGTTACCATGTCAAAACACTTCTTATGTGGATAAAACTATACAAATTGCACATGCCATATCTATTATATGAACAGGAGCAACAGTGCCACATTCTTGTAGTCCTGAATAAAAAAAAAAATCTAAATCCAGTCTCGCTGCACCCCATAGCCAATCAAGTCACTGTCTATTTCTAAACCTATGAATTAATAATCAATGTTATCATGATCAGTTCAAAATTTTGAAAATTCAAGGCTTCAACAGCCAAATGAATTTATAAATGGGTCATCAGCAGAACATCATCAAGCATGTTTTGCAGCTGCAAATACTGTGAATACTTTCATTTTCACAGGCATTAATTTTCACGGGTTTTGCATTTTGGACCTTTCTCTGAAACTTTAAATTCACTATTTTTGTTATAGTTCTGATCAATGTCATGTTAAAAATATATAGTTTCACTGGGTTTTTATTTTCACGGTTTTGAAGCATCAGCGAAATAAGCAAATATAAGAACACAGTGAAATTAAATGAATTCACAGTACTGTTTATATCATCATATAGAAGCAAATATGTCATATTTTACAAATATTTGGGAAAGTGTCTCAGAAGTTGTGTCATTTTGAAGTGTGCAATAAGTTGATGTACAGACAAAAATATTAATGATTGTTCCATGCCTTACCTGCTACCTGTCAACAAACTTTTGAAGAAAAGCTGGAATTTTTTCTACCATAAGCTTAACAATTCTATTCAATGAAATGTAAACAATTGAAAAAAAAACTTGATTGGAATGGTTTTATGTGGTGCTCATGGTAAAGTGGTGAATGCATACACAGAGACAGATCTAGGCCTAAAACTTTGTATGAAAAAAACCAGCTGAACCTGTGATGGAAAAGACAATCAGGGGAATAAAGCCAGACTGGTTTGGAATCGCGAGGTTCTCATCAGTACAGTGTTTGTAATGAGTAGGATGTTCCTAATTTTGTAGGATTTTTGGCAATATTGTAGGATTTGTCGGATTTTTTAATGAAAATGCTACAGTTTGTAGGATTTTTGCTTATAAATGACAAAGCTATAAAAATATGAGGAATAATTCACTTTAGATTCTGAAAAAAAAAAAAAAATTCTGGCTTTTTCAATAGTGGCCAATATATTTTTAACTCCTTCACATTTCAGTATAACTTATATGTGTAATTTCTTTGGAAAGTTGTAAAAATATTTCAGGTTTGTATACCTTAACCTTATATGTTCATGGTTTTTATGCTCCCAGGTGAGAGTAGGATTTTTGGCCAGATATATAAACCCTGCTGTGGCAGTTGGAAATGCTGTGGGTGGCTATTTATATAGCTGGGGTAACATAGCTAACTAACGTCAGGAATGCGTCACTGGAGGCGCATGTCATGACGCACATGAAGACTACCAGTCATATGTTTAACTGGATGGCTTTGAAGTGACGTGTCTAAAGTTAGAGGACTTCACGGGTAAAAGTAACCATTCTTTGGTTACCATACAATGTATATACAGGTCCTGCTGCACTGAGTAGGGCTGTGGAAGCCTAATTTGGAAAGAAAATTTCCCCCAAAAAATTTGTAGGCAAATCGTAAAATAAAATAGTAATCACTGCAACGTTTGACCGAACTCTTATATAATTCATGTTAAAATAAATTAGTCATTTGGAATTTTCTTCAGCCAAATGAATGAAACAGTAGCATTTGGCTAATGACACCAGCAGTCCCTGATACATATGGACCACAGGGACCAGGTCTGTGTCAGACAATGTGAATGCAGGTGGACTGTGGTGTGAAATTGCCATGTAGGTTTTTAGCTCAGCTGACTTCTCAGCCAGCAGAGCTTATGCAATCGCTCTCTGTGGTCCATTCACAATTCACACTTTTGGCTATTCAAAAACCATCAGCCAGATTCACTTCAAATTTTGGTGGCAATATAATTTGGGTGCGTCTCTAATAAGTTTTTCACATGGCCACACTCCAGTGATTTTTTGTTTTATTTTATTTTATTTTTTTTTGTTCTTTTATTGGGCAAGCCTTTGAAAATCTTATCCAAAACCGCTCACCCAATTGCTTTGATATCACACAGGAACACTCCTAGGGACTCCGGGTTCTTAATTTGTTAACAGGTTGCACTGCAATTTTTTTTCTATTTTTTATGATTTTTTTTTGCATCATTTTTCTATTTTCGACCTTTCCAGAACAGTCATTCATATTGAGCTGAAACTTTGTGGATATATTTCATCTGAAAGGGTCAAACAAAGTTGTTCACTAGGTGGCACTGCTGTGGATTCCTCATTTTTAATGATTTTTTTCAATTGAGGTACTTAACCATTAAATGCACCTTTCCTATTGATTACTATGTAAGCCAATGGGCATTCTAATGCTCAATATCATGTATTTTCTCCACCAAGTAGCAATGTTCTTTTTAAAGTTCTCTTTAAATATTCTTCAGTTTCTCATGCTCCAGTATCATTTATATTTTTAATGAATTTTTCTGTAGGCAAATCTTTGAAATACTTCTAAATGCCATATGGACTAAGCTAAAGCTCAGCACAGGTCTATTCTTCAGTTTCTCATGCTCCAGTATCATTTATATTTTTAATGAATTTTTCTGTAGGCAAATCTTTGAAATACTTCTAAATGCCATATGGACTAAGCTAAAGCTCAGCACAGGTCTATTCAATTGCAACTTTGATTTTGTGAAAAAGCTTAGGTCAGCTGAGCACGGGCTGTTCATATAGGCCTCTAGTTAATGTCCTTTGTTAAAGGTATGTCACATATTTTTATGGGGTGCTTTTCATTTATATTTTTCATGTTCATAAACCAACTTTCAGAAAACTGTTTTTATTGCTTTCATCAGGCAGAGACCTCACAAGTTGTGACCATAGAACACTTTGAAAAAGTACTGCCTCAACTGGTAAGTAGCTGCTCTTTTCTTCATGGTCATTATCATATTGCTGGTGTGATAATGTCATGTAAAAATAGATATGTTGTCTGCAAGAAGCTAAATATTGTTTACATATATGGATTTTGTGCATAATGTATATACTGATTTTAATGCCATAATGGTGCTTAGAGGTGAATAATGAAATGGACTCTGGCTATAATTTCTGGTGTGCTATATTCTGATTTTGCCATCAGCTGGACTGGTTCTGTTCACAAAAAACCACAGCATACCATCCTGTACCTATATATTCCCTTTCCTACCTTCTTGTATTGTATTGTATTTTTATTCGCTGAAAATCATACATACATGAGAACACATATCGCACCAGAAAAAGACTCATACACCGAAATAAGGAAAAGAGTGTTATATAACTAAGACAGCTTTAACGAAAGCAAGATTTTCAGCTGGAGGAATGAAACCCCTTGGGGCTTATATTCCCTCCCGGCTGAGACAGCACTGATTACATATAAAGTGTACAATAATTACTGGAATGAAAAGAAGTACACAAATTTCTTAAACTAATCCAAACACGTCAGTTATTGTTGATCCAAAACAAAAAATTTAAGGCGCTTTTTGAACAGATGTATTGAGGTAACATTTTTAATATGAATGGGCACAGATTTCCGTAGGTAGGGTCCATGAGATATTATCGACTAACTTCCCTACATTAGTCCTAACCTTCGAGTGGTCATTGTACTGAATTGGAACCTAAATTCTTTTGAAATGTAAAAAATGTTGCAAATGAAACTTCAAACTTACATGCAGGAACCTTGATAGAAATTTTTCAAAGAATGTCCCATTTTTTACTGTTAAATTCTTAAATAAACAATTTATCATGCTATCAAAAAAGAAAAATCATTTCTTTGTTGTTTGAAAGACTGAAGTTGTGGGGGAAAAAGCTGCAGATACAATGATAGATAGATAGATAGATAGATAGATAGATAGATAGATAGATAGATAGATAGATAGATAGACAGATAGAGAGAGAGAGAGAGAGAGAGAGAGAGCAAATTTTTCTGTGTGCCTTCAAAATTAGTAAAATTTAAAATGTTTTAAAACTTTGTTCAATTACAGTCAAACATATCTTGAACTTAATCCTTAGAATTGAAATTGCTCTTTTGTCTTTAGTAGTACTGAAATGACGAGCATTTAAATCTCTCAAGTCTGCCTAATTATCATAAATCATTACAAGTTTCATTTTATCAGACATGCCTATATCACAAACCAATGAAACGTAACATTTTTGATAATTTTGGTATTACAGTAGTCCTTCCTTTGAGAGACCGCCCCTAGTGCCACCCAAAAGGCAGTTACATAAAGCAGGTGGTCCCGCAAAGGAGGTATAAATAACATAAGAAGTACTACAGAAAGACCTGACAACTGTGGTCTCTCAAAGGAGGTGGTCTCCTAAAGGTGTGGTCTTTCAAAGGAGGGACTACTGTAGTGAGTATAGATACCTCTGGACCAACTCTGACTAGACCAGGGCCACAACGCCTGACACAATTGAGTTAAGGACTTGGGTTGTTCTGAACACCTGACAGTCCTGGAAGCACCACCACTTGGTTCCTGTGGAAGCAGGGTGTGTGTGTGTGTGTGTGTGTGTGTGTGTGTGTGTGTGTGTGTGTCTTCTGGTGGGCATGCGCCCCTATTCTTCCTTCCTGATTAGTCAGTGGACATCACCTGTGGGAAGGAAGCAGGGAAGTTGGGTGGGCTTCTCTGGTCGTCAAGGGGTCAGTATTCTTACTTATACCGAAATTACTGAAAAAAATTCATGTATTAGTTACATAACGTTACCTCTCAACCAGCATTACTGATATACAAATGCATTGGAGGAGAGTGCAATGAAACACACATACTGACCAACAACCACTGGGACCAACAGCCTAGGGAAGTTATCGGTCTAAGTGAGGAGGCGACATCTGTTGGGAAAACCTCAGAGGTCTGTGGATGTGAGGCTGCCAACAGCTGAATCCTGGCCTAAGCCTGAAAATTCTCCTTACCGACCAGCATCTGACTGCCAATGCTCCTCTGGAGATGCCGCCCGCCAATCTGAGAGCAGTCTGCTGGAAGGGAGCTGCTGTCTATTTCCACTCTTTGGGTCCTGGAGATTTAGCAAGACCATTAAATTGTGGAAAACATGGCGGAGGCCAGGGGGCGGTCATATGGTTCGACAAGGCAGTGCCCAGCTGAAACGGGTGTGCTGGCTCTTGGCTTAGTGGACTCTGCGGACATCCACCTGATACAAGTCTGAGACAAGGCCTAGGCCCACTCTAGGTATGCCCACATATAGACTGCATCTGAGTTGAAACACCCAGGGCACCATAAACTGGAGCATGGTGGCTGCCCTGAGGGGACAAGGGAAATCTAAGTAGCAGGAACCTGTGCAAAGGAGCCTTCTGTGCCGGCAAAGGCATAAATGTCCTCCTCCAGCATGATCAAAATGCTCAGGTGGTGCTCACTGAAAGTTGTAGATGATCACCAGCAACAAGCCCAGCAGATATCAACAACAGCAGTGACCTTCCTTAGGGTTCACCAAAAGGCACTGAAGGCTCGCACCTCATAAGCTCTAGTTGAGACCTGCTTCAGGGCCAAAGGCCTGTCCAAAGTGTTCTCCTGGGCCTTCAGGATGGTCTGCTTTATCCACGATGAAATCGTATCAACACACTTGTTCTTTTCAGGACTTGCCCAGGAGCAAAAAAAGGGCAGACCTCTGACCCTTGGCACCGTCTGTGCATGAGAGATACCATCACAGATCTCTTATTGGGCATAGGGCTCTTTACTCAGCAAGTCGAGCTGTATGCATGGCATGAATGGTAAAACCCCTAAAGGCTGTAGATGGATCTTGAGCCTCTTGGTTCTTTTCACAGAAGCCCAAGTGAGGTCTCAGGGTCACCTGGGAGTGGTCAGGCAACCATTGGATTGGGTCATGTGCCAGAGCGTGGATCTTGCTTCTTCTAGCCTCAGAAGCAAGTGTTGCGAGAAAACAAGTTTTCCATGTCCAGTACTTGAGGTTCACCCTGCCGGGGTCCTCTAGGCACTCAAAAGGCCACCTCTTCAGCATGACTGAGACCAGCAGGAGGTCCCACCATGGTCTTTCTGTGTAGAAGGAGGCTACAAGCCGCCCGTCCTCCCTCCCATGGACTTCCCAGCCAGAACTATATTAGTCTGTGTGCATGGTGAATGGCGCCTGAAATGGCATCAACGTCTGACCTGACATGACATTCTCACACGTGGTCCACCAAATGTGGTGTCGGTGGTCCTCCAGGGGTACCGGCACCTGTACTTGGTGGCCCTGGTTCTTCCACCATCTGTCCCGCAGAGCATGCTGCAAGGGATGAGGGTGTTGGCAGCCCAGGGGGACCTGGGAGTCCATCGAGGTCAGGAGCATGTCAGGTTTGCCACTGCCAGACCAAGCAGACCTCATGAGTCAGAAATGCCTTGAGGATCAGCTGGAGTCTCTCCCACCTGTCCGAAGGATGACACATGATGGTGACCAGATCGTACTTGGTGCTGAGAAAGACAAAGATCTGCTCTGGCATTAGGCTGGACTTTGGGAGATTCACATGCAGGCCTAAGTGTTTGCAAAGTTCCAGAATGGTCTGTGTGTGGCTCAGCAAATTCAGCACCCGGATCAGCTAGTCGGCCAGGTACACATGAATTCGCACTGTGACCTGGTGCAGGTGCACAGCTATTGCCTGTGCGTACCGGGTGAACACCAGAGGTGCTGTGGCAAGGCAGAATAGAAGCTCCCTGAACTGGTAATCTTGGCCTGAGAATGTGAACTGCAGGTACTTACGTGAAGTCTCCAGGATGGACACGTGAAAGAATGAATGTGTCCTTCAAATCCAAAGATGTCATCCACTCCTGGTGCTGCAGGGCTGTCACCCGAGTGTGGAGTCCCCATCCTAAAAGATGGAATCTCCAAGTACTTGTTTAGCAATGACAGGTCTATAACTGGATGTCAGCCTCCATCCAGCTTGTGGACTAGGAAGAGTATGGTGTAGAACCCCGGCGACCTGCGATTCTGCATTCACTCTATGGCATTCTTGCTCCGTAGCTTTAACACCACCTCTAGGAACGCGGATGCTTTTGGCTCCTTTGTGGGGTGTGTATGTGTGTGTGTGTGAATCAGTTGGGTTTGCGGCATAACAGAGGCCTGTCTTTGCCGAAAGGCAGCAAATAGCCATGTCTCAGGGTATTTAAGACGAATGAATCTTCTGTTATAGACTCCCATTGTGAGCAAAAGGTGGAAAGGCAACCGCTGACTGGGCACACACAGAGATCTATAGCAGCAGTGAAGGTCCACCCTTAGACAGTGCGGTTGGGAAGGCAAGAGTCAGTGCCCTTGAGGCCTCCCCACCTTCTTGCCTTTACTGGCCTTCTGGCCCATCCCAAAACACTGCCCGCTCTTCCTAGGCCCTTGCGATGCTGGGGCGTGGCTCCGGCCGTGGGATGATTGGACGTGGTTTGGGTGCCACATTTTACGGTGGCGGCCAAGAAGGAAAGTGACCGATGGAGTAGGTCAAAGCCTTCGTGCTGGTACATTCTGCGGAGGGGGCCCAGAAGGTCCTGCACCTGACGAACAATGTTCGTTATCTCCTCCAAACAACGTGTTAGAGAAGAGAGGCCCCATGTGCACTCGGCGGTTGATTGGGTCAGGCAACTTCTGACCCTGAAGGTGGGTGTCCCTGCATGGCAAAGTCCTCTCTAGAGGGCAGGCCATCCTGATCTGATGGTCATTGGCCCGTGAGAACAAAGTTGTGAGCAAGGCCATTTGACCAAGCCAGTCCCGGACCCCCTCGGAGATCTGTGCTGGACACTGGAGGTCATCCAACAGGGACCTCAGAGCTGCCAGGGAAACGTCAAAATAGGACACTGTGAGGACAGAGCCTCTCAGCATCCTCCTCAAGTCTCCGGAAGGCATCCAAGGAAGTCACTCCCCCCCCCCTCCACAGGAACCAAGTGGTGGTGTCAAGTCTTCAGAACAATGGAGTCCCAACTCAGTTGTGGCAGGCAGTGTGGCCCAGACACAACGGTCTCCGCAATGGTGGTCGAGAGGTAACATTACGTAATAGGGAAGGGCAGTTTCTTAAGTTTCCAGAAACCTCCACTACACGGCGTGAGTGATCGCTTTCATCCAGGTACTCGCCTGCGGGTGAACATTGGTTTCGGTGGATTTGCAAACACTGTGATAACATTGTACGTATCGGCAATCAAAGTGCAAAAAATGTTCCTTTTCACGTAATATCTGCTAATAAATTTTACACACACGAAAGATAAGATTGTATTATAGCAGAGCATGAATGCATTTGTTCGTATGTTGTGTTAAAAAAGTGAAAAATCCATTTGAACCGCGGTGACTGGGAACCGCATTCTGCTTGTTACATTCCTGCGTAGCGCCACTCGACTATGTGAATGGTCGAAAGAAATGCAATAATAAAAAATATTCTTCGACAGTTATTAAGATAATGCAATGATCACATATAACAAATTATCGACATAGCACATAATTACCCTCAACAGCATGAGGATTTCGTAAGACTCCTGTTGCAAGGATTTCATGTGACCCGGTTCATCGCGGGCGATAATGGTGGATCGAGTAGGATAAAACATTGGTCATCGCGTTTTAAGAACAGTGTTGCCAACCTGCCAAACTTAAAATCCGGGAAATAGAAAGTAAAATTAAGGGAGATTGATAAATTAATATGAAATATAGAAGGGAAATATTGATGAATTTCCAGGAGGTGACTCAAAATTGTCAAAAATCCACACTTTTTCCAAGAATTTTAAGCATAAGATTCCGGGAGTGTCCCGGGTAATTGGGGAGGGTTGGCAACACTGTAACTTACAGTGTAAGAAGTCGATTGTATTTTATTTGCCGGGTGTGTTGTCATTATGTCAAAAATAAAGACAAGTAGACAACCTCATCAGAATATGTTATTGTAGATGAATCCCCAAGTTTTACAGTGTTACTGTATGTGTGTGGGTGGGTGTGGGGGGATCGGCAGGTAGCGTTAAAAGTTAAATTAAAATTAAAATCAAATGTGATTAACTCAGAACAATGTGTGTTGGGTTGATTCCTTGATTGCATTACTTTCTACGAAAAGTATTTATTAATGACAACATTATCATGATTATGAGTTACACTTGGTTATTTCATTCGCCAAGAAAAATGCTCAGTTTGCACCATGCGTTAACACATCATAGTACGCGACGCTACTCAGGTTGACCCGCTATTGAATACCCGGATGAAAGCTGTCCGCAGCGCCACATGGCGGTCAATGAGAGAACGCAGAGTTATTGCTCTACCATATTGATCTGAAGTTTCTATCGACACCTCTGTCCAGAATATATTAGAAAATATTCAGCATTAAAAAGTTCAGAATTATGCGTAATTAGCATCAATTTGAGTTTTAAAACTTTCACTTTACTTACTTTGGATGCACATATAGCAACAACAGAAGATTTGAAGTTGGATTGACACCTCCATCTATTACTTTTTTGACTATATGTTTATGTGTACACACACACACACATACATATATATAAACAAATCAGTAAATGTGCCCAGAAAGGTCAGGTATTGTATTTGTGTCTTTTTGCCCAGAACCACTTCCTAAGTCAGTACCCTATTTCGCAGTCCGAATTCTTTACTCTCCATAAGCTAACCTGTCCCTGTCTAATCTATATACATACGGAATTACTATTGTCCATATTGCACACGTTCTGTGCAATATGGACACGGTATTACTCTTAAGTATACTTTGTCATGATTGACTGCTGGAAGTATTGCGTAATTTAAGGTGTGGGGCCTCACCTGGCACTTAACTGAATTAGCAGGTTTAAAATTGTTGGTCAGCCTTTCTTTACATGTACATTTTTACTCCCATAAAAGTTTAATCGATGTTTGGTTTGCCACAGATGTGAACATTCCTATCACAGAGTCATAAACATAAAAATAAAGGCAGGATTAGCATTGTGGTGAATGGGCCCACTTGGTATTTTATGACAATGTTAGGAGACCTTTAATTTGTTTGGGCTATAAATTTGAAAAATAGCATAAAGGTACTTCAAGAATATGTCCAGTGAGTCCTCATTCAATTTTGTCTTAAACAGAATACTTAAAAAATTTATGAGCAATTGAAGTGTTCACAGTTTCTTCATTTTTGAAACTTTAAAATTATGACTCAATAATTCAACTATTGCCAAACCCCAAAAAATGACACCTAAGTTGTACTCTTTTTTGGTTGTTTTTTGAAAATTCACAAGAATCCATCAAATCATTTGGAGGCCAGGTTGTTTCAAAAGTGACAGACACACTCATAATCCACAAAATGAGAAACTGACCATCAAAGGTGGAGATCAGTGAATTTTTAAAACTAAAGTGATGTGACCATGAACCAGATCTCTTATTTGAAAAAAAAAAAAAAAAGTTCAA
Organism: Hermodice carunculata; assembly: GCA_964020975.1. NCBI lineage: Eukaryota > Metazoa > Annelida > Polychaeta > Eunicida > Amphinomidae > Hermodice > Hermodice carunculata. Next base: position 55,229,370 of record OZ026613.1, on the reverse strand, counting down.
GCAAACATTATTCGAAAGACTTACCAGCACAGGCTGCTCAATGCCAATGTAAAGCTTTCCTTGGCCTGGGTGTTATGGTAAGGAAAGCTGTTTAAATAATCTTGCTCCTAGGGGAAGAGGGGAGAGGGCAGATAGCTGGTCATTATTGTTACTAAAATATTAAGATGCACAGAAAACATCCTTCAGATTTATTAACCCCCTTTAATTGCTCAAGTTGCTCATATGGATCCAGATGTAAACTATTGTTTGCTTTGATGTTATTCATTCATTTATTACATTTTGAGGGAGGAATGTAGGTCAGATGTAGCATGATGACATGCCCCAGGTCAACTTTTCCTGAGAACATGTAAGGAAAGTTGTTGATGCCGTCATAGCTGTCATAATCAGGCAGCAAAACTATGTTTTGATACATAAATAATTATGCAGTAAATTTTTACTGTTTTTTGTTTTTCAGCTTCTTGACTTCTGACATTGCAACATGGGAACATCATTCATAAAATACAGCTACTGATGTCAGTCTGAAAGAGCTGCTTCAATGAGACAATGGTAAAACTTGGAAAAACCATTGTGGCCATATGTGTATTAGCAGATGGCAGATGAACCAATACAATGACAGGACATTTGGAGGGCAGAATTTTGTACAGTGTGCCTGATGTAGATGCGGAGCCAGCAGAAATGTGCATTCATGTACATGTGTACTTTATCTGGAGAGTTAATGAATCACATTTTTTAATTCATTCCACCCTGATGACGCTTTTTCCCGCTAATATCTAAATGTCGTCTGCTAATTGTATTTTACTAATTTAGGGATTATTTTTCAATATTTTGGATGAAACTTGCATGGAAGATCATTCCAAATTATATGCCCATGGTCAACAGCTTTCCTTGGCGCGCTCTGGGCGCATTGCGCCCAGAGCGCGCCAAGGAAAGCTGTTGACTCAGTCTTCTATCAGGGTGGAATGAGTTAAATACAGTATGAAGTATGTTCACATGGCATCCAAGGACATGAAGCAGAGTACTTGTACTTACATTGCGGCTTCTAACATGCACACTTGGGATTATACTGACTGTACAGTGAAACTGGTCTTGAGAGACCACTGTGAGGAAAGACCACCTGCCTTTTCAGACGATGTTTACCATGTCCCTTTTGCCATCTTTCCAATGTAATTGCACCTCTATTGACAGAACACTTGCCTTTTGTGACCACTTTTGATCCTCCCTAGGAGTGGTCTGTCAAAACAGGTTTTATTATACTCACCTTACTTCAAACTGGTCATCATCAGTGCTCGACTTAGCTGACCAAAATGCTTGGAAATGGACCATGTACATATACTTGACACACTGAGGTAACAACACAGCATATAAACAGAGTGAAGTTGAAACTTGATTTGTGGATATTCTGCATGATGGATCAGAAGACTGAAATACCTTCAAAGTTGCACAGCCAGTGTATGGGTGGATCAAGGATTGTACCAAAAAGAGATGTAGATCTATGTGGAAAAGGGTCATTTGCTGCATGGATGTATGTTGTGGATCAATAAATACATGTATGTAAAGTGAAACCTCATATTTACTTTTAGTGACACCAACACCACAAGAGACAACCTGCATAAAATGTTAAATATTGTTGGTTAAAAAGTCAAACTTTGATGTTGCTGAACGGGGGTGAAGACAGTGAATGGCAAATGTTGTGTCTGTCCTTTTGAAGATTTTATGGTGAGGTGACAGGGTTTGTAGTCTATCTAGTAGCATCTCTTTTGCAGAAAGATTTATTCATGATAGCTCAGCTGCTTTAAGTGAATTTATCTTTCAAAACATGTTACAGTGGTGCAAATCAAGTTGTCACCAAGTTCAAATTCTTCACTTTTTAAGGGTCTCTCACCCCCTCCCTTTTTTTTGGGGGGGGGGAGGGGTACCGTCCCATGTGAAATTACATGTTACATGTATATTTTTTTTCATTGTCAAAATATCTAAATAGCATAGAATAAACATATCATTACTGCATTCAGTTTGAAGAGTAGAAAATTAGTTGAGCTGATTTGTTTGCCAGCCGAGCTTGAGGATAGTCTGTCATCTATCATCGGCTATTTACATTGTATTCTCAACACTTCTTCCAAAACTGCTGGCGGTAATCTCCCCAAACTTGGTAAGGATGCATCTTGGATGGATGTCAGCATAATTTTACACTTGCTGGCATTGCAGTAATTTTTTTCTTTCCTTTTTTTATATTTTTTAATACATTTTTTTCTTTTTCTTTTAATCTTGAAAAATTCTCTTGAAACTGCTTGGTCAATATTATTGTTCCCACATTGCAGGTGATAGGCCACAGTTGTGATTGACTGGTTGTACATATCCTAACCAAGATGGTCTGTAATTGTGAAAATACTGCATTTTCAGCATGCTGGATCTTCTTTCTGAGTTAACGTAGCAGAGTCAGGTTTCCTGCAGTACACAGTTATGGCATTGGTGGTCATCTAGGTGCACAGTCTGATAGGATATGCGAGAACTATATGCTGCACGAAAGTACAGTGATATGACCCTGGACATAGCACATTCACAATAGATACACCCATATTATATAAAGCTAGCATCCAGATGTTGTTTTGTATAATTTCAATTACATGTATTAAAAATTGTTGAACTGGGAACAATTCACCCATATTTTTTCTGACATTTGTGTGTGTTAAATGCTGTTCACCAAATTTGAATTTGCTGATTTTTCAGGTTCAAAATGCTAATACATGCAATTAAATTAAGGGATTTATAATTGTAGTTTACTACATGTACTTTTATGGGGAACACTTCAGGGTTCCTTGTGACGTTAATTTGTTCAAAACAATTGGTGCTACCATTTTTAGCACTGCCGACTTGTCAGTCAGCAGAGTTTATAAAATCTGCTTCCATTGGTCAGTAGACTTAACGACAGGTAAGAGACCAAAAAAACCTTTGGATGGCCGATTTTGAGATTTTAACGGTTTTTACAAGATGAATGTCCTTTCTATTAGTTGTCAAAATTCCAAGCTTTTTACTAAGATAGAAATATGAGAAAAACTCCAAACACCACACAGGCATGTGGACATCCGAACGTCTATGTGTCATTCTTTTGGTTTTAAGCCGCCAAACGGAACAATGCCACCCGTCAATCATCCTAAACAGCCTGTCACATGGCTGCAGGTAGCAACCGCCCATGACAAAAAGAGAGTGGTATCAGGGGGGGCAATGTGAAATAAAACGGAATGCCGAAAGTATGTTTGTGGGCACGGAAAAGATGCAAACATGCTAACATATCATAGCCTTAGTGGTTTACTTTATAGTTATCTTGCTTGTTTTGCGTTCTGATGAAGGGAATTGTCAGACGATGTCCCTTGAAACTTCAAATGCTGTGCCGCGATACATTACCCCAGTGGTCCTTCACACCAAAGACAGGCGGGGAAAAAACTGGCACCTTAATCAACAATACCCACGTACTTAGAGGTTATCTCATGGCTTAATCAGTATCTTACCCGGTACAGTACCCCTGAGAGCCTGTATCCTCCTGAGACCCGAAGGGTCGAGGGAGGATACAGCTCGAGGGGGAACTGTACAGGGTAGGATACTGATTTAGCCATGGGATGATCTTTGTATCCTAAATGTATATGCCATAATAAGACGAAAAAGGCAAATGCAGCTTTTCCTGGGATTATGTAAACTGCTACATACCTATTCAGTAGCCAAAACATACAATTTCTGGTTCATCATTTTGTTTGAGAAAAGCCCACCTCCCCTTCAGGAAGAAATAGGCCTAAACTACTGTCCTGCCAGGTCATGCATCTCGTGCAGCAGGCACCCTTGCAACGTGAGTGACGTCATGGCGCAAAACGTCATTAGAGTCACTGTTTCCGCAAATATAGAACGTGAGGGATATACTGACTCTCGATGTTCTTTCAATGGGGAGATTGTATTTCCCTTGGGAGGATACTGGCTGTTGCTAGTGTAACATTATCCATGTGTTCCAATAGGACAGTTTCAGTATCATCCCTTATTTTGGTGTCAGTATGTCCCCCTGAAAGACACTGTATGCTACAGGACTAAAATTGCAGTACGAGGGCAGTACTAACACTACATTTAGGATACATAATAATATTTTATCGAAACCCAGGGATAAGGAAATATAAGTGCAAAATAAAAACATCAAAATAAGCATAAATGTGAACAGCAGAGAAAACACGCAAAATAGCATTACAAAATTCAGGTTGGAAAGAGAAATGAAACTCATTGAGAAAATAACTACAAAATAATGACAAGCCAAGTAAGTAAAGTGTACAGACAATTCTAGCAAGCTTACTACATAAAGTATACAGATAGGAGTAAATACAATAAAATATTATCCCTAAAAATGTGATGCAGAGGTAGGGGGCGGAAGACAAAACCCGCCATCTGCGCACTGACCACGAGCGGCCATAGGCCGCCCCACCGAAGCAACACAACTTTCATTGCCAGGCTTGAGGTCACGGGGCCCGAAAGGCCACCTCCATGACATCAAACTTTGAAACAAGACTGTCGCTGTCGCTGTTTGACAGATCGCTGAATAATGTTTTCCATACTTCAAAGGCTCTTTTATTCATGTGATTGGCCAAGAATTGATTGACAACCTCCCCAAATGTTAACGAATGATGTTTACTACATTTTGTACAAATATCAGCTCAACTGGAGCAAATGGTATTGTTTCAGAGGCAAATGATCAACATCAAACGCCTTTGAAGCTTGTTTTCTCAGAAAGTATAAAAGGATGAGAACCCCACCGAAGACTGGTTATTCCAAGAAAACGGCTTGGAGAAATTTAATCCGGTTAGCGGCTTTGGATTCTGTAATGTCTGAGCAGCAAAAACGATTCAGCGATTTTCTAAATTTTGCTTCGTTCTTTTTCTATGAAATGAAGAAAATGAACATCCTGAAAATCAAAGGAAAAATTGAGGCGTCAAACTTTGAGGATGGATAACAGAACAATGAAACCAAACATAAAAAATCGGAGGATCGTTTTTTGTTGCCAATATGTCAGGATTAAGATGCAAGTTTAATTATGATTTTATCACAAATAATTGGTGACTTATATCGACATTTATGGGGTGGATGCTTTGCGGTCAACTTTCAATTGTTTATTCAACAATTAACATCACAGACACCCAAATATGGGGCATATAAATTCTTTGGAGTATGAAGAGCACACACATATGATATGTTATCCTAACACAAATACATTTTGAGCTAGGACTGACTAAAGTGGGATTTATTTTTGGTGTCTTACCTGTCCTTAACAACTTCTCAAAACTTGTTGCAAGAAATGCTTTGATTTTATACATGAATCTTCCCACTGTCCAGTTTGTAAAGGAGATGATAATACAATAATTTGTCTATTTTTTATGAATATTAATAGTTTGTTTGTTTTTTTAAAAATTTTTTCTTGGGAAGTACTTGGCCAACTGCTTTGATATTGCATACCGCGTCACAGTGTGGCCACCAGGTGGTGCTGCAATTTATCTATTTATTTATTTTTTTAAATCAATTTTTTTGACATGTCTTCTCCAGAACTGTTTGAAATTTTATGACAATATCTGACTGAGGATGAAAGTTTTAAGAAATAATGAGCATAATATGTTGACAGCGTTTTAGGATATGAAACTTTGTGACCATGCATGTGTTGCTACTCCACATGTATAGAATGATACATTATGCAAGTAGTCAGTAGATGCATTGACTGACAAGTACCTGAATTAAAAAATTCATGAAAAATCAGGAATATGCATCATTACCACCTAGTGTACAGCTTTATTTGACCCTGCCATAAGGTACATTTGTGCCAAGTTGCAGCACAATCAGAATGGTGGTTTTGAAAAAGAGGTCAAAACAGCTTTAATCCACAAAAAATTGTAAATAGTTAAAAAATCACAGGGCCACCTGAGCAATGAAGGTCTAGGGGTACACAGAATTGTGCCTATGCATTTCAAAGTAACTGGCCAAGTAGTTTCAGAGATAAAGATTTTGCACTATCACCCCCATCCCCCCCAAAAATCATTACAAAAATATTAAAAAAAAAATCACTGGGAAAATGACCATTTCAAAAAACTTCAATGGTTGAGATCTACTTGACATCAATCCCCACCAAGTTTGATGAAGATCCAGCAAATGGTTGTGAAGTTGAAAATGTAAATGTGAATGGACAACAAGCAACTGACCATCCTATAAGCTGAGCTGAGCTGACTGTCAGCAGAGCTAAAAATAGCTGATTATGATATTTGAGGTCAGTGACCTAAGTTTGGTTACTGTGACCTTTTACTGTCAGTTTGACTGTTACTGCAATAATTATATCTTCAAAGTGCCTTGACTTTTTTGTTCGGCAATGTCATTAGGCATAGACAACATCCATAGAATTTCAACAATTTGTACTAGGTTGAGGTGAGGTCCACAGTAGCAAACTCCCTATGAAATCTTTGGTCTGACCGGTTTCACTGCATCATGCAACTCATCAGAGACTGTTACAGTGGGTGCACTTTATACAGGTATGGCATGCACATGACTAATGTGAAGACACGTTTGCACTTACCTGGAAAAGCGGATGCAAAGTGACAACATAATGGTCTATTATGACATGATTATATTGTTGGGTCCTTTGAACTGTGATGCACTAAAGGCACAATGCCCCCTTGTGGCCACAGTGGGAATTATACCAAGATGACCTGAGGCCACCTCATTGTCAAGTAGGTTTTGTATATCTGATGATAGCTTCCTTCCTTGACAGACATTATGAGTTTCACAAACCACTGACTTATAAAATCCATATTTTATAAGAGAAAGATTGGGTATGGTAGGGCAGGTGTACTCAGAAAATAAAAAAAATAGCACGAGACTCGGCAAGGAGTTCATCTGCCTATCACATTGAGCCCAAACAATTCAGTTGACACAGCTGGTGGATCCAATACAGTGTGCATGTGTGTATGTTTCTCTTGTAAGTCTTAGTTTAAGAGTTGTTAAGAGAGGGTGGCATGTGTATGTGTTCCACCATTTGGATGCTCCACTCGGGAGTGTCATGATTGGGTATAGATTAAAATGTCTGCCTAGGGTTGTTTATTATCTTTTCATGTGAGATGATAGAAGTGCTCTCACATTCTATCCACCATGGCCCTACCAGTTTGGCCCACTGACCTCAGAATATCACTGCAGTGCAACATAATTCATGGGTCAAAGGTTAATTTGTGAGATTTGGTGGGTATTGTTTGCCTGCAAAGCAGACCAAGTTCCAGGCTACTACACTTGGAGTAGACAAAATATGCAGCTTGGGTCTGCTTTGGAGGCAAGGGTGTTGTGCACAGTCAACCAAAAGGTGAAGTGGGCAGGGGGAGGGCTGCAAGTGACTGGTTGCAATCACAGCTCTGTAGTTTTCAAGTAAAACTGTCCCGATTTTGAAATTCATATCCTTTTCCACATCTGTTTGCTTGAACAGGCCAAACGGACTCGTTTTGATGTGTGAACTAGGCATTCAGTTAATATTTTCCTTTCGTACAAAAAGATGACCCGTTTGCACAAATTGCATTGTTTACTTTATGAAGGATGTACACTGGTTTCCAAAGAAGAAAATGTAATTTGAAGAAGTGGTAGTTTGCTGTCTGAAATTACAGACAGACGCATATTTGTAACTGCATGTAACATTTGTACATATATCAGGTTTATATTAGTCATGAATGCTTTTGTAAACTTGCACCAATTACACCTAAGGCCAAAACAAAAAAATATGTTTGTTTCCCCAAACCCGACTGAAAATAAAATAAAACTAAAAAATTACCAACCTACCCACTGAAACACTGTCTTTGTAATGTTAAAAGATATTAACCCACCCATATTTTTCAAAAAAAAAAAAAGTAAAAAATGAAATGTAAAAGAGCCTACATACCTACCCAATATTTTTAAAATCTGTTAGAGGAAACACAAGTATATATTTTTTTGGCTTAAGTAAGAAAAAGCAGAGTACAGTCAGGCACAAAAGATAATCCTGGTTTTTTGACAGGTAGGTAAGTTGATCCTTTTGAAAGAATTCACATTACATTGTATCAATCAGGAAACTTGTGTGCACTGCTAGCCAAGCATGTCTGGCACAATACATGTGCCACAGTATATCATACAATGCATATGTTGTGACATACTGGAAATAGACTGGGAGTTTTTCTATCTTAATTTAAGAATACACCCATGGAAACATTACTTACAATGAAGACATTCACATTAGCTGTGGTGCTGCTTCCACTTTTACCATCTCACAAGGAAGTATGTTTATGTACAGGCAGATACCCATACTAACTCTGTCAGTGCCAATCATGTCTGACGTTGATCTACTCAGGGATGGTTCAACATTTTCATCATTTTTGAATTAGTACTTGCAGTATGCAAGGGGTAGGGGGTTAAATGGGTCTGTACACTTTCACAGAATATGGAAAATGATGGTCAATTTTTGGCATGTTTTGTGCAAGTTTGTTGTGATTTTTTGGGAAAATCATCATTTTAAAGTACTAATTTGGTGGGAGGGGGGTCATGAAATTTAGTACCCCAAGTGCTAATTCAAAAATGATGATAATGTTGAACCATCCCTAATTCAAACTAGTCTGAATCATCATTAAGATCCCAGATTTGTATTTCACGTAAAAAGACCTTCCATTCAAATACCAGTATGCCTCGAGTTCCAGAGAGAATACCCCAGGTCAACAGTTTTTGCCCCCAATGCATGCCAAAAAGCTGTTGACTCAGTCCAAAATTTGACACTGAAAGGGTTAAAAATGGCAAAATGGGTTGTTCTTGTCAAACCGGCAATTTGGATAGAAATAAAATGTTTAAAAACTCAATAAAGTTCTTCAAACACACACTGAACTTGATATGAGAAGTTGTTATAATACATGTTGAAAATAGTTTATAGATTTCCAAAAATGTTAGTAACACCCTGGGTTTCCATCATTATTCCTGTATCATGGCAACTGACTGTCATCTTTGCCTAGTGACAGGGTCAGAGATTTTGGTGGGAAATTCATGACTGCATCACTACCAGTATTGATGTATCAGCCTTGGTATAAAGTTCCAGTTACCATATGCCTGACAAACGGACCGGCTGACCTCTTCAGCCATCTAAGTAGGTTTTCCTTATTTGGAAATTCCTATATTTTCAAAAGAGAGTCTTTTGGAAAAAAACGTCATATCCACCAAGGATATTTACGTTTAGCCACCTCGAGACGTAAACAATAGCACGTGTTTTACGTAACAACAAAGGTGGCTATATACATATATAAACAGGCAAACGCAGCTTTTTCAACAGTCCCTGATGAGGTGCAGAGACACCCAAACTAGTCGGACAAGCCTCTAGCTATTTTAGGCTCTAGAATCGTCTTTTAGCCTTGGTATAAACTCAAAACATTGTACTCTGTTTCTTTCTGTAAGTGTAAATGTTGGGAGTTTTCTGGTCTTGTTCCATAAACTTGTGTCAAGATCTTAGAAATCTTGAACCAACTGTTGAATAAACAAACCAAAATGAACATGGAATGGGAAACAATTTTCTTTATTTTGCTCCAAACACTACAAACTTCAATAAAATCCCACTGTCAGATTTACTATATGTATTTTATATTATAAAATATTTATAAGTCTTTAGTGCAAGCCTTTAATGTCTTAACTCTTTCAGTGCCAATCACATCTAAAGTCAATCTCCTTGCGTCAGACAAGTCTGAATTATCATTAGGATCCCAGATTCGCATTCCTTGTAAAAAGACCTTCCATTCAAGTACCAGTATGCCTATAGTTCCACAGAGAGTACCTCAGGTCAACAGCTTTTCTCTGTGCACATTGCCCGCCGAGAAAAGCTGCTGACTCGGTCCAAAATTTGGCACGGAAAGGGTTAAGAGGTTACATCCACTGCTAAACAGACTGCCTCCCTGAAGAGCCGGTTTTGAAATGTGCAGAGCCCATTTCTAACACCAAGATTGCTTACCATGATTTTGTCCAGTACACTGTAATAAGTAGGACACATCCTGGACAGATTATAATTATACAATAAAGAATTCTTGGAAAAACAAAATGTCTGGGTTTGCACCCAGACATTTTGTTTTTCCAAGAATTCTTTTTTTCTTTTCTTCTTTGCTAAGACCAAATTTGTCCGGAGTTTTTCTTGGACACTATTATTCCCAAAACCACCAAACTTGCCATGGTAACTCACCTACGAGTGAAATTCTGCATCTGGTTTGGAATGGTCATGATGTTTAAAATTATGCAAATTGGGGCCAATTAAAATTGTAAAAGCTCCACATCTTCCAAACTGTTGCAGATAGACACAAAATTTCAATGTGCATATTATAGGTTTGTGACACCTGCCAATATAATGGAATGAAAGTTATAGAATTTCAAATTATGCTAATTAGGGGCATTGAAAAATGTAAAAGTTGAACATCTCCAGAACTATTATAGATAGAGATGCCATTCCAACTTCAATTTTGAGGTTTGTGGCAAAGCAGCATCCAATGAACCATGAACCAAAGTTGTAGAATTTTAATTTATGCAAATCAAGTGAATATGCAAAATTTAAATCTTGAATAGCTTCAAAACTTGTACATGGAGGTGCCATTCCAACTTCAATTTGTAGTTATGTGGCATAAACCAAAGTTGTAGGCTTTTAATTTATGCAAATACAAAAAATTAAAATCTTGAATATGGTCAAAGCTACTACAGATAGTAGTGTCATTCAAACTTCAGTTTATAAGTTTGTGACATGGCCATATCCAATGAACCAGGAACCAAAGTCGTAGCATTTAAATTTATGCAAATTAGGCTAAAACACAAAATTTAGATTATGTTAAACAAGGGCGAAGTGCAGCATTTCAAACTGTTCTCATTTTGAAGGCACCCAGACAGATTTGCTGTGAAGCAAATCTTTTCTAGATATGGTTTGTGAAGTGAACATGAAAATGTTAGCAGATAGGGAGGATTTTATTTCTATTAGTTCCAGCAGCTCCATAATTTTTAAAATTAATGCCTGTACACAATGGCAAGCCTCCGGGCAGTAAAGCAGACACCAAGAAGTTGAACAAACCCGTTGATGCAAGGATTTACTTTTCAAAGTCTTCCCATAAGGACAAGTGTGACCTGCAAAGCAACATGTGCAGCGCCGTAACAATGTCATCACACAAGTGTCATGCCAACCTACAGGAGGTTTGGAACTGGATTTTTTTTTGCTTGCTATTAATTGGCACGGGTAGATGAACACTCTGTGGTATAAAGTCTTGCATTAAAGTGAATATTTTACAGTGAAACTATTTGGTATGTTGTGAAAGATTGGCATTGCATTGTCACAACAATGATAAAACCTTAACTTTTGCCAATTTGAAGTGTTCAGCAGGGGGCACATATCTTAAGCCAGCAATAATTGCCTGGCTTTTTAAATGTCATCTGCTTTGTTTTTCCTTTATCCTCTAGAGACTGAATCAAGAGTTTTCATCAATGCACATTGTGCTCTGAGTGTATGGAGCAAAACTGTCAATGACATATTATTAATGACTAAACAAGCAGACAAAAGTTAAGTCCTCATGTGCTTGCAGACAGTTTTCAATGAGGAAAAAGTTGCATTCACATACATAGGCATCAAGGGCCTGGCAGTGTATCTCAGAGTTTATTTTTCTTCTGTGAAAAACTCTTTTGCATGGAAGGCACCAGTACAGACAGTAGCCTAGGTTAGCAGCTTCCCTTGGCAAGGGATTGTTTCTCAGCACCCATTCCAAGGAAATCTATTGATCAGGTCTTAATTGGTCGGGGGGGGGGGGGGGGGGGGAGGGGAAGCTTAAGACCTGTGCCTCATGGGTGATATCCAAAGTCCAGTTTCAGTGTGGTAACATGCACATATATATGGTCATAACTGAGGTGTATAGTTGTTCAGTGTGTCCTTGTCTTGGATTATCCCAGCTGTTGGCAATGCTACATGTTTATGTAGATCCTTTCATTTAACTCCATTTTATGGTACATGCTTGAAGATTTTAGAAGCTTTGTACTACTGCATGTATATATCTCCAATCATAGGATATCTTTATGATCAGGTTTTTATATTCTCTGTCTCAATAATTTCACTTAGATGTACAATAAAGAAATCCTCTACTGTGCACATTAGAATTCCTTAACTATGGAAACCTTTACTTATGTACACATACTGTACAAACATTGAAAAATATAAGCACATCGAAATGGAAACAAATGAGCAGAAGATGTGGAATGCACGCACGCACGCACACACACACACACACACATATTACCAAAAATTGTAATTACATAGCAAAACCTGTGTGGATTGATCACATGATTGTGGTCTCTCAAAACACTGGTAGCTCTACATATACAAAAGGATTAAGTACCATTTAGGGTATCCCAGCAGTCTTGACTTAAGCAAGCTGGTCTCTAGTTAAGTGAGCTATTCCAGCAGATGGTCAAATATACAATGTGGACACAAGCCTGTGATTAGTAATGCCAAAGAAAGTGCTCAATTACAAAGTCAAAAATTGATTAAATTGACAAATTTTCACAAAAATGTTCATCTCAATAAGAACAGCAAATAAAGAAAATCTCATGTAAAAGTTTTGTTATCATTTACAACACCTTTAATGTTCCAAACCTGGTTTGCTTTAATACTGCTTGTAAATTGGAAGTATAACGATGCTACACTGCTGTTTGTGAAGGATAGAATTTTGATCTTGCTATGCAACTGATTTAGAAATTTGTTTTTGTTTTTTTTGTTTTTTGTTTTTTTTTTTTTTTAACTGGATAGCTTCATAGCACTTCAGGCACTATTCAGGAGGGTCTCCAGCACTTGAAACACCCATAATATATGCACAAAATGCACAGTACAACAAAACAAATAAGCTTAGACATACAACTACCTGGAAGAAGTTACCCGAGTACTCAACTATCCTATGCAAAGGGTAGGACCAATGGAAGCTGCATGATACAAATTGGAGGTATATGTTATGCTGTTTGTGCAGGACAGAATTTTTATCTTTGCAATGCAATAGGGAGGTCACAATTACCAATTATCTGTGTATTTAGCTGAATACACGATCCAATGCACAGATTTCTTCAGGGCTAGAGATGTGTATTCCCATTGGATTGCATGTATACATATTAATGTCAAATTAAAAGACTACTTTTAAAGCTGCAAGAATAAAATTTATGTGAACATTTCAACTATGTACATAATTTTACCACACAGATGTTGCTGTTTCTGCAACGAGTGGTTTTAAAGTTATTAAGCTGTAAATTACAATGAAAAGTAATGGGAATACACAACTCGAGCCCTGAATGACTGAAATGCCCTCGACAGGGGAGCAGTAGAAGCATCTGTTCTTGTGCTCCCCAACTGACTTAAACATATTTATTCTAACTAGGTAGCTTAACAATACATCAGATACTACTCAAAAAAGGTCTCCGACACATAAAAGACCCACAGTGTATATAGTAAAACCTTTTTGAGAGGCCACTATCAGGAAAGACCACCTGCCTTTTCAGACCATGTTTACCATGTCCCTTTTGCCATCTTTCCCATGTTATAGCACCTCTTGTAAGAGATGACCCGCCTTATGTGACCACTTTTTGACCTGCCCTAGGGGTGGTCTCTCAAAACAGGTTTTACTGTACATAAAATACACAGAACAGTACAAAAGACCACACAGTACATATACCAACAAGAAATTACTTGAGTACTCAACCATTCTATGGAAATGGTGGCAACCAAGGTAGCTGCACGATATGGATGATATATAGAAATTATACAGTAGGTCGTTATAGGATGCTCAGACAAGTAGATAATTGATCATCAGTCAGTCTGGCCTCGATCCAATCATCAATGAAGAAATCACAACCCATTCCCAATACATGTACTATCTTTGATACTGTTAATCACATAGAATACTGCTTCATAATTAGACCATATGGGCATCACAGGATGGTCACTGGAATATGCTTCAAAAGTTACTTATAAGAGAAATATCCGTTTACACAGTAAGGATTCTGTAAGTCAACATTGCAAATGGTCCAGCACGAAGTACAAGGCTCTATTTTAGACCATTTATTGTTCCTGTTTGCATTAATGATTAGAATACAAAATTCTTTCTCATTTGAAACGTCTTGATTATTTGCTGATAATACTAATATACTTTATAGTGGAAACGACATTGATGCATTGAAACATAATACAGAAGTGGACCTTGATGAATTAAGGATGTATGTTTGGTTATCAATGATCTGAGTGCTAATTCTTTCTGTACATAACACTTCAAATGTGCTTAAAAAGTGCAATAAAGTTTACATTCTAAGAAAGCATCCAACCAAAATATTCATGAAGTGGAACTTTGGTGATGTTTCTTGGGAGCAGTGTTTGCACAGCAACTATAAAACTGAAGATAAGTGATTGTCATTCTTTGAAATAAATTTCCAATTCAGCTTGTACATTTTCAAGTATTTCTGTCTCAAATTTATGGCAAACAGTTGTACACACTTCAAATGGAAAAAAAACTTGTCCCAAATTTTGAATATTTTTTGTTTTTCTAGAGATACAGATGTTTGGAGTTAGAATGGTGACACATCAAAACAGAGCTACATGTACTTTTAATTGACTGATGACAGAATTGCACCAAATTTTAAAAATATGAGATACTGTCTTTGATTCATTGCATAAACTTAAGTTTACTGCAGATTGGAGATCTCTACCGTCAAAATTGAACAAGCTGAATCAATATTTGTAGTGAAGTATGATGACCTTTTCTTTGAGTGTTATGAAAACACTGCTACCAACTAACATAATAAAATTGTTAGTTGCAGAAGATTTGGTTTGTTAGGTTTCAGACAATGTATGCCTTATCTCACTTTATATGTGGACAAGGGTTATAAACAATTTGTGAAAGTCACTGCCAACCTAACCTATACCCTTAACATATTGGTTTAACGTTAACCAGAAAAGTGTCCATAGGATACAAGAGGCCCCCACCTGTCACTATTTACATGGCCACTTGGAAACAGTAAGGGACGTCATAACAAAACATAGCTGGAATGAACAAAAGCAAAATATCATACAAGGTACATATATGACTGCATAAAACTTAACTAACTTTGACCAGGTCTCTCTACTTTGTGGTAAGGCCAATGTCAACCTTTCTGGATTTCAACTGATGCTGCTGTTTCTCACTTTTTCAACTGTCTGTAGTTTACTGTCTCACTGCTGTTACGATAATTGAATGTGGAGTGGACAATGGTCATTTCCACTAAATCATGGGAATTCTACCGATCGAGACAAAGAAAAACAAATCTGAGGTGCACATCTTCATATACATGTACTGATTAATACTCATGTGAAGTTTCATAACTGTAGGTCAAAAATTTTGGAGACTTGCATGACAAGGTTCATGTTGGACATGGGACAAACAATGATCATTTCCACTAACTCATGGGTGTATGACACACACATGGAGGCACAGACAAACAAAGTCCCAGGTGCATATCTTCATATACTGATTAATCACACTGTAAAGTTTCATAACTGTACGTCAAATAGTTTTGGAGATACAAGTGGCACAAGTTTCATGTTGCACTGGGATGGAAAATGGTCACTTCCAGTAAATCATGGGTGTGGTTCAGACACACAGACTGAGGCACATACACACAAAAGCCAGATGCGTATGTTTATATAATGATATATAATCCTGTAAACTTTCGTGACTGTAGGTCTAATAGTTTTGGAGATCTGCACGACACAAGTTTCATATTGGATGTAAGATGGATGAAGGTACAGACAAGGGCAATTCTATATGCCCCACACCAAAGTGGTGGGGGCATAACAATAACATAATAATATTAATGATAATAATAAACTAGCACTGAACTTAGGTAAATCAAATCTCTCTCTCTCTCTCTCTCTCTCTCTCTCTCTCTCTCTCTCTCTCTCTCTCTCTCTCTCTCTCTCCCCCCCCCCACATACACATACATAGATACATATATGTGTGTGTGTATATATACATAAATAGAGTACATCTGACCACTTGCAGCTTCTAGCTGGTTAAAAGGGAAAGGGTTAAAGGTTCTCTTCTGGTTTATTGCTTCCTTGATTTATATTGGTGAAGGGCTTTTCGAATTGCTTGTTCATGCAACTTCTTGGATTTCTGTTCCTAGCTGATTATCCTTGGATGTAGGTGGTGCCTGTAGTCTTCAAGACATGTTTTGAAGTCAAATTCTTGAATCCCATCATCCAATACAACATGTAAGAGATCATAAAATGTTCAGTTGTTCCTAACACCAAACAAGGTGTGAAATGTGAATGCACGTCTAACGTGAGACCCTTTGAACAATGTTAACCAAATCATGACGGCCCATTTCCTCTAGGAATATGATGAGTTGTTCACGTGTGCATGGCACACTGTGTGACTTTCGATTGTATGTGTACTGCCAGTGACGTAAAACAATCTCTGCTGCACTCTCGTGTATTCGCTGAGACTGTATAAAATGGTCAACCAAGTTGATGGACTCATAGGTAAGTCCTGGAAAATAGAAATACATTATTAATAGGCTACTCAGTTTGAATTATAATAGTGGGCACCACTTGTACACAAGAATCACCTGATATCTGACCAATCATACACATGCCCTAGTTTTGACTGTGAAATTTTGCTGAAATTTAAGATTCCTTATAATTCACTAATATCACCCTGTGAAAATTCCACGTTCAGCTTCCAATGATGACCTTCAACCTTCACAGCTATCTGCTACTTCTGGAGAAACAAAAGAAAAAGAAGAACATTTTAACAGGACCTGAATCCTGTCGACACTTTTTGACAGTGTATCCAAATTTAGGTCTGGGTAGGAAGCTATTACATGGGATTTTATCTATCGCAGGTCAACTTTTAACTAGTGGTGCCTTCTGGTGATAGAAAAGTTTCAAATTATTCCATTGTAGACTTACATCCACATGTAGAATGAATGAAGGACTGAACATGGGGCATTCCGTGGTATGTGGACATGAACTTCAAAAATTAAAAGTAGTTGAAAGTTGTTTGTATGTAAAAAAATTCAAAGCTAAGATACTATATCTAGAGGAGCAGAGATGAATTTTCATCTCCTGCCTTCATTACTTTAAATAATTCAAATTAAATTCAAATTTAAAAAAACTGACGTTGCGGACGGGACATTACAAATTATGTTCTGTCTTGTATGATTTTGTGATTTTCTGCAAAAAGCTTTCTAGACAAATGATGATAGAGTAGGTGGATATCAAAAACCTTGTTTGACCCAGAGTAAAATTTGAATTTAAAATTTTAATGAGAGTCAAATGCTTAAAATGTCCCGTCCACGACATTTGACTTATTAAAGTTAGCCTCATGCAAAAACCAGGACATATTTCAAAAAGACATTTTGGATCCTTTAGTAACACCATATGAACTATATAATAAAACTTAAAAAAAAAAAATAATGAATAAATTTAAACCCTGATTTAAAAAAAGATAAAATGTCACAGACAGGACAGCTTGCATGGAACACTGCTATATGTATGGACAGGACGTTACAAATTATGTTCTATCTTTTATGCTTTAGTGATTTTCTGAAAAACTTTCTAGACAAATGATAATAGAGTAGGTGGATATCAAAAACCTTGTTTGACCCAGAGTAAATTTTGAATTTTAAATTTCAATGAGTGTCAAATTCTTAAAATGTCCGTGCTGTGCTTTGTATGGTTCATATCAATCAAGTTCATTCATTCATTTCTCTTTATTTATCTGCTTGTGATGATATTTGAAATCATCTGTTGGGAACAGTTTTTACTGGTAACACAATACCTGGCAATCACCATGCAGCAGCAACAACACAGCAGTCGTAAGGGCTGATGTGTACAGGAGTCCCTACGTACTGAGGCGAAGAGTGTTAACAATTGTCTGTTCACAGATAGCCTCCAAACAATTGAATTATAAATGCATCTAGGTGTCAAAATATGTGTAATTAATACCATGAGCTAAATGCTTAACAATATAGAATGGTTCATAGTGTGTTAATTTTGTCAATTAAACTTCAGTCTGTGAATTACCCAAGTTTTTGTATCTTTGGCTGCATGTGGACAAAAGTGTCCCATCCGCAACATTGGACCCTGTCCCATCCGCGACGTGGCTAATTTGCATCTTCCTAAAGTATGAAAACATCTCAGTTATCTTATTATGGACTATGAAATGTGAAATTATCGTAAACAGAGCAGCATTTTAGACTTCACTGCTTCAACCTCAAAACCTATGTCTGAAATGTGTCCCTTCACGACACTAGAGTTTTGGGGTATAAAAAGAAAAAAAAAAACAAAAACAAAAACAAACCAAGAAGTTTTTTTTTTTTCATCAGTTATCTTAAGGGGGTCATACAGTTACCTTGATAAAGAACAAAGAAGTTCTAACATGAAAATGATGAAGCATAGGAGATATTAAAGTCTGCAAAATGTCCCGTCTGTGACAAAAAAATACCACGGAATGCCCCACATATCAAAGACAGAGAATCTATGAATATTGACAAAAATACATGAATGAACTTTATCCTGTTGTAACCTCTCCAGTTATGCAAATGATGTACATTTAGGGAAATCAATAAGTCATTAAACCTGAGAGCATTAGAAAACAAGAGGCCCAAGGGCCTGGTGCTCTTCTGACACATATAGGGATAAATAATAGAATAGTGGGGGAACAGAAGGAGACAAGAGAGATGTTTTTAGATATGATTTATTGTATAAATGTATATGGAAAGCTATCGATGACCTTGAAAAATAGGTCAACGTAATGCAAATTAAAACATATTATGAGTCTTGACTCAAGGTATCGTTCCTGTAAATTTTGTAATGTAAAAATAGGGCATTGTGAAAATTATGAATTTAATGTTTACCATCTATTTGGCAAATTCTACACAAAATACTACAGGTGGTGCCACCAGCACTTCATGCACAATAGGGATTTGTCTCTGTAATAAACATTTAATGTTTTATTCACATCATAACCCCAATTAAATGTACAAGGCTCACCACTAGCTACTTACCTTTGTCAACTTTATAGTCCCAGTGACCATGAACAAGTACATCATGGTCATCCACAATGTGTAACATTCTTGTTTTAGCCATGATACATATATCCTATAAATTTGCTACGACAAGTTGCATTCTTTGCTAAACTAATGAACTTATAAGTTTGAGCACATTTTGACAAACAATTTCTGTACAACTTTAGGTGGCACCACTAGTTCCCACCTTGATCAAGATTTTGACCTCCCCCATAATTCCCACCATATTTCACGAAGATCCACCCAAACTTAAAGATACCAGAGAATTCATAAGACTTTCACACTTCAACCCATATATTACATAATATTATAGGTGGGGCCACCAATATTGAACTTGAGCTAGATCTTCATGCACCCTATAACTCCTGAAAGTTATACTGGGTGAACTTGAAAACTGTGGATGGTATCATGCAAATGAGCAAAAAGTTTATGGGTGGATGGACAGACATGAGCGGTCACATAAGCTCTATGACCTTAGATCAGCAGAGCAAAAAAAAAAAAAAAGCTGCCATGAGGTTACATCTAAAGATGAGACAAGAATAATATACCCCCATGCCAGCACCCAGAATGACTTAGTGTCACGTAATTAAAAATAATATGAAAAATGACAAATGTAAAATATTCACTGAGGGTCAAATGTTTAAACACCCAAAGAAGCCCCATGCATATGTACATGGTTTTCGATTGTTTTAAATTTGTCCACCTGTATCAGCCAGGGAAGGTCTTCCTCAGCTTGGATGTGCATTTACTTGTGTATAACCATATTTAACTTTTAACAACTCTGATGCAGGTATGAGGTGGCCAGACCTGCAGTACTGAACTAAAAAGACAAGGTATTTATATCATGGCTCACAAATGAAGATTACATGATGGGTGTTTCTGTGACCAAAATATTTGACCTAGTCACCTAGTTTTCTAAATGAAACACTGCAAGTTGAGACTTGCCTGGAGTAAATTCCAACCAAGTTTGAAGCAGATCTGACCAACAGTTCTTGAGAATACCATAGCTTTATGTACACAGGCATCAATCCTGACATAAACACTTTAGAGTTCATTATGCAAGTTTTTAAAAGTCATCAAAATGATCAGGAAATGTCAGCAGCACCAAGACCATGCAATATGCATTGGTCTTCACGATGCCCATCAACCATGCAAGTTTGAAATCAATCTGACGAAAGATGTGACCCTAGTTCCAGATACAGGTTTAGTGTAACAGACAGGCAGACAGAGGAACATGAGAAATCCTACAAAACCCCTGGAGATGTATAACTAGAAGCCAATCAGTGACCTCAAAACCCCTTGGCCTGGACGGAGGGACAGACAGACAGACGGACGCATAGGTGATGACAATACCCCTCCAGTAGGTCGGGTTACTTCTGTTTAACCTATTGCCAAAGCTTTGGTGCAAATGCAATGAGCAGAGATATCATGGCAAGGCCATCTTTCTTCAATGCAGTACTATGACCTAAATATGTGACCCAGTGACCTAGTTTTCAATAGGCACCTGAGGCATCCTTAGGACCAACTGTCATAAATAATTGATGATGCTACATTCATTTTTTTTTTATATTGTGTTAACAGCATTTTTTTTCTTCAATGTAGTACTATGACCTAGTGACTTACTTTTGGATAGGCACCTGAAGCACCTCAATGGCCTTCTGTGAAAAAATTTGGTCTCTGTAAAGTATTTCTGGAGATATGGCGTGGCAAGGCCATTTTTCTTCAATGCAGTACTGTGACCTAAATATGTGACCCAGTGACCTAGTTTTTACTAGGTGTCTGAGGCATCCTCAGGACCAACTGTCATAAATAATTGGTGCAGCTACAATGAGTAATTTAATATTTGAAGATATCATGGTATAACCTTTTTTCTTCAATGCAGCACTGTGACCTAAATATGTGACCCAGTGACCTAGTTTTCAAAAGGCATCTGGCGCATCCTTAGGTGCAACTGTCATAAATAATTGATGAAACTACACTCAATATTTTTTTCAGATATTGTGTTAAGATAGTGAGATATAAATGTGGTGCAAATCAGCATGGACAGCTTTACGGCACTATAACTTTTGAGCTGTTCACATAGACACAGTAAAAGTATACATTTTTGGATTTTCCTAGCTCTGAACTATATGTTGGAAACAAATCGGGACAATACTGATTATCATTGTTGAATAAACAAACCATGAAGAAGCGCATGTCCTTTATCTCAGACCCCAGCGCTCTTGGCTAATAACTATTTAATATATACAACAAACTTGTGACAAGTATGCCATTTTATTGGCAATACAGTGGTACCTGCTATTTAAGACCACCCCTACAGCCAACAAAAAGTGGTCTCATACTGCAGGTGGTCTTAAATTGAAGGTATATTTAACATGTAAATACAGCAGAGGGTCTTGAAAGAGTGGTCTTAAAAAGACATGCGGTCTTAAATTGGAGGTGGTCTTTAGAGCAGGTACCACTGTATATAAAAATCTAAAGGTGTCCTTTTATTTGGCTGTATGTACTTTATTTGCGTAAGTGCATACATTCAAACACGGGGGCACCACTTAATCAGCTGAATGCATTGTGCATTAACATTCAAAACAAGATTAAAAACCAACTAGTAGGCGTAGAGAAAAATAAAAGGACACCTTTAAACTCCACAAAATTACCTTTCCAATCCCCTTTACTTGAAGGAAATCAGTCGGAAAGTTTTTTGCGAAATAATATTAGCGAGTTCGAGCACACAGCCTTTAATCTTTGCTCAGGAATGGAAACAAAGGTTTACTTGTCATCTTTGAACCAGGTCTGAAAATAATAACTCGTGCAATTTTACTCAAACACTCGTGGATTTTTGCCTAGTAAGAGTTTAGAGTATGTTTGGACAAACATGATAACTGTCACTCATGTTGTTTACTTCTGAAGAGCTTAATTGCATTTTTTATTTGCTATTTGCGATTAGATCACAGAACATGGTTTCCCTATCAACCGTACCGCTTTAATACGCTTCATTTTGATTGGCTAATCGCGATGACGCAAGATGCCAATCATCGTCATGTGGCCTCTGCTTGACGACTGCGCACTGCATTTCAAAAGCATTGATATCACATCTTGCTTGCCATAGCTTTGATGGCTTTGTGAAAAAAAAAAAATCACAACTTATCTTCAAAGTTTGGCAAGTGTTTTATATGATTGTACATTCTGCAAGCATAAGACAGTTGAGTATTGGATGCAAAGGAAAGTACATGTACAAGACAAATTGGCAGTCACAATGGGGAGAAAAAATATTAAAATATGTCTGATGGACCCAGCAAAAAGGCAAAGGCTAAGCTCAGAGTCCAACCAAGGGCGTTGGGGCAATAGCAAGGGACCAATATAGTTATTCAGTGATTGAAAGTAATTTCTAGACAACTGGACTGTAGGCCTCTATGCTTAGGCTCTATGTAAATATACTGTTCAACATAATAATGTTTCATTAGGTAGGCTCCTATTACCTATATATAGTACTTTCAAAGGATCAGATAAAATGGGATATTTTGTCACAAGAAGTAAGCTGTACCTTTATTTACCCACAACAAACACAACAATATAGAATTACAATGTATATTTGATCAAATTGCCACCCGATTAGTGAGGCTAATTGATAAGGTTTTGGGACTGGGTTTGCGGGTCGGACCCTACCATAACATCTGAATTGTACAGATCCAAGCTCAGTCATTTCCATTCACCAGAATCTTTTCTTGTGTTGTAGCATCTGTTGCTGGCCGCATTGCCAATTTTTCCTTCCTCACTCTAGGTATTTTGAGACTGATTGTGCTAGTTTAATGATACAACTCCTGACGAACGTACTAAGATAAGACCACCAATTCAAAAACCAAGTCGCAAGTGTGGGTTCTGAGCTCTGAGAACCTCAGATACAATTTATACAAAGGCTTTAATTTTTTTTGGTTGAATTTAAATGTAAAGAGAACTTGTTGGTGAATTGTTAAATCTGGTTAGCACTATTGGCTTCTTTGGGTGAAAAAACAATCGCTGCCACTTCAGCTATGAAAGATGGCATTGAAAAAGCAGTGCCTTTGAATTGGGATCAGGACGTGCAGTCATGTCATGATCTCGGCCGACTGTACGGTCTTCAACACTTTTCTCAGGAGTAAAACTCAAAATAGCATAAAGAAAACAACAAAGTGCACGTAACAAGAACTACCTAATGCATAAATGTATGACCATATGGTTTGGGAAGCACGGCGCTAATTAATGCACCATCATCATCAGATAGAGCGAATACAGTGGTGGCCATTTTTAAACGAGCTGTTGCCACTGCCGATCA
This sequence comes from Hermodice carunculata, assembly GCA_964020975.1. Taxonomy (NCBI): domain Eukaryota; kingdom Metazoa; phylum Annelida; class Polychaeta; order Eunicida; family Amphinomidae; genus Hermodice; species Hermodice carunculata. Next base: position 55,205,948 of record OZ026613.1, on the reverse strand, counting down.
TGTGATCACTTTCTCAAGCCCATCCCCTTCACACCAACAATAAACACGGTCGGCGTGACTGTCAACACTCAGCAAGAAGCTCTACTAAACACCCCATTTTCCTCTGTTTAGCAATTTTGGCAGAAATTTATTTTTACATGACAGATACATAAGATATTCATCCATACACAGATCAAATACAATTTTTTTAAGCCAAAATTTCGCGTGATTTGTATCTCGTTACCGTAGCGCCATTTTTTTTTTTGCAATGTAGTACTGTGACCTAAAAATTAAACCTTGTGACCTACTTTTCGATAGGCACCTGAAGCACCTCAATAACCCCCTGTGATAAAAATTTGGTCTCTATAAAGTTAGTATTTTTGGAGATGTGGCATTAGCAAAGCATGGACGGATGGACAGACTGACGTGTAGGTAACGACAATACCCCTCCGGCCTTATGGGCCAAGGGCTAAAAACAGAGGGTGCTGTTATTGTGTCAATGAACTCAATTTCACCATGCTGATAGCTCTTTCTGCTTGCCATATTGCATTAAAAAACAGTCTCACCTATCATGTCCCCAAGGTGCTGCCAGCCCTTCTCCATGGGATTTATGGTGTACAGTCGGATACACAGCTCACTTCGCGCAGCATATGGTAGCTTGAGTGTGTCTGGATGCGGAGGTTTGTTCCTCAAGACTTGGTCTAGTGTCCGTGTTATCTGAAATGCAGGCAATATGTTCTGCAGGAGGACAGTACCTTCTATTGCAAACTGTTGAAGCAATCAGAATTTGAGAATAATGCAAATCACTGCATGTGTTTAACCCTTTCCCCCTTGAATTAAGATTGAGTCAAAAGCTTTCCTCGGCATGGGTTGAGCACTTAGTGCCCAACCCATGCTATGGAAAGCTGTTGACCTATATTACGTTATCTTGATAGGTTGTATTTATAATTCTCAGTCAAATAGTTTTTTGTTATGCTTGAAATTAGTTGAAAACGCTGAAACAGGAGACATTTGACCACAAGCCGGTTTTGGCTGGTTTAAAAGGGACAGGGTCAAGATCAGAACATGATGTTGATTCTTTGTGGATTACAGTACAGTCCATTTATTGCAAGTAACTTTCACCAAAAATAATCATTGAGTTCTCATCATCAGGACAAACAAATGATTGCTTGTGTTTATCTGATCATCACCTGCCTGTGCTTATCTAATAGTTACCTACTTTTCTCTTGCTAAAGTATCTAACATGGTTTAAGACCAATAAATCACTGAACAAGTGGAAAAATAATTTCACAATATTACACTTGAAAAGCAAACAAATACTAACTGAAGGATTGTCCATAAAAATGATGAACAAATTATAGAAAGAGTAACCAATGCAACATTCCTAGGTAAAATAACTGACAAGAAGCTCACCTGGAAAAATCATGTTGCTAACAAAGTAGTCTAGGACCATAGGTATATGTCTCTAAAGGTTCCGAGATGTTTTGCCAAAACAAATATCACTAAACCTCTACCGCACATTTGTATATCCATGCCTAATATATTGCGATACATTTTGGGCTTCAAATTATGCTATTAACTTAAATAGACTATACCTGTTACAAAAGAAAATGGTTATACTCATAACTTTTGCCCCCAACACTAACAGCACTCCATCACATAACAAATTAGAGCTCTTCAATTTAACTAAGCTGCATGATTACGTAATTGAAATTTTTTATGTATAAGAGTACGCTTCCCACCATTTTTTTGCCTGATTTCTTTCATTTTTCACCACCAAAAAAGTAACACCAAACAGTCGGATTTATACCCCTCGCATACACATTAAAAAGACATGAGCAATTTTCACAAGGTCAAGGCCATAAATTTTGGAATACATTGCCCTCTGGTATATGCAATAAATTTATTGAATTTCATACATTGAAAGTATCACTGAATAATTTCTTCTTGACAGTCAGAATATGTAAATAGTGCTTCTTTTAAGCTTTATTGTTAGACAAGATGTAGATTAACCACATAATTCTTTGCTATGATATAAAAAAATAAGGTAAAATTCACTGGTGTGCTTTATTGCAAGACCTATTGTTCAGCATCAATGCAAATCATATTGAATCATGTAATTTAAAGTTCCCATCAAAGCTCTACTTATTTTTCACATATTATGTGTTTGTATATACTATATGACAACAAATAACAAAACAATAAATAATAACATCAAACAAACCACAAACGTAAACTGGAAACATCACTAATGGTATGATGCTCCATTCTGCATACAGAGAGTGCACGAATTTGAAATGTATAGTAGGCCTGACAGTAACTGAATATCTTCTAGAGGGTCATAACTGGGTTGCTGATTCAGAAGTTTAAGTCAAAGAGATATAATTACCAATCTGTGCTGTAAGTCATTTGAGTCTGAGAACAAAAGAAGAAAGAAGTTTGCATCTATTTTATCACCAACTTTAGGAAGAAAAATATGTTTACCTGGCTGGCTCAGATTTTCAGTGTTACAAGATAATTCAGCTTTTTGAAGTTTTGACACTATTGCCACATATATGTATGGTAGTATCGTGTGGTATGATACAGCTGATGCAAAATTAAACCTACACATTTTCTTGCTGTAGCTCCACTCCTAATGAAGACTGTCTTCATAGTTATTCAACTTGTTCAGTGAAGTTGGTCTGTGATATACAAGGGAGCTGATGGCATCTCCCTGGGGAAACTCGCCTGACAACATGGTGTGAACAATAGATTTTATCATCCTACTATTTCACACCTGCCTGCAACGCACACTGTCAATATTATATACTTTCTTCATTCCAATGGTAGCATGCCAGGCCAATGCAAAAAAATCATGACTCAAACCCATGGACTATGACCCTGTATATTTAGACTGTTGTCAATTTGAAATAATGAAGTCTTTACATTGCATGTTAAACATTGAAAGTTAAAAGTACCATCAGATTTGCCTGTCTTTTCAACAAGGATCAATATTTTTGGGGAAAAAATAAAAAATAAGAAAAAAAAAGGCTGTATGGGGAGTCCACAAAGGGGAAAGTTGGGGGTATGCTTCTATTAAGGTTCATGCTAAAACTGAAATGACTACAATACCGGTACAGTATACAGCTTACATGCACCCTGGCCTCATGGAAAAATTGTCAAAAGCATTACATCAGATGTCACATACACTGTACATCTTGCCAATATGCAGTAAATGTAGCACAAATTCAATTCAGAACTGTTTCCAGGACCTTCATAATTTCAGCATGTTTGTACACAAATTCATGTCAATTTTGCGAGTAATTGATACATATATGTGCTAGACTAAGCCAACCATAAAAAATGACAAAAAGAAATAGAAATTAGACCACAACACAAAGTGCAGAGAACTTACGTTTGTCCAGTATATCTCCTCTGTGACTGTACAACGGGTAAGGTCTTCACAGCTCTTGTATGAAAGCTTGGAGAATTTTCCATTTCTGCTAAAGAAGCAACAATGTTATAATTCTGTCTGCCAATAAAACAAGTGCACAGTGATCCAAATGATCTATGTCCCCTGCCACAACATTTTGCAAAAGTTGTTGCACCTGTTGAAAGGATAAACCAACTAGGATGCACAAAAATTGATAAATTTCATTATTCTATCTCTAAGGGTTCAAGAGATATGCTGCCAGACACACAAAAATGGATATGTTATTAGGCCCTGAAAATAGGTTAAGGTCAAAAATAATATACAGCGTACATGCATGTGGTATGATGCATCTCTGGTATAAATTTCATTGTTCTATCTCTAAAGGTTCTAGAGATATGTTGCTGGGTGGGTGGACGGACACATGCACAGCCCCCTATCCTCCCTAACTCTAGGTCCACCATATCTTTCCATGACCATAGTTCAGGTGCCATGGCAAGCAAACATTCAAAGCATGGAAATAAAGGAGAAAGCTATACCATGTATACAGCATGACTAGATGTACAAAAATTGATGTGTTCTTGGGCCCTCTGACCTTGAAAATAGGTCAAGGTCAAAACCAATACATTATGCACATGCCCTTGGTATGATGCATCTCTGGTATAAATTTCATTATTCTATTTCTAAAGGTTCTAGTGATATGCTGCCAGACACACGAAAATGGACATGTTTTTGGGCCCTGTGACCTTGAAAATAGGTCAAGGTCAAAACAATACACAGTGCACATGCCCGTGGTATGATGCATCTCTGGTATAAATTTCATTATTCTTTCTTTTAGGGTTCTAGAGATATGCTAGCGGATGGATGGACGGATGGAAACACGGCCCCCTATCCTCATATACTCTATGTACCCCTATGCCACCTTCGGTGGCAGGGGACAACAAAACAGACCCAGCAGTGCAAACCTTGAGATTTAGCTTCAAGTAACACCAGAAACAAGCCTATACCTTTCAGCTTTAGCTTGCATGACATCTGACACAAATTTTCCTGTCAGAATTAGCTAGTATGGCACCAGACACAAGTTTTCACAGAGATAAGAACAAAAACGGAGAGAAATATCCCTACCTACTCCCACTTTCTTCTATTTCATCAGATATTATAAACCTTCTAGACCAAATCCTTAACATTTTGGAACAACTTTTGTCAAAAAGGAAGAAAACCTCAGGCAAGAGGGAGATTCTCATCCCTGTTTTCATCTGGATGATTGTATCCAAGGATGCATACATACTTTTTTGTATCCCTGCCATTCCAATTGCCAATTAATCTCATAGATGTATCTAAAACAAGTCTGGAGCCCTCTTTCCCATTGTGCTGTGCTTGTAAAAGGTAACCACTCACAAGCAGAGTCGCCAACCTTCCCGATCCGGTTGGAGACCTCATGCTTTTTTATCTAGTTTGTTGGTAATTAATTCCCTCCAATCTCTCAAGTTTGAGTAAAAATCTCCAATATATATATATATATATATATATATATATATATATATATATATATATATATATATATATATATATATATATATATACATATACTTTGCATATTTGAAACAAGAAGGCTGTTTGAACAGTCCATCCTCAGCTGACCTCGACATTCAACCCACAATAAATTGTACTCTGGTCTAAGGGATTAGAATTTTTGGAAGTGAAGCAAAAAAAGTGACCATTGCAATCCCCACTGACTTGCATGGTAATCAATAGGAACACATGCATTAAATGACAGGTACCCAAATTGATTTTTTTTTTTGAAATCAGAGCAGAGTATCACCACCTAGTGAACAATTTTGCTTACCCCTTCCACATGCTACAGTTTCACCATGTTTCAGAACAATCTGACTGATGGTTTTAGAGATGTAGAAAATAGTGAAACACACAAAAAATTCTAAAAAAAAAAAAAAAAAAAAAAAAAAAAAAAAAAAAAAAAAAAAAAAAAAAAAATTACATCACACTGCCACATGTTGAACAAATTAAAATCTAGGCACCCCCAGAAGTGTTCCTATACAATTTCAAAGCAATTCCCAGAGTGGTTTTGGAGACGATTTTTAAAGATTATGCCAAAATATGAACAAAAAAGCATGGAAATAAACAATATCATTCGAGCATGATCACTTGAACAAACTTGGTAGAGACCCGTCCAAGATAAATGATGTTTTTTTACAAGAAGTCGAAAATGTGACTTGCTGGATGGATGCTGATGACAGAGGAAAGAACATCCTATAACTTCAGCTGACTGACAAGACAAAGATTCATTAACATGAGGCCCATGGGCCTAAGGCTCTGCTGACCACCATCACCAAAAATCATTTCCTGGAATGTATTCCATCCACAACCTTGAAAAATTAATCAGTCATGCATTTATACAATATCAAACTTCCATGTAGTACTGTACACATTTGTGGCACATTTGGCATCATTTGTCTTTATGCTTCATCAAGATATTTAATTACATGTCCTTTTCTTAAGAGCTTAATGGCCCTGAAAAACAGCTAAAGGTCACACTTATTGGGTCCAGGTGACCCAAAAATTAGGTCACCAAGTAGAGTTTTATATACAATGTAATCAAGTGTAATTTTGATCTGGGGCCTTAATAAAGACATTCCTGTTTAACTGCGATCCTGCTCACTTCTTGTGTTGCCAGGGCAACAGACTGATGCTTCCACCATGATCAGGGCAGATTTGTATTATATACTACATAAACATCCATAAATAACACCTTTTCAACCAAAAGAGAGCCCATTTCTAATCATTTTAGGCATCCTTTATGTTTCAAATATATGTTAATACATTTTATTTTAGATTATTGTGTGCTTGTGTTGTTCATTTTGTTGAGAAAGTACTTTTGACCATGCTAAATACATGGATCTGCCCTGATGTAGGTGGCTCCCTCTTTTGCTCAATAAGTGTTTAAGTAGGACCGCATTTAGATATGAATACATCCTATTCTCTTTGCCACTGATGTCCAAGCTTCACCCTGCTATTACAAAATCACTTCTTCCAATGTAATAGGTCTGGCGACCTAACAAAAACTAGTCCAGGTCACTGATCTTATGCAACCTATTAGTATAGGACATGATCTATATATCCTATAAATTTGGCATGTCTAATTCAATGATTATTTGAGGTATGGCATTTTATACATGTATCTTTCAAAACATTCTTAATCATAATTTCTGTCGAATTATAGGTGGTGCCACTAGTATCAGAAACAAATGAGATTTTGAGATCTTCTACAATCCTACAGAATTTCATGAAGATCTATAAATAATAAAGGATGCAGCATTGGTTACAAGATTTTCACATTTTGACTTGTATATTACCTAACACTATAGGTGGTGCCACAAACACTGATGTGGACATAGATCATCCGCTTAGTTACATGGGTCTAACTTAAACACTGTTGGGTGCAGAGCATTCACAAGATGATCTCTACATTCCAACTGATCATTTGACCTTGACCTTCAACTGGGATGAAAAAAGGTGTTCTTGTTCAGAATGTGCGCCCTGCCTCCAGCTTTCCATTAACGGTCTGTTTGTTCAAATTGGGTAATAACTTTTCCAGTTGTTGAAGAAAAACTATAAACTTGGACAAGTGCCCAAGTCCATAATCATTCGGTCCTGGTGACCCTAAAAGTAAGTCCCCATGTACAGATATGGAATTTTATATTTTGAAACAAATTTTGGCTCATAATTTCCGTCAAGTTACATATATAGGTGGTGCCACTGTATATGCAATTGAAAATTTAACCTCCTCCACAAACCCACTAAATGTCATGAAAATCTATTCCACATTCAGGATGCTAGGGCGGTCAGTAGATTTTCATATTTTGACCCATATATTACATAATACTGTAGTTGGTGCCACCAATATCCAACTTGCCCTAGGTTTTCATACACTTGATAATAAATAATAAATCCTGAAAGTTATATGGGCTCTCTTGACAGCTGTGGACTGTATCGGACTCCCAAGCAAAACGTTTATGGATGGACAGAAGGATGGATGGACTGACAGATGTGAGTCATCACATAAGCTCTGTGACATGTGGTCAGCACAGCTAAAAAATACAAAAAATTGCTGTTCCACCTGTTGAACAAATTATGGCCTGGGGGTCCCCAGCATTGTTCCCATGCAATTTGAAAGCAATTGGTCTGGTTGTTTCTTCAGAAAAGATTTTTGAAGATCTTCCCTAAAAATACACTCTCCCTCCCTTCGAAAAAAAAAAAGAAAGAAAAAAAAAATCCAAATATAAATTGAGTGTGACCATTTGAACAAACTTGGTACAGACCCCCCCCCCCCCCCCAAGGTAGATCCCTACCAACTTTGAAGTGGAGCTGACAGAGGGTTTTGGGGAAAAAGTCAAAAATGTAAATTGTGGACACCAATGGATGGACAGACAATTGGCAGTATTATGCTTCAAGACCCATCACATAAGCTCAGTTGGATGACAAGTCAGGTGAGCTAAAAACTAAAGATCATGGACCTATACAACAAAGCAAATATTGAAAACCTATCCACCTGCATCAAAGGTCAAAAGCACACATAATAATAACAAGAGGATCATGATGATCCTGTGCTCTGCTGACTGGATCTGCTTTTATTCAGGAAACAAAACTGAATAGGGCGACCTGACTTGTCCATGGTAGTACATGTATTATCAATTGACATACCTTGCTGTTTCAATGGCTGCCGATGCACAGTGGCAGCACTCACTTACAGTCACAAAGTCTGATATCACATAACTTTGTCAAAAATTAACTTATCCACATTATTTTTCCAACTTCATTGTCTAATGTCCAACTATATTTTGATATGATTTTAAGCAATTCTATAATGCTGTTCTGGAGAAGAAGTCGAAAATAGCCTTAACACGCAAAACTTCGTAAAAAAATAGGAAAAAATCGCAGCACCACCTGGTGGCCAAAATGAGAACTAGTTGACCCCAGGTGACCCTATGTGCAATATCAAAGCAATTGGCCAGGTAGTTCTTGAGATGAAGAAATTTTTTTTTTTTTTCAAAAATAAATTAAAAAATTCCTTAAAAATAGAAAAATTTTTGCATCATCATTTCCTTCGCAAACTTGGTAGAGGTTCACCTGGACAACATCCATGTGCAAAATTAAAACATTCCATACAGCGGTTTTTGAGAAGAAGTCAAAAGGGTAAATACAATAGTGTAATATATATATATATATATATATATATACAGTGTATACAGCTGCAGCACTTCTTACAGTTGTGAAGTTTGATATCCCATAACTTTGCCTAAAATTAACATATCCATATTATTTTCGCAAACTTTCATTGTCTAATGTCCAACTATATTCTGATAAAATTTTAAGCAATTCTGTTCAGCCGTTCTGGAGAAGAAGTCGAAAATAGCCTTAACAGGCAATAATTCATGAAAAAATAGGAAAAACCACAGCGCCACATGGTGGCCAAAATAAGAACTAGTTGACCCCAGATGACCCTATGTTCAATATCAAAGCAATTGGCCAGGTAGTTCTTAAGATGAAGAAATTTTAATTTTTTTCAAAAAATAAATTAAAAATTTCATGAAAAATAGAAAAATTATTGCATCATCATCTCCTTCACAAGCTTGGTAGAGGTCCACCTGGGGATCATCCATGTGCAAAATCAAAACATTCTATGTAGCGGTTTTTGAGAAGAAGTCGAAAATATAAAAAGTCTAACGACAGACGGAAGGACGAATGGAAGGACAGACGGAAGGACGGACGGACAGACGGACGACAGACGCAAACAGATTCTTTAAGCTCTGATGGCTGACAAGTCAGCAGAGCTAAAAACACAAGAGCAATAGTGATACATTTTCCATGTAGTTCTGAACTAAAAGACCCCCCCCCCAAAAAAAGCACAGTTAATTTTCTATATGCACTATAAATAACCCTTAAAGTACTTATCATGATAGTCGTTTTCTCATTACCATTAAACATATAATGGTTAAAAGATTCAAATTCCTCATAATGATACCTTTCATTCAAATACCAGTAAGCCCTGTCTAAAGCAAAAAGTATAGTCTTAGCCAACAGCTTTCCTCGGGACACTCTGCACGCATTGTGTGTGAAGTGTCCCGAGGAAAGCTCTTGACACAGTCTTAAATTGGCACTTTAAGGATTAATCCAGTAACTGTTTATATCTAAACCTATACCTTAATTAGTCACAATTATCATGTTTGATGAAAAAAATTTGAAAATTCCAGGGTTCAGCAGCCACATGAATTTATCAAGGACCATCAGTGGGGAACCATCAAGCATGTTTGGCAGCCTTAAATTAATTCCAACTGCAGAAGCCAGTTGCCAGCTCTGGCAATGCTGGGACCTGTGACAGTCAGGCTAAGGTGAGATAGAAGGTCACCCTAGATCAGCAGACACGACCAAAACTGGACAAGCAACAAAAGACAAGGGTCCAGTTTCAAAAGGAGATTAACTGAACTAGGTTAATGCCTGGTTGTGACAAGAGATGGGAGTTCCTAGCCTGAACAGAGTTCCAGGTCTGGCGTGGAGGTGTCTGCACTGAGCTGGCAGAATCTGCTGTCTGCCCTGTCTCTGAGGCTGCTTGGGATACAGGATGCTATAACCTTGTGGACCAGCTTGGTTGCTGCCTTCTCCTTTATTTGCCTGGTTACTTTCCTCTGCTTGCACAAACGTTCCTGTGAACACAATATCCCCACCTCGTGGAGGTACACCCTCCAGAGAGGATGAAAAAAGGGAACGGGGAACAAGATCAGAGCCAAAACATCAACTCGGTGCTGAATGAATTGGTGTACTGATGAGAAAGGAGTGCAAAGATACAAAACATGAATAATAACAAGGCCTGTAAAGATGCCCCCCCCCCCCCCCCCCCCAGGTAAAAAAGCACCAAAATGGCAGATGCCAATTAAGAAGATGGAGTTGAAGGTGCAATAAAGATATACCATATTCATTCCAATTGTAGCACACTACCTAATGCATGCACCACCACCGACACCCTGTACTTTTTTTAATCTTGTAGGTTTTATTAAAAAATCAGTATTTTTCAACATTTTAACAAATTAACTGCTTCTGATGAAACAAGATGGATCATTGTTGTTATTTTATACTGTATGGGTTCCATAATAAGTGTAACTGCTTGTGGTATTGTAAATTAAGACATATATCATTATCACAAAACTCTGCGAAAACCATGTCTACTCCAGGAAATTTTTGCATTAGCACAGCGTGCTACTAGAATGAATATGGCATTCCTGTTTTGCTCCAGCTGCCAAAAGGCAAATCCTTAGCAAACTGGGCTGTACACTATCAATAAACACATACCATTGAACACTCTCCTAATGATGTATTGGTCTAGCAGGAAACTGCTCCCCACGCATCCACTGTTATGACTATATGATTCCAGTAAACATTAACAATGTCATTTCAAGGAAATAAGTTTCTTTTTTTTACAAATTTTAAATTGGGGGTTGTTTACAAGCTTCAAACTTCAGTAATTGTCCAAGGGCTTCTCTATCGTACTATCCAGACTGTTCCACGAAACAGAACGCATACCACCTTCCCCTTGAATAGGTTTGAGCAATCTGGATTAAAGCAGTCTACAGTTGTCTGTGATATGAATTGAGCACTCCAGTCCCTAACCCTCATTGATATAACCTGTCGATCTTGAGCATATTATGTTGACAGGACATTAAAAAGTGTTTATAATGGAAACAAAATCACGTAAAAGATTAAAATGCAATGACAGATAGTTGAGATGGTGCCCCCTCAGCCTGCTGCTCGTGTAACCCAATTTTGACCGAGTGACCTATGGCATTGACGCGTGACAATCCTTAGGCCTTCATATACAAATTAACTTCATGAATGTAAGAGCACAAAAAGGTATGGCCTGAAAATGAATGTGACAGACAGATTAACAGAAAAGTATTTCAATAACCCCAATCTCTGGTAGGACAGGGCACAAATAAAATTTCATTTCACATTCCTCTAGTTTGGTCTCTTAGTATAAAGACAGGATGATCATGGTTGTTGCCTCTCCTGAGCTTTAGATATATCATGCAGTTGTTTTGTTTTAAACATATTCATTGGCAATTACGAAAAAGGGCAATGCTGTATAAAAATTCTTCTTGCATTCAGTGATGACTATTTACTACTAGTGGAAAAGAAAAGTCACCTGTCTTACCTATGTAATCCTGATTGAACTTGATGTGCATTTCCAGCTTCTGTCAAGGTCTTTTGAGTCATTCTACGTACAAGAGCATAGTTCTGGTCATCCATCACAGAGTTACCTATATGTCCATTTACATACCTATAAACATCCTCCATTGGCATTTGAGATGCAAATTCTTTTACTAAGCTATTTATATCATACATGTCTTCCTCATCAGAATCATAAGAGATATCTGACAACCTGCCCTGAACTAGAACAGGTGGCGTGGTTGGTAAAGCTGGTGGAGTTGGTGGTTTTCTGAATATTTTCGGCCCAGTGGAAGGTTTTTCTGGAGATTTACAAGTGCTATTTTCACTGCTCCAATTGCCACTCGGATCGGAGATTTCTAGTTTTTGCTTGGGTACTTCTTGTTTTCTTGGATGAGGCTGTGTTGCAGGTATCTTCACTTTTGTGTAACGTTCGTTCTTTGGTGTGTTTGTCTGCTGACTTGCCAAGGTTGCATGTTGGGACAGCAATGCCAAAAAACTTTTTATGTGGTGACTTTCCAGTTTTATCTTCAGATCTGAAATGATTAATGAAATACTTCAATTCAGGAATATATGGATGCATTAAGTCGACTTTTGCACTTTTGGCTACACACTGAATGATAATATTTTTGCATGATCATTCAATGTATTCTGTGCAGAAAAAAATGAGTGTTGAAAAGCTTGACTAATTCAGAGGATACAGTGACAAATACAGAATACACTAAACTGTCTCCTTAGTGTCTAAATACACTTTAAATGACAAAGGATATTCATCTTTCACTATGCATACATTTAAGTTTCCACTGTTCATGATATGTTCATTTTGCATGTTTATCTAAACTCAAAGAAACCCCAAAAACTGCTGAATCCATATGGTTTGCCACCTTGTTTCCATGCTAGGACTGTTCATATACCAGTATACCAGTTGCCTCCCTCTATATTTGGCTGAAGATACAACTGTACTTGATCAGCTTTTATTCCAAGAGATATCATTTATTCAAATCTGCTGTCTCAAAATGACCACAAATTAAAAAAAAAAAAAAAAGACCCCCCCCCCCCAATCACACCACACACAAGAAAAGTATCCATACGACACAGGTGCCAGAATTTCCACCTGTTATTATTTATACATTGTATGGCCATTTTGAAACAGTAGGGGATCTCATAACAAAACAAAGCTGGAACGAAGAAAAGTAAAATATCATACTAGCTACATGTGACCACATGAAATTTAATCAACTTTGACTGGGTCTCTGTGTATTGTGGTAAGGGCAATGAAAATCTTTCTTGATTCAAGCTGATGATGCTGTTTCTCACTTCTTTTATTTTAAAACTGTACTTTACTGTCTCATTACAGCGGAGCAAACTAGCATAGGTGTATAAGGCATAGCATGCTGATAGACTGAGCTACAAGGCACATGTGATAGTGGATAAAGTACTGTCTTCTGGAGATGCCAATTGGTATTTAACTCCAAACAAACAATACTGTGGTCTGAGAATTTGTGCACATCTTCGCATGGATGGTCTGAGAATTTGTGCAAATCTTCGCATGGATGGACAGACATATGGACAAACAAAACCCATGGTGCATATCTTCATAAAACAATTAACAATCCTGTAAAGTTTTATAACTGCAGCTCACATATTTTTGGATATTGACATGACAAAAGTTTCATACTGGACATGGGATGGACAATAGTCACTTTCAGTAAAACTGGGGTGTCGTACAGACACACACAGAGACACAGACAAACAAAACCACAGGTGCACATCTTTATATACCGTACTGGATGCCATAATAGTCTCACCCGCACAAAAGTCGCACCCCCAACTGTGAAGGGGGAATAAGACACCTCAAGGTATGTGCGGCACAATAGTCGCACCCCCCAAATTTTTTTTTAAAAACGGTCTCCCGGATATCACCATGGAGAAGTATAACCAGGCTGCTCATGACAAGGAACGAACAAAAATCTGTGATTTAAAGCTGGTGAATAAAGTTAAAATGAAAATAAATAAACTTAAAAACATCCACCTGTGTTGCCTTTTTATTTTGTCTCGGTATGTGAAAAGTGAACTGGAATCTCGCTCCTCACTTTCATGTTGAAACTGTCGTTTTGTGTCAGATTCTCGCTATCAGCGGGTAAATGCTATCATACAGCTACTTAAAAACATTATGAGTTATCAAACTTTGGTATTTGTTTTAAAATTTTGTCATTTAAATTTCTTAAATCTCGCTGCAAAACATCGTGGATGATCCACAAGCGTTTCCATTAGGGTGCCGCCATGACTAATCTCGTTTTCGAGACTCTCGCGAGATAGCATTATTATTATTTATTATTAATCAGTACCGTACAAAGACTATTATGGCATCCAGTACGGTATATAAAGATGTGCAGTAAAACAACAAAAGCCATGCAAACTAAGTACAAAAATTGCTACCAAGATGCTTGGCTTGAATGGATTAATAGGAGTGAGGGCAAACTCCGATTGTATGCAAAATTCAAAAGTAATTTGGTATATGAAAACTATCTCAGCCTTATCCCAGTAGCAGCACACAGACATGCCCTTACAAGGCTGCGAACCAGCAGCCACAAACTGTCTATAGAGACAGGGCGTTATCGCAGGCCAAAAATTGAAGTTTGCGATAGAGTGTGTAGTTTATGTCACACGACTGAGGATGAAGTCCACTTTTTAGTGAATTGCCCAAGATATAGGAAAGAAAGAACACGTCTGTTTACGCTGGCCACTAAAGAATGCCCAAATTTCCCCACCCTTAGCAACCAACAGAAATTGTGTTATTTGGTAAATGCAGAGGGCCAAATAATTAAAGAAACTGCAAGATTCTGTCATGAGGCTTTTGAGACCCACAAAACCTACCTCTGAAAATGTCCAAACTATCCCTGGTACACATGCTTTTATTTATATCTTATTTATCTATCTATTCATTTTTTTTTTTTTTTTTTTTTATTTTATTCATTTTTTTTTTTTTATTTATTGTTTTTATTAATTTTTATTTTTATTTTTATTTTATTTTGTTTTATTTTTTTTTTTGGGGGGGGGGGGGCAACTATATATAACTTAAATTTATGTAGGTGCTAGCTGTTATGCTTACAGTGGTGCTATTTCAGCTGACAGTCATTTCTTTCATTTTAAACATCACCTTTGACTATTCATTTTATTCTTTTCTGTCTTATTTTATATTTATTATTATTATTTTCTTTCTTTCCTTTCTTTAGTTTATTTAACCTGTTTACTATTTTTTATTTTTTTTTATAAATTTTATTTGTCTACATTTTCATTATAATTACTGATTTGATGTTTTCTATTTTAATATGTGTCTATACATAGTAGCTTTAGTCATTAGTTTGTGATACTCTGAAGAACATTGACTGATTGTATCACATTTTCCTATTTTATTTATCATACTTTAATACTGTGATGTCTGGGCCCATCTCGATGTAGCCCTTCATCACAAAGTATGTATGCAATGGCCCAAAGAGGGCGCTTTATGCAATAAAGTTTATCTAGCATAAACACAACTGTGTCATGTGACTAACACATGGCAAACATGCATGCTTGTCTTATGAACACTGATCGAGCGTATTTCCCCCGTTTTTCTGTCTGCATATTAAACTATGAACAAGAATACGCAGATTATAGTAAGGGTAAGCCTATAGTTATACATTTTATTGCATTATTGAGACTTTTTGACGACGATCACAATGTATGTACACCGGCAATGTAAACAAACATGGCCACCGGTCTTTTCCATCGTCAAGAAAACTTCCTTCCAGGCTAAGTCCCCGGGAAGTTTAGACTGTAGTCGGCATAACAGTCCCAGGTATGGCTTTGAAAAAATTATTTTACCCCTCCAGCTGCGACGATTATGGCGTCCAGTACGGTACTGATTAATAATCCTGTAAATTTTCATGAAAGTAGGTAAAATAGTATCAGAGGTATGTGCAACATAAATTTGATGTTGGATGCTGGATGGATGAACAAGTGGATGGATGGATGGATGGATGGATGGATGGATGGATGGATGGATGGATGGATGGATGGATGGATGGATGGATGGATGGATGGAGGGCAAATCTATATGCCTGCCCCCACCTACCATAGTGGTGGAGGCATAAAAAATGAAACTAGATAAGTGCATTTAAATACATGTATTTACAGTGGTCCCCTCTTGTGAGGTTCCCTTATGAGAGGCCACCCCTCTCATAAGGCCATTTTCTAGTGCACTTAGGGTGGGCTTATAAGAGAGGGACCACTGATGACTGTACCTCCAAGAACAGGACAGATGTGTGGTTAACTAGAACAGGCTGATTTTCCGACAGAAAATCAAATGTCTCCCCCTTGCGCCCTTACTATTGTCACCCTTATTTTTATAAATAGGCATACCAATTCCAATGATCTACAGATATGGTGAAGGTACACTCTTTATTGACATTTCAAAACATTGATTTTTGACGAAATGCCCACGTGACCTTCAAAAATAGGTAAAGGTCATACATCTGCAGTTACGAGCAAGGTCTTACAAAAGCCTTACATAGAAACATAATCACACAAAATGTTAACCTCTTTAACACAAATCTTTCTCGAGTGCATCTGCAATGATTTTTAAAAAGTGGCCATGTGACCTTGAAAATAGATCAATGTCACCCATCTACACTCCCAACCTAGTTGGTTTTATGGTACATAAACATGCAAAATTTCAACCTACTAAGTCAAATCCTTGCAGAGTTATTGCGTCCGTGTCGATTTTACATGGCATGCCCATGTGACCTTGAAAAATACGTCAAGGTCACCCATCTGCAATCCCAAGCAAGGTTTTAAATAGGAACATCTTCACAAAAAATTTTAGCTTCTCAAGTCATATCTTTCTTGAGTTATCGCATCTGCACTGCAAGAAGAAGAAGAAGAAAAAGAAGAAGAAGAAGAAGAAGAAGAAGAAGAAGAAGAAGAAGAAGAAGAAGAAGAAGAAGAAGAAGAAGAAGAAGAAGAAAAAGCAAAAACAATATGTCCCCCCCCCCCCCCCCCGTTGCATGGGGAGACATAATTAGTTACAATAGCTAAAAAGCCTTCTCAGTGTTTGTAACAATGATTGACAAAAAATCCTACTTTTCTGGGTTAGGTTTTACAGCATTTAGAATGTTGTATCTTTGATGCCAACACCCACAAAACTGGAGTATTTTAGCCAATTTTAAAGCTTTTGTGACGTCAAATTTAACTAAAGCCTTCCTTGTTAAGATAAATTGCCATTTGTGAGTTTTCTTTGCGCTGTTGTCAGAGCTACAGAAACTCTAACAGCATGTAAAAATGCTCAAATTAACATACATTTTTGTTTGTTTTTATGAATTGAGGCTCAAATCCTACAAATTTGAGCATTTTCACTCAAAATCCTACTAAATCCTACAATTATTCCCAAATCCTACAAAAGTAGGAAAATCCTACTTGTTACAAACACTGCTTCTGTAACCACCCTGTGTTGACCAGTTATTTATGATCATCTCAATTCAACTTCTAATGACAGATTTTTTTTTGCAGATGGAATGGTTTAAGGATAACTATAATAACAATCTATTGATTTGTCACTGCTGTGGGGCTCCACAGTAGCTTTGACCAGAAATCAGTGGAAAGGATGATGTTTTTTTTTTTTTTTTTTAAGGGAGCATGTTTTTTAGCTCAGTGGTCAAGCCAATTGGACTTCACAAGCTAGGCACTGATGTGGGAGGCCGGTGCACTGTAGATTCTAGGCAAGCAAAGGTGCACTTTTTCATTTAGGAGCTAGGTTTTCAGGATTTAAAGTGATGACCTACCTCAAAGCAAACCCATAGTACCAGACATTTAAAGATCACTTAACTGAGGACAATATGGTAAATTACCAAACATGTAATTCTTATGAGTTTTGGTCCCCAAAGAAATCATGAATACATCTTCCAGTGAGCACTACACAAAATGACATAGTGATTCCCTTGAGGATATAGAGGACACAGACAACTTATAGTCATGTATAGTCCTTGTAGCACGATGCAAGGGAACGTTATCTTAAGTGACATTTAATCCCTGTCCAGTGTTGCCTGCAGACCAAACAGCAAGTAGACTATGTCCACCCTACCTCTTTTCTATGCTTCCTGCCTTTCTCAGAGTTTAACCATACAATAGAAGATACAAAAGAAGGTCAATTACCCTGCCCTTCTTGTCTGCTGCCCTAACTGTGTGCCCCTTTTCTTGGTCTGCAGAAAAAGCTCATTACTACAAAGTAAATGTTGATTATTATAAAGTGTCCCCATAATGCAAACAACTAGATAACACATGACACTTACCATTATCTTGTAGGGTACTTGCAAAGCTGAGGGACACGCTGGTGCCATCCAACTGACTGAAGTGCTGGAGATCTTCCAGCCTGTAGTATCGTAGATATGTGGGCGGAGCATGCTTGACCAGAGTCAGGTAGTCCTCAGTCAGGTGCAGTGTCACATGCTTAGGCCACTGCTTCCAGTTACCACTTACTGGCCATGATCCCTCTGTGGAAAGAACCCATGACCAAGTGTGCTAGTGTCTCAAACAAATCTAACATAGGGCCAATGATTTTCCATTTTTTTCCGAAACCGAAGCGGAATTGTGCATTTTTTTTCATCCTTGAAACGAAATTTGATATTTTTTCTTGTATGAATTATACACAAATATATAGCAGTGAAACGAAATTTGAAAAATTTTTGCTGATGAAGCAGAATTCCTCTTTTTTGAAATGGAAAATCATTGGCCCTGCTAAAAGTGATATGATTCTGTCAGGCTTGAGGTGGTGATTTACAATACACTGCATTTACATAAACCAACAAAAAAATTAAATGTTTAATACTGTTATGGATATGTTTTATTTGGTACAAAGATGACTTTTAAATCAAAATTTGAAGCAATATGAATAATTTGTTACAATAAATTCTGTCTTCAAGTCTACATGTACAAGTAAAAAACTGCAGGCCGGGTAATCGTGTGCAGGTTTGACAAACTCCTCACTTTTACAAAAGAGTTTCACCAAGAATTTTCCACCGTTTCACTAAGACTGACAAAAAGGACTTCCCTCTAGCTAGATCACTTAACTCTTTTAGGGCCATCTTTGACTGAAGTGGAACTACTTAAAGGAACTGCTATGAATTATAATGAAGGTGCTAGATTCAGGTTCCTTGAAAAAGATCTTTCAATCAAGTCCCAGCATGCCGGTAGTTATGTAGAATACAAGAGATTCATGGGATTAGTGCTCTGCTGACTTGTAATGTATTACAATAATATAAAGACTTTAAACAAAAGAAGCAGGTTATAATGTTGATATGGAGTATAGATTTTCTTCTCCATTGATGTCAAAGCTACACCCTGCCATCCCCAAATCATTTTTCTCAACTTTATAAGCCTGGTGATCTACAAATCCTAGGTCACAGTCATCCATATCCCACACAATAATAGTTTCAGACATAATCTATATTACCTACCAATTTGAAATGTCTAGCTTAGTTATTTTTGAAGTATTGAATTTTATCTCTTTCAACACATTTTGCTCATGATTTCCATCAACCTGTAGGTGGCACCACTAGTATCTCCAGCAATCAAGACTTTGATTGCTATAACAATCCCAACAAATTTCATAATCATCCACTAAGCATTTCAGATGGCAGAGCATTTACAAAATTTTCAAACTGTGATCCCAACATTTGAAGTGGCTATGACCTTCACCTTCAACCTGGATTAATTTTTATTCATCCAAAATGTGTATCCTGCATCCAGCTTTCCACACATGGTCCAGTTGTTCAAATTGGGTAATAACTTTTCAAGTTGCTGAAGCAAAATTATAAACTTGGACCAGCATTAAACTTCATAATGACTGGGTCACAATAACCCCAAAAGTAGGTCAACAAGTAGAGTTTTATTTACAATGTGCTCAAGTGCAATTTTCATCTGGAGGCTCAATTCTCTTTGTCATCGATATCCACACTACACCCTGCCATTATAAATTTAAAGTCACCTCTTTCAACTTTACAGGGCTGGTGACAAAAATAGGTCAAGGTCACTGATGTTATGTAACATATTAGCATTTGACATGATCTGTATAAATTTGGCATGTCTAATTCAATTATTTTTTTGAGATATTGAATTTTATATCTTTCAACACATTTTGACCTCCTCCACAACCCCACTTAATTTCATGAAGAGCTATCAAAAATTTAAAGTGCTAGGGTGGTAACAAGATTTTCACATTTTGACGTATGTGCACCACCAATAGCAAACTCAACCTAGATTTCCATACTCTTGATAAGTCTTAAAAGTGTTATGTAATTAACTTTGCTATCATTGTTGGGTTGAAATTCATGAATATGGGTATTGATTTTCTAAACTATATGAGGCTACCTTGAGAACTGTGGACTGTACACTCACAAGCAAAAGTTTAGGGACAGAGGGGCGGAAGGACAGACAAACATGAGTGATTACAGGAGCTCTGCGACCTATGCTCAGCAGAGCTAATAGTAATCCAGGTCAACAGCTTTCCTCAGTGCACTTTGTGCCCAAAGTGCACTGAGGAAAGCTGTTGACTCAGCTCAGTCCAAAATGTGGCACTGAGAGAGTTAATGTCCCTGTACCTGTATAACATATGCTTCATGTTTGACCATTAGAAATCCTCATATTTGCTTACACCATTTCACCTTTGCTAAGGTGGAAGCTGTGAAGCTAGTGCGCAGTGAGACTGGCAACTTTGGATCGTAATTACCCATCAAATTTTTCCACAAGTACATTAAACCTATATATTTTCTGATTACTACATATCCATAGATTTGTATGCATAGAGTTTTTTTGCAGGGTTGGAATTTTTTGAGATTTTATAGCATTCTTTCTGAACTTGGTAGGATTTTCAAATTTTTCACGCAGAAGTCACACAAAATTGTTTGTTTTTTTACTTCCAGTTGAAATAATAAAATATTTAAAATATATATCCATGTCCAGGATAGAATTCAATGGTTAGTCCTGAAATAGCATAAATAAAAAGTTATAAAATTTTTAATTTGGTCCTGACAGGTTGTTCATTTTCTTTCTATAAATTGCTCCAAAAGTCACAGAAGGGGTTGTCACAATAAAAAAATCCTGGGAACCATTCCTGGATATGATATTTTTCTTTTAATGTCCATTGATTTTAATGTGATAGGGCAATTTGTACGTTTGTGAGGCGAGATACAAATTGTAGAGGTTGAGCAAGAAATAGTTACGAGAAAATCGCATTGAAAGAAAAAGTTGCCAATTCTTAAGCATTTATGGCTGTAATATGACACATACTCATTTCTTCTGTCCTGTGTTTCAATTATTGTGTGAAATAAACTTGTAGCTTTACCTCTCTGATGTTGTCATTAAACAAAAGTATATTTTGTGGCTTAAATTCGACTTTTTTTAACTTGGGAACACCACACTTGGCTTGTTTGGGTGTGGGTTCACATGCAGCTTTCCATATTTGGGGCCCAGTAAGTGGATTGTGCTAATTTGTTTTTACATCAATAGAGAATTTCAAAGTAATCAGAACAATGGTAGTGATTAGTCTGAACTGGCCCATTCTTCTCTCCACTGATAATGGTTTCTTGTGAGTGACCCTTGTCAATGGCTCAATTGGTTTCCAGGGGTCATGGACTAAGGACTGCAAACAATGACATGGTTCATTATCATGCCCATGCAAACAACCCCATGTGCCCAGCACTGCTTAAACTTTTCAGTATAAACAAAAGTTTTGAGATCAATTATCTCGTATAAATTTTATGTTCACACATCGGAGTTTTTGGGAGCATGAAGTTTAAGTATCAGACTATCCAAAAATATGAAAAAGTGATTAGAGGTTATCCAAAGGTGTCAGCTTCAGATCTACCACCTTAAGGTATAAGTCACAGTTCTCAGATCTGGTCAAACCATTTCATTCTTAGTCAGTTTATGTTCTCACACTTAATATCACTCAATAATCTTTGATTTACCATGCTCACAGCTTAGTATCCTCAAATTGACTTGAAACCATTTTACACTTGATCAATTGATATTCTCCCACTTACTGACTCCCATTTCCTGTTTGATGACATCAGCCCAAGACTCCAGGTCCTCGCCATCAGGGTTCCTACAGTCCTCAAGCTGTATCATGATTGTGTAATCTCGAGTAATGATGAACATATGTTCCTCCTCCTCTATGCATGCTGTGCGTGTTAAGAGTCCCATTTGTTTTTCGACTATTCTGTACCCTATTTCAACACCACAGAATCGCTCCCTGGTTAACTTGTACTGGTCCCTCACAAGCTTTTGTGCCTGAGCATCTTTTTGTGACTTGTATGTGCGCAAATAGTAGGCAACTGAAAGCATGTTGCAATCACATTTCATATTATCTTTCATATATCAGTAAGAATGTATTAATGGATTCGTTGTATGACATAAACATCACATAAGTACATTATTATTAACAACCCTAAAAAGTCGGCACAAGAAAATTTAAATCAAGAATACAAGTGACACTTCTGGTACATAGTATCCTCACATCAGTCCATATCTAGGCATGTCAGATGTCCATTCTATAAGACTTCATTTTCCCCTTATGAAAAATCCTAAATCTGCTTTTTTCCCCATTTTGATGATCATCTTTCAGCACACTTTAATGTTTCAAACAAATAAACTACAATAAAAGGAATTTTAAATAATCCTGTCCTCTGCGCAATTTCAAAATCAACATAACACAGTAGCAGGTACAACTGCAAATACATGCTCATGAAGAAACAAATTATTAGGCTCCTCGGTAGCAGCAGACATGCCTGGAGTTCTTGACACCTATGTACCTTTCCCCTTTCCCTGGTTCATAAAGCAGGTCTTGAGTTCAAAATGATTAAGTTTTGTAAAGAAAATGATATATGGCAAATTTTGCATGATTTAAGTTAAAAGGATACGTTTGAAGTTTTCATGCACATGTTTTGTAATTTTGTTTTAGATACCCCTTTTTGTTTTTTGTTTTTAATCCACAATTCTATTATCATAGAAACCTAACAGCCCTAAGTATCAGTTCACAGAGAAATAAAGATACTATTAGAATCTACATTTGTTTGATGTCGGTTTCATCTACTTTCCTGAGTTAGCTGTACAATAGACATATTTTGTGTCTTCCAGTAACACAGTCCACCTACTGACCTTCTGATATACAATATTAAAAATGCAACATGTTCCTACGTCGACTTAGGTGCAAATGAGCCACCAAAGCATGATGGCACATTGTTTACCTCATTACATTTTCCCTTAAATCCTCTAACTTCTGCATGTCACTCAAAAATGAATGTGACTTGGGCTTGGAAAAGTTGGCTTGTTATCATGTTATATGTGCATCAAAACAAGTGACAGATAGGGGAAAGTCTTTGTTCCAACACTTAACAAGATCACATAGAAAATGCTAGCTCTCTTGTGTTTCTGCCAAATATTTTCTGTGCCATTATGAACATAAAAAATTCAACAAATAAGAACATGACAATGGTAATCTTATATAAATAACTATTATTTATACTCTTTGGTTTTAATTGGGGGTGGGATGACCGTGCTATTTGATGTTAAGAGGTAAAATACTCCCATTCAACTTTATCCAGAAATAATTTTACGTGTAAAAACTACCATGTTACATTGTATTGTTATTATCCTGCTTGTCTAACATGCACGAGGACTTCTTTCTGGGGTCAAAAAGGGTTGTTCAGGCTGGCTTAAAAGCTTTCTTCCTGTCCAGATGTGCACGGTATCACAGCTCTCCCCTCTTCTGCTCCTACCAGGAGCCTCCATTTCGGAGACCTCAAAACTGATTAAAATGACAACATTTTGTGGCAAAATTGGCCTTTTTTGGTTTTCATGCACTTTTTTAAAAAGGTCCTGGTCACAGAGCTTTGGGGGTTTACACCTATGCCTTACAAATGTACATACCCAGAGCACCAGCTGAGGGGTATATTGTGGATACAGGTAAAATCACCCTACAGCTTCTGATGAAACTGAAAATTTCTGGTCAATGCAAGGACCAACCCTTTCCTTTCTGCCTTAAACAGGTGAGAACAAACTGGTGATCACATGTCTACGTCCATGGTTTTGACCAGTTTTAACATTAATGAAAAAATAATCTGAATGAAAAAAATAGATAAGACCTATCAAGGTAAGAACCCAGGTCAACAGCCTGCCTGGACATGGGCTGGGTGCTTAAATGACAACTGACAATCTTATCTCATTGGTCAAGTTAACTTCATCTGTCGCATTACAAAAATAATCATCCTCCTATAAACAGCAGACTCTGAGGTGCACCAACATCAGAAACATATGGCAACTGGAAGCAGTAAATCTCCATTTTAGGGGTAGAACTCTTAAGGCCTTGCTATATGAAGCAACTTTTGTTGAGCAACACATGTCGAGCAACAAAAGTTATATGTACAACAGGGGTTACAACATGTGGTATGCTACATTTTGGGTGGTTGCAACATGTTGCTCAGAGATAGACTGGAAGTCTATCTCCTGGAACCCCTTACAACAAGTTATAGCATTTCAACCAATAGGGAGAGGGCAACAGGTCACATGTGCGATATCCTACTTACAGCATCAGTATCATATGCTTGTGGTGGGAACTGGATCTTTTTGATGAAGATGGAGTGGACCATTATATACTCCCAGCTTGTCCCTGCGTGTCTGCTAAGGGCAAGATTTTGCCATGCATGACCTTCCATGCTTTCATTTGGTACTTCTTTTTTTCATGAGAACTGTCAAAACTACAACAGCAGCAGCTTTCTTCCGCTTGCTTAAAGTGGTCATTTTTAAATGACCAAGCATTCCCACATTTACAATGAGCTACACATCTGAAGATGCTTACCACATGTGGCATCGTATAACAGGTGGAGTGGTTGTCCAGAAGGGGTTGCCACAAAAGTTGCTCAACTGTTGAGCAACTAAAATTGCCCCGTATAAGAAGGCCTTTAGTAACTAAAAGTACTCCAAATATGGGTGTAAAAATTTACAGCAAGATAGCCAAGATAGCCTCATCCAATGAGAAACAGCCCAATTTTCCAACAGGAAATCAAAAGTCTCCCCATGCACCCTGACCAGTTGTCGCCCTTACAAATTTCTCGTACTAATACCAGTGACCTACAAATAATGCCAAGGTAACCTTTTGTCCCTCCTTACAGTCATGTCCTTCAACCTCTGACAAACATTCATCTTATAAGTTGACCTACATGTAGACCTTGGTTAGTAACATTATCATACCAAGTTTGATTAAATTTGGTGAAATGCTTCTCGAGTTATTGTGTCCACATTGAAATCAACTAATGTCACTCTGTGACCTTCAGAATCAGGTCAAGGTCAACCATTTTCGAACTTGGCCTGTACCTTCATATATAATATTATCCACCCAAGATTGAGTCAATTTGTTGAAATCTTTGTTGAGTTATCATGTCTCTATCAAAATTCACTAATGTGGCTCTGTGATCTTAGAAATTAGGTCCAGGTCATCCATCTTCAAACTTGACCTTGCCCTTATACGGGGCTATAAGCCTGTGCAACATGAAAGCCTTAGCTCAAATACTTACAATCATGCAAAAGCTAATAGTTTTAATATGGCTCTGTGACCTTGGGAATTTGGTCAAGGTCACCTATTGTCAAACCTGACCTAGCCCTCATACAGGACTATAGGCCTATGCAATATGAAAACCCTAGCTCAAAAACTTATGATCCTGCAGAAGCTTTTAGTTTTAACGTGGCTCTGTGAGCTTGGGAATTGGGTCAATGTCACTTATCTTTGAGCTTGACCTAGACTTTGGTTAATAGCATTACCCTACCAAATTTGATTAAATTTGGTAAACCCCCCTACAGCACTTGCATACATGTCAACATTCACTAATATATGTGGCTCTCTGACCTTTGGAAATTGAGTGAAGGTCACCCATCTTCAAACCCAACCTGGACCTTCATGTGACATATTATTCTACCAAGTTTGATTAAACTAGGTGAAATCTTTCTCGAGTTATCGCATTCAAATTGAAGTGTTGAAGAAGAAGAAGCAGAAGAAACGGATGCAAAAAGAATGTCCCAAGTTGCACGGGGAGACATAATAAGAATACAAAAACAACCGATCACAGACAAAGAAGCATTTACGCATGTCCTTTTCACATAGGACGCTCAAGAAGATGCAGCATGTACCTCAAAGTTCATTGCAGACAGTGTCATGTTGACACTGAAACTTTGTGCCCCATATCTTCCCAGTTTTTTTTGTTTTTTTGTTTTTGTTTTTAATCAATCTGTTTTCTGACATAATGGGCCTGCAGCACAATACACTTGGCTATTCCAGGCCACTAATGATTCAATTATATTACTCCAGCACAAAAATCTTGGCAGGAATGTTGCTGTTGTCATAGGAGCTCATTCCCTACCAGGAGTTGTACTCATAAAAAGGCCCTTCACCTTAGAGGCTGCTCAGGAATCTTATTTCAAGGGAAAGGGTTGAACAAAACCAACTGGTATCAAATTTGTCAGTGGCCATCTACCTGTTTGAATGAGGAAACTGTTTTGTTACCTTTACTTTGGAAGGTCTTCCTGGTTTACGAGCTGTCAGTAAAGATTCCATGTGGTTACATGCCCTGTCAATACGGATATGGGTCTACATTCAATTTGGATCTTTCGTCAAAACATTACGTGAACTGACCAAATTCCAAAGAAAAACAAGTGGGCCACTGACCAATTTCAGCAGGATTCAGTGATACTCATTTCAGTGTCCATTAACTGTTGACATTTCAAAAGGAAGACAATTTCAGAAATTAAAACATTCCCAAAGTTTGGTACTTCAGTCACACTTTTTTGTTCTGGACACAGATTGTGTGGTTCAGTTGAATGCAACACACCAAGCAAAGGAAACGTCTTGGCTTTAAAGGTCTTCACAAAACAAAAGGACTGAGACAGACCTGTGCTCAGCTGACCTTACATGCAAAGACTGAAGTGGTCCTGTGAACTTCAGAATAATATCATTCATCCTCACTGCTGATAATATGTACATATCCCCTGACCAATTTTTCGTAATTTTGATAATTTGTTAAAAATCAGATCATGACAGCATCACCATGTAGTGACCAATTCGGTGTATATCAAATCCATGTACATTGCCAATAAGCTTTCAGAGGATCCAACTTAAGTTACAGTTCAGGAGAATATGTCAAGAAAAGTGAAAATGCACAAAAATTCGTAAAAAGCAAAACATAACTGCAGCACAACCTGTTAAACAAATTAAGATCTAGAGGTCCCCAGAAGTGTTCCTTTGCAATTTTACAGCAACTGGCTGAGTAGTTATGAATAAAAAACATAACATTTCTTAAGATTTTACCGAAAAATGAACAGGAAAATTTGTTTGAAAAACATTAAAATCATCGGACCATGACCATTTAAACAAATTGGTCAAGACACATCCAAGGTACATCCTCAACAAGTTTGAAGTAAAAGTGACTGAGGGTTTTGGATAAGAAGTTGAAAATGTGAATTTCCATTGCAATCCCCATTGACTCATGGTAATAAAAAGGAAAGCATGCATTAACCAACAGGCACCCAAGTGGAAAACTTTATTAAAAGTCAGGGATCCAGATAATAAACACCTAGTGACCACATTTGTTTAACCTTCTCACAACCTACATTTCTACAGACTTTCACAACAATCTCAGTTACAGTTTTGGAGAAGTTGAAAATGACAAAAACAAAAAGTTTGTAAAAAAAAAAAAAATGCAGTGCCACCTGCTGAATAAATGAAAGGCTGGGGTCCCCAGAAGTGTCCCTGTGCAATTTCAAAGCATTTGGCCAGGCAGTTTCAGAGCAGATTTTTTAAGAGTTTGTCAAAAAATGAACAGAAAAATTTATAAAAAAATCCAAAATCACTGGACCATGACCATTTGAACAAACTTGTAGAGAACCACCCAAAGTATATTCTCACCAAATGTTAAGTGAATCTGGCCAACAGTTTTTGAGAATGTATGATTTCAAAGACATCTTTCAAACAAGGATTGAAATATAAATGATAAGATTTTTTGAACTTTTTCTCTTGCTTTTATACTATAAATTCATTTATAGTATAAAAGCAAGAGAAAAAGTTCAAAAAATCTTATCATTTATAGTTTTTGAGAAGTCAATGTGAATTGTTGACAGACAGATGACAATGGAGGGATCACCATAAAGTAAGCTCAGCTGAGCTAAAAATTTTAAGTATGCCTCTCAAACTATGATATGTTTGTGTCCACAGGACCAAAATTTACGTTTCACAACCTTTGAAAACATTTGCCATCTTTGTTGCCAACAGACCAAGATTTGTTTACACGTTTAACAACCTTTGAAAACATGCTGTCGTGTCCAGGGAACCAAGATTTACAAACATATTTTACAACATTTGAAAATATGCTACCTTTGTGCCCACAGAAGTAAGATTTACATAG
Organism: Hermodice carunculata; assembly: GCA_964020975.1. Lineage (NCBI taxonomy): Eukaryota > Metazoa > Annelida > Polychaeta > Eunicida > Amphinomidae > Hermodice > Hermodice carunculata. Next base: position 55,177,841 of record OZ026613.1, on the reverse strand, counting down.
GTATTTTACAACTTTTCAAAACAGTACTTTCATTTTCCCTGTTATGAATATGAACAGTTCAAACATTTGTTTGACATTTTGAGTCATGTAGTAACGAAACTGAAACTAGGCTTTGAGTCTAGAATGTGCATGTGCATAGACATGCACAACCTAGCAACGCTACCCCTCATTATAAATGGTAGCATTTTCAAATCCCTGCCAGTGCCTGATGAGACCTATCCACGGTCGAAACGCGTCACACATTTGCTGTTACTACATTGGCTACTTGCCTTGTCATATTTGCTGTATCTGTATGTACCTACACAATAAAAATCAACAGGGTCAAAAAGTTGCAAATGTTGTTGTATTTGTTGAAATGATGCACCAGCTAGGCTTAAGGAAATGTCCAGCCTGGCAATGTGACTTCACTTATAGGCAAAACATCACAGAAATATGCAATATGCATTTCTGCATGTTCCAACCTATATATTTAATTCACCACAAGGGAGAATCTGTCTGCACTAAAGATGGAACTCTACTTTCAAAGTTGTTGGGAAAAAACCCCCACAAGCCCTTTGGGTAAAGATGTAATTTTTGTGAAATTTTGGATATTTCTCAAAACATATTCAACATATGATGGTCAAATTTGTGCCAACTTCAAAAATGTATCAGGGATTTTTCATAACTGCATCTGTTTTTCCCAATGGTGATACAAAAATTTCAGAACAGCTGATTTTTTCAAAATTGATAAGGTTGGTAGACTTCTCTCAATTTTGACACAAATTTGAAACAGAACTGTTCATTTCTTAGAGATTCCCTGATATATTTTGCCATTAAGAATTTTTAGAGTATATCAGTTTTTATCTGATCAAAATCATATAATTATTTTTTCTCAAGATATCCACATAACTGGTTGCCTTCGTAGACAGACCAATACCGCTGCGCTATTCACATTGTGTATTTTTATTGATGGCGGAGGGCCTTGTTTCTTTTGCCCTCAGTCAGACTGCGGTGAGAAGGGTCTGTCTACGTAGGCAACGTAACTGGACATTTTGGTGCAAATACCTCTATCGTCTGTAATCAAGATTCATATTTGACCATTCATCCATTTGCACATCACGTCCACCACTGAACGCAAAAGAAGTTTCTTACCTCCTCCATGAACTGCATGCTGTTCCTTTACAAAATCCACATATCTCTGAAAAAAAAAAAAAAATGAAATGTAGAACTTGAATTTTTTTAATCTATCATGCTCATGCTTTTTACATGATTAAAAATTTATGGGCATTTGTTTGCTTATGGCATTTGAACGCTGAAACTCATTTCCATAACAACTGGCCAAAAGTGACTCCATTATACTAATGTAGCAGTAGCTGAAAGCAGCTCTGTAAAGCTGCTGCATCACCACTGCAAGCTTTCTTCTGCATGAAGAAGCAGCTGCATATGTAGCAACTCTGACTTCATAATTTTTGTGAGAAGACGAAAATGCAAATGTGTATGCATGGACAATGGGCCATCCTATTACTTTTGCTGACTGACAAGTCACTCGAGGTAAAACTGCAATTTTCGGGCAAAAATGAAGTAAGTGATATCTAAGTCTGCCCTTGACTGTTTGGGTGGGAATGTAGCGAGTGGTGGTTTCGATTTTTGCTCTGAAAATCACATGTCCACAAGTGTCATGACAAACTGGTAGACTCCTATGAGTGAATCAAATATAACATCAAGGTCTTGAATTAAATACAAATGATTTTCGTTCTTTTCTGACTTGCCCTATAAATTTTGCTGTTAGGATCCAAAGATTATCAGAAAGTTTGGCTACAATAATTTTACAGTTTTTAGACTTGTCTGTTTTGCTACTTGATTTTATCTTATGGCATCATTCTGTTTTAATATTCACTTTCAGACATTTTAGGCTTACAAGTTTTTTGTCAGATTACCCCTTCCCCGGGGGGCTATCGGTAGTAAGCAGCCGCCTACGGCAGTTACAACTTTGCCCAATTGTACTTAAAATCGCATTAAGAAAAACTGTTTTGATAAAATGTTTTTGGCATAAATGCTAATGACTTTCATTCTTTTCTGACATGCCTAATGCACATTTACTCATATTCAAAATCCCACTTCACCAAACTTTATGAGACCTCAGCCCATGTAGGACAAATCTAATTATAATGTTTTTTTCCTACCTTTTGTCGAGATCATTGTGCCACAGGCCCTATGATAATATTCCTATCTGTTTTTACTTTTTGCACCAAAATAGATGCTTGTGCCGCAAGTCTGCATCATGGTACATAATAAGCATATACATGTGGACTTACTGGTAAAAATGGATGACTGCATCAATAGAATTGACAGGTGGGTCTGCCACATTTGCATTTGTGCTCTGTAATTGCATGGTGAAATCACACACCATGTACTTACTGACGCAAGACTGGAACTTGGTTTTACTCAGTCATCATACATATCCAAGTTTACGTTTACATTCATGAGCTAGGTGCATGTAGAACCCAGGAATGGTCATGGCTGGGGAAGGTCTTAGCGTTCCTTTTGCTTTCCAAATTTACTGTCACACACTCTTTTGACTTTATTCTCTGCATGCTCAAAATTTGTAAATATTTAAGCATTTTGGTAAAAGCTTAATCTATAAATTTAATGAATCAATCAATCATTTTATTCCAGGCTCTTGGCCCATAGCCCCTAAGTATTCAAGAAATGTATCCTTGTTGTCAGCACACATACAGTTCCGCCCGTCTAAAACTTAACAGCCAAACGCGTTTGTGACGTTTGGCTGGTGTTTGGTTTGCGTTTGAAAACGTTTGAAAGCGTTTGGTTTGCGTTTGAAATTCGTTTGAGAAGCGTTTCAAACACTTTCAGCACTGCGTTTCAAACACTTTGAGCAACGCGTTCGGTACACATGCGTTTCAAACGCGTTTGGTACACATGCGTTTCAAACGCTTACAGATGCATTTACAAAGTTTAGGTGTTATATTGTATTTTCCCCTTGTTGCTTAAGTTAGAGATACACAAAATGAATGTTTACATTACTTTTCTTCCACACACAAGTGTACATAAAATTGTTCACAAGAATATGAGTTGATAAAGATTCCAGTGGGAATCGAAATATAAAAAAAATAAAAAAAAAATATTTCAATGTAAATAAAAACCCCAAGTGAATGAATGTATTTAAACTAGGATGCATCTTGAAGGAACGACGTAAAGAAATAAGCAAACTTGGAACTCTGTACAATGTAACGCTATATGCCCCACATGTAGTATGAAAAAAAATACTTGGTTGGTGCTGTAATGCAGACGCTTTTTATTCCGTCAATTTTGTTTTCCTTTGTATAAACGTTGTACTGCTTAGGTACAATATATATATATATTTGATTTTCTTATTATCTACGCAGCCGTTTTAAGAATCTCCTACAGTAATTTTTTTAAAAAATAGCATTCAGAGAACAGATTACCCTCGGCGCCAACAATCTTTTTTTTCCTCAATTCTGCATTTCTTGAGATATTATGGTAACAAGATTGTCCCCTTGTGCGCCACTCAGACGGCCTTCAAATGAAAACTTCAAAAGTTTCTTAAGTTTAAAAATAATAGGAAGCTAGTTTTCAATAAGAACGTGGTCCATTTAATATAATTTGTATCTCTGATAAAAATTTGTGAAGCTGCGATGCATCCCTGTTGAGATATTATGATAACGTGGTCCCCTTGTGTGCCGCTCAGAAGGCCTTCAAATAAATGCTTTAAAACTTCATTTACAAAAATTATAAATGCAAAAAGGAAGCTGGTTTAAATAGGTACCTGGTCCGTCATAAGGTGCACCTCTGAAAAATAATTAGTAAAGTTGCGGTCAGCATTTTTTGAGATATCACGGTAAAGTCGTCAGGGTTGAGGCCACTCAGACGGCCTTCAAATCAGTGCATGAAAAGTTTCATTAAAAAAAATGTAAAAATAACCAGAGGACGCTGATTTCAGTAATAACCTGGTCCATTATAAGACGCATTCCTGGTAAAAATTTGGTAGAGCGACCTTGAATAGTTTTTGAGATATGGCGGTAACATCGTCATGGTTGACGCCAATAAATACATTAATAAAAAGTTTCGTGAAAAGTTAATAATTAATCAGAGGAAGTTGCTTTTCAATGGGAACCTATCAATTTTAAGGTACATCTCTGATAAAAATTTGGTAGAGCTACGGTGAAAATTCAGATATCGCACGCGGCAGTAACATCGACAAGATGGACGGACGACAATATCATCCGGCACTTCATGTGCGGAGGGTAAAAAATGGGGATGGAACACTTACAAGGGCGTATGAGACTCCAATGATTATACATGAATAAAGACAATGCTCTTTCAAGTTTGATTTTATGTTGTTGGTTTTTGTAATGAGTAAACAAAACTGAATTGCTTAAAGATCCAGGTATTATGTGTGTGCAATCACGCCCCAGGGCTTACAATGCATGAATTATTTCCTGATTCTCTTTTCTTATTTCTCCCCAATGGTTGCACTTATCTGCACGAGTTGTGTGTCAATTTTCTTTTCGTTTCTTTCTTCTTCAACTCCGTCGCCCCCCAATTCTAATGAGACCGTTCCGTGCATAGGAAATAAGGTAATGCTAACTATGTAGTGGTGTGCCCAGGACTGACTATACCACTTTTGTATTAGGGGTGTTGGCAATACATTTGATTCCGTGTTGTTGTGTCACAGGCTTCCATGGGGCTTCGGCTTACATTATCAAATGTGCCAGCGGTATTATATTTATATATAATGATATGTATATGTATATATATATATATTTACATATATGATATATATATATATATATTTACATAAATGTATATATATATATTTATATACATTTGATTTCTTACACATAGGGACCATGGTCTTTCATTAGTCTGCTCAACACTTTACAGCCGAATGGGTGCAATGGACTATAAATATGGACCAGGCAGCATTTGAATATAAGTGGTGTGGACATCGCCTACATTCTTCTTTCGTTATGATTTAATTTTGCGGATTTGATGAAATCTATAATAGATTTCGACATAAAACTCAAATAAGAATGTGTATTTGCATCATGAAAACATGAATACAGAAAGGAACAATTTCCCAAATTAGTCTTTTATTTTTAATTAATGATCCAAATGAGTATGCTAATGATTATGGTCACAAGGTGTTGCTGTGGGTGACACCTTCTGGCTAATCCTAGCAGTAACACATGTGCGGCAAGCAAAATGGACACTGGTTGGCTTGACTCCTGTGAGGATTGCAAGCTTGTGACAGTCGGCAGCAATATATATCCAAATAGATACGTATATGTATTTCCAAGTGTTTCAAGTAGGCCTTGTTAAATTTACTGGTGCATCTAGTAGGTTTGTACTTTTGTTGACCAACACGCAAAGGGATCCAATCGGATGGTGGATTAGAAATCGCATCAGCTCCCTTGTTTTGTTGTGTTGTTTTTCTGCAGCTAAGATCACTGATCAGTGCCGATGATCCACATGTGAAGGATACGTGGGAAAGACTTCACACAATTGAGATGGCAGTTGTCAACTCGGCCCTCTGTCTTAATTTTTATATTTGTGTTTATCTTCACTAATTAATTACACACTTTGGAAAAGGGCTAAAATGCGTAGATCACAAGTACGTAAAAAAAGACGTTTAAGTCGTTTATTTGTATAGGACTTTTTCCTTTGAGCGTCGCATTTTGAATATTTATTTGGATCCCCCCCCCAAAAAAAAAGAAACAAAGAAACAAAAACTGTACGATTGATTTGCAAAATATCCAAGAATCATAAATTTTTTTTGGTGATAAAATCCAAATAAATAACGGTAATTAACGTTCGGTACAAACAGGATTCATGTTAAAATTTCAAAAATGGGTTTTCAACATATGACTAGGCCTACATGTATTTATACCTGCTATAAATTGGGAGTTGTTTTTTTTTTGTATATTTGGTCACCGAAAAATAATTTAGGTAGGGGTATGTAGGCTACCTGTGCATATAATGTCAAAATAATAAGCGTGTCCGTTATTAAATGTGATTTCCTTCGCTGTATTTTCTGGTGTGCCTGTATTCAAAATGAAATTAAACTATATTTTTTTCAAATGTTGACATGAAGTAGCGTAATCAAATGGCCAGATCATTAATTTTGTCAGTGCAAAGCCCGCAACTATTGCAAATTTTGCTCTGGTCAACATCATTGAAAACTTGCATTCACAAACTAGTCCAAATTAAAAACAATTCACTGAATCTATTTAATTTGTCATTACGTTGTTGTGACGTATCGGCATACAATTCCTTCATTGGCGGTTCCTTGCTCATAATCTGTGGAAAGCGTCGGTAAAAAGGTAGGCCCTAATTGCAGAAAACCATTAGCTTCAATATTATCGTGCACTGAAAGATTTACAAAGTTGACCACCATTTTGACCGTGGGCGAGGTCACATGATCTCTGCATGGACCACATGACCCCCATGCCTGGACTTTTGCACACGTGGGGAACAGCGGTTTCGATTTTCTTTCATTTTTGTGAAAACGTAAATAATTGAAATTGATGTAGACCTACTACAACTCTCTAAACTTTGTTGAATGACAGTATTGGTTTGTTTACTGACAATGAAGAAATGGAGACAGGGAACAGAGCAAATACTTATTGCAATTAAAAATTAAAAATGACATGGTTGTTCAAAGTGGTTGTGGATGCCGGAGATTCAAGCACTGAAGCAGGTTCGAGAACAGGCCATTTCATGTTGAGACTGACACAGCAAACGATAGACTATCATGTTTGGACGGAGACAAACTTCAAAAGTGTTGTTGTAGTTACGCCGGTCATTTTTTCCCCTGAATACGAAAAATAAAAAATAAAAAACATCGATGTTCATTATCTTTGATAGTGTTTTTACGAGAACGGTGGCAGCTGCGGATGGTGCTGTGCCTCGTGGGCCGTTCCTTCCGAAACTGGTCATTCGTCTTGGTCAAACAATTAAGTACAGAGGGGCGATCAAAACGATGTGGCCCCTAAATTCTTCTGCCCTCTTTACATTGCATTTAAGTGCATATACATGTACAAATAAATTTATTCAACCTGCAACTGAAGCTTTATTTCTGTGTTAGGTTTAAGTAACTGAACACATAGCTTGTTGAAGTGGGACATTTTGCCACTATCAAACATTTGTGAAATGCTTTAACTTGTAATAACTATGCGATGGAAAGTCATTGACCTGTTTGGATGTGTTTGAAATGCAAGTGTGAAAGTGTTTGAAACGCGTTTGGTGAAGCGTTTGAAACGTTTTTATTATCAGAGCGTTTGAAACGCGTTTGTAACAAAGAGTTTGCAACGCATTTGCAACGCGTTTGCTTTGCGTTTGAGTTTTCCCACTTGCGTTTGAGGATCGTTTGGGAAGCGTTGGTGCGTTTGGCGTTTGATAACTTGAACGCGGGCGGAACTGTATATGGCATGTACATATATATGTTGAACACTACCAGCTCACATTTTAGATCACAATGTATTTCAATGCCAATGATTCACTTTTTCCCTGGATCAGATATTATTTTGCAGTTTTTGCCAATAGCCTTGTGCCACAAAATAGCCACATGGTCCCATCTCCTTGCTGGTCAGCCAGCTCATAGTACATCTATGTAGCGGGGGTGAATGGCAAAGTCTGTTATCTCAGTGATACCTGAGTTTTCCAGCCTTGTAGACGTACCATCGTCAGGGTTCCCAGGCGTATTATGTTGGCTTTCCCTGTTTCTGGATCAGAGTTTGAAGAACCTGACTCCACAATCTGCTCTTAAGTGGAATTGTTATCACTGGCACCATCATGCCCATTCCCCTCTGCTTTCTCCTCTGTCCTGGTGCATTGGCTGCTTGATAAATTCACAGCTTGTATCTGTTGTCGCCCGGTGGTGTTGTCTTTGGGCCTGCTTGTTGCATGGCAATTGACCTGGTCAGCTTTTAACTGTGACATTCTTGTCAAATCTCTTTCTGGGTGGACATCATATTCTTGATTAACAAATTCTCAGTTTTCACAGTTTCCATCTCTGTCATAAGCTTTGATAAGTCCTGCAGCAAGATGGGGGAAAGGTTATTGAAGTCCTGCGCCAAGAAATCTGGTACTTCAGCAGGCTGGGGGGGGGGGGGGGGGGGCAACATAGTCTACATGTCCTGCAGATTGGCAGTCTTCATGTTCTCGATCCCCTTTTCTTACTCTCAGTCTGGGTTTTTCTTCACAATTGTTGCGGAATCTTTCAAGCAATTTTCATTTTGGGACTAATTTCATCCTCACTGTAAAAGTTGGTGCATAATTCAACAATATGTCCATGTGCAGAACATCAATTTCCTGTTTATAGTGAAAGGATGGCTCACAGAAATTCCAAGGAATCATGAAGAAAAGGGAAAATGGACAAAGCCTTCTTTTTTTCACTGAACTTTTTGCATCCTGTTCTTCCTGAGCTTCTGTTTTTTCAGACTTGACCCTTTTGGGTTTTATTTTTTTGTCAATCTTTGTACGGCACATTGATCTTAAGTGGCCTAAGTGAAAACAGTGAAAACTGGGTTTATTTTTGCCTGTGCAATCATGGTTACCTGCAAACCGCCTACCACATTGAAAGCAGAATGTCCATCTTGACTGCTGAGCTGGACATTGAGAATTCCACCTTGGCAGTGAGGTACGCTACTAATTCAACCCACAAAACAAAAAATAAAATAAAATAAAAACAAACCAGGTTGCAGCCATGTATCTTCCAAAATAACTTATAAACCCAAACATGTCCTATGCCAAATTCTTCCTCATTTATACTGAATCATCTGAGAACAAGAAATCCCATGCAGCATTGGGAAAATTTTAAGATATTACCGTATGCTACAGCCAAAGTACTGACAGCAGTCATGCTGCCTTGTGTGGTGACTCGGAGTACTCGCATTGCAGGCATGTGTGTTCAGTCACTACACTGAGTATATTGAAAGCTGACCCGTCAATAAATACTGCTCACTGTACTTGTCATTTTGAGAAAAAAATATGTTCCTGTGATCAGAATTATGTAAGAGACAGCCCCTTGTACCTGTAAGAGTCATTTCTAATATGCACTCTATAATCATTCTACCCGGAAGCTGGCTGAATTACTCACCTAATACCTTAAGGGAACAACTGATTCCCAAAATTATTAAATAAATGATCTTTGAAGATTGGATATATTGTTTTGTGTACAAATCATGTAAAAAAAAAAGTATGAACTGGGGCCACTATTTTTCCCTAACAGCCATATGTAATGCAATAAATCAGAATGCATATGATCAAAAACTGAAATATCGTATATGCATGTTGCAGGGGTATCCTACCAAAATTTTTCCCAATGATGCCTATAGTAAATTGTGGTTTTGACAAGGTTAATATTGTGAACTTCCATAAAAAATACATGTCATGTTGGTTTATAGACTTTGAAATTGAATATGGTTTCTGTAACTGAACCTTCATGCTCTCTCAGATCCAGAATTTTGCCCATAGTTGAAATTACCATCCATCTAAACTGAGTCTTCTGCTCTGTTTAACAGTGATATCCTATTTCTGGAGTTTTTATAGTCATGATTGTGCTCTCCATTATGAATTTATGACACCATAAGCACATGTGATCAGTAAAATTGTGTGAAACATGAATCACACAGCAAAATGTTCATAGACAGACCTCACTTTGTACAATTGAGTGCTAATTTTGAGCATAAATGTGATTAAAATGGTTAAAATGCACTATTATGTGTTTATCCATTCATACATGTAGGATGTGATATTTGAAGTAATTAAGTGAAATAATGTCAGTACAGACCTGATAATGGGTCTTTCTTCAGCCCAAAGTAGTCACCTGCAGTCTGCCCCTTAAAGTAAGGCTCTCATGAACTGTAAATCCTAGCTTCTTAACATAGTCATCCTGTTACTGGATATGTGTTGAAGTATTAAGACATTTTTTGTATCATATTTTTTTTTTTAAAGATAAAATTTACATTCTATAAGCAATGTGTCTACCATTAAATGAAACCATACAAAGATTCCAACCAATAGGAATGGTGCAGTATTGAGGTTTACACAGTATCCATGGTAGCAACCATTGAACAGTGAACAGCATTGTTGGAGCAACTCTGGACAAAAATGCAACATAAACAAGCTGCAGCACACCACACAAGGAAGTGTCACAACTACTCAAGTCTGTCAGATTATCACTCAGGCATGTCAACTAGGTATCAATTATTGACCCCTTGTATTTCCTGAAATTATTATGTAATCGTATAAAGAAGTGCAGACAAAATTATCATGGGTTAGAAAGTATAGGTCTGTCATACCCTGGTTTGAACACTGAGGTCAAAACTCATTTATGGAAGACCATGTGCAATCCTATATTAACATATGGCCTGGATATTATTGCCGTCTCCAAGAGAAATATGGCTGATCTTGAGTCCACTCAGGGTACCATGGTCAAACGTTTTCTCGGCATTGGGAAATGTTCTCATCACACACCACTTTTGAAGGCATTAGATATTCCACGCATATCTGATCATAGAACTTTGAAAACTTTGTCTCTTTTTAATCGTTTTTTTCTTTTAAAATTGAATTGCCCTTACTCTCTTTACATGCCCGCATGTTTGCAGACTTCATTGTGCATGGCCATAGGAGCAAAGGCTCCACCATAGACTGAATAATTGATTACTGGTTTTTTCCTGTTGATATTGCTTTCTCCGACTTGAGCTCTCTCAGGTCTCGGGTTGCGGGAGACGACACCATCTCCGTGGCCACAACTCGTGGCCACGGCGATGGCCTTGTTAACAGCCTTAAGTATCTTGTGTATCATAAAAATTTAATTAAACCCTGGGCTGACGAGCATGTCCTGGCTGTCCTGCTGACCAGAAGCTTCTGATCCAGGAGTGGGAACGTGTTCATCTCCCCAGCCACGCTCCCCCCGCTACTGCACCATTTATCCTTATACTATCCCTCCCGCCTCATGACAGTCCCCTGAATGGTCTTCATTGTCATCTTACTCTTAGTATTTACTGAGTTTTTAATGACAGATCTTAACCAAAGCTTTTTAAATTTTGTTTTACTTGCTATTGATTTCATATACAACGTTATCATTGTTACGAGTCACCAGTGGGGGGTAGCGGCCGGATTACTGTGCGATCTATAGCTTGAGAGTCTCCTATTATATCACATTGTATTTTATCATTATGTACTCATAGCTTTTATTTTTCTCCAGAAATGGAGGTTCAACAAAATTCTTATACTCATTATTATGTAAACACTTGCACAGACCAGTCTGTGATGAAACTTCTGGATTTTCCCATGATCCCTGAAAATTTAACCATGAGCCCTGAGAATTCCTTTGAAGTTCCCCATCGCCTGCACTTCCTGTGGCGAAGACAAATTACTGGATTGCTATGCCACAAATCAGACAAACGGTTTGAAACATCATTCTTGTATTCTCCCATCTGTTTAGTAAGCGATATGGTAAAACTGATACACATAACATGATAGTTTGAGAGCCTTCCTTTCAGGTGTTATGCTACTTATTCAACCCACAAAAAATCTAAACAAAACAGGTGGCAGTCTGTATCTTCCAAAATATATTATAAACCCAAACATGTCCTATGCCAAATTCTTCCTCATAATACAGTAGTCCCTCCTTTGAGAGACCGCCCCTAGCACCACCCAAAAGGCGGTCACATAAAGCAGGTGGTCTCTCAAAGGAGGTATAAATAACATGAAAAGTACTACAGAAAGACCTGACAACTGTGGTCTCTCAAAAGAGGTGGTCTCCCAAAGGAGTGGTCTTTCAAAGGAGGGACTACTGTATTCTGAATCATCTGAGAACAACAGAACCCAGTCATCATTGGGAAAATTTTAAGATATTACCGTCTGCTACAGCCAAAGTACTGACAGCAGTCATGCTGCTAGCCTGGTGACTCAGAGTACTCGCATTGCAGGCATGTGTGTTAAGTCACTACACCGAGTATACTAAAATCTGACCTGTCAACAGATACTGCACACTGTACTTGTCATTTTGAGAAAAAAAAATATGTTCCTGTGGTCAGAATTATGTGATAATCCTTCTACCCGGAAGCCCGTCGAATTACTCACATAATACCTTAATTGGTTTCCACCTTGGTTGCCATGGATCATGTCTTCTATTGATCCTCCAATGTTGTGGTCTGAGTATCTTTGTATTCTATACATTGTGGGCAATTCCTTGGATGTCAGCTACTCATAATCCTAAATCTTACTGGACTGATAGATCACAAAAGGTGTGTGTAAGTAACACAATGTCTGAACCTCTTCCAATGAAGTATGGAGTGCCCCAAGGGTCTATCATTGAGTGACACTATGGTTTTTTATTCATATCAATGATTTTCAATTGTACCTGGATAACATCAACGTATATGCAGATGACACTACAATATATTCAACAGGTAAAAGTGTGTCTGAAGTGAACAACAACTGAACCATAAAGCTTGTAAGGCAGGGAAAGATCGCTCACAGAATAGAATGTAAGTATACGAATACAAGTCAAAAATCATGTTACTTTGTGGGTCAACGGGTGGTCATAAAACTGCAACTAGTTCAATATCAAAATTAATGGAACTTGCCTAAAGAATATTGACTGTCACAAAGTACTTGGACTATACATTGACAGGAAGTTAACATGGGAGCAGCATGTCAAATTAACTTGCAAAATGATTTCTAGTGAACTGGAACACAACTGTTGTACTACATGGGGAAACTGTGAAAAAAGGACTGTTAAAGAAGCTGAGACACCTGTATAAAATGACAGCATACTTAATTCTGAATGTGTTTTGGAGACAGTTATAAAGATTTATTACCCTCGGCACATAAAGGACCAGATGGTACTGTCATCCCCTGCTGTCCATCTTGTAGACTTTGCTGTGATACAGTGGTCCCCCTCTTATAAGGCCACCCCAAATGCACCAGAAATGTGGCCTTGTAAGAGGGGTGGCCTCTCTTGAGGGGGAGTATAATATGGAAATCCCATACTTGCTGCATGGGGAAGTGGCCTTTCTAGAGGGGGTGGCCTGTCTTCAGGGGGGCCTTGTAAGAGGGGGACCACTTGTTATTAAACTTTTAAGGTATTTATTTCCAGGCCATCTGAGTGGTGCACCAGAGGACAACATTACTATAGCATCTAAGCAAATATTCACCATAGCTTTACCACATTCTTGTCACAGCAGAACCTTATGATGGACCAAGTTCCTTTTGAAAACCAGCTTCCTCTGATTATTTTAAAACTTTTTATGAAACATCTAATGTATTTATTTGAAGGCCATCTGAGTGGTGTCCACCCTGGAGATCTTACCAGAATATCTAACAAAATATTGACTGCAGCTTTACCAAATATTTGTCAGAGATGCATCTTATGATGGACCAGGTCCCTATTCAAAACCAGCTTCCTCTTCCTCTATTTATAAACTTTTAATAAAACATTAAAGTATTTATTTCAAGGCTGTCTGAGTGGTGCACGTCAAGTGGATGACATTACCATAATATCTCAACAAGAATCCATCGCAGCTTCACTAAATATTTATCAGAGATGTACATCATAATGGACCACATTTCTATTGGAAACCAGGTTCCTCTTATTATTTTCAAACTTGCTATGATACTTTTGAAGTATCTATTTGAAGGCCCTGTGATTGGTGCTCAAGTGGACAATGTTACCATAATATGTCAAGAAGGATTCATCACAGCTTCACTAAATTTTTGGTGCAGTTACACAAAGTAGTTATCAGAAATCTGCTGTTTTCGGTCACGTTGGTTATTGACGTGTATGTGGATTCCCAGAGAGAGTTCTTTGAAAATTGATTGTTAAAAGGCTCCGAAACATGTTGAGTAGTTACCCGCTGAAGACCCTTTAATTTATTTGGGCTGATACAGCCTATGTCAAAATTTTACAGAGGAACGTGTGCAATATAGACAATAGTAATTCCATATATATACAGGTTAGACAGGGACAGGTTAGCTTATGGAGAGTAAAGAGTTCGAACTGCGGAATAGGATATTGACTACTAGGAAGTGGTTCTGGGCAAAAAGACACAAATACAAAACTGTATTATGGCACCTGCTAAGTCTCAAAAAAAAAAAAAAAAAAAAAAAATTGCAGAATTGAGAAAAAAGATTCTGGACGCCAAGGGTAATCTGTTTTCTGAACGCTATTTTTATCCAAACTGCAATGGATGAGCTCAGATCACAGGATTGGATTTAAGGAAGCATTGATAGTTTATAATCTTTGAATAGTCTCTTGCCTCCATACATGGGAAAAAGGTATAAGTATGTAAGGAATGTACATAATTTAAGGTTTATAAACAAGAAAAATTTGTACAGGTAAACCAAGAACCTCATATTTGAAACTAGCTGTATTAAAGCCACCCAAGTGCTGTAGAATGGAACTCTTTCCCCACAACAGTTAAGGATGCTCTTGGTCTGGCAATATTTAAAAAAACACTTACAGAATGTATCTTATCAAAATAAGTCATAATCTTAGAGTGACCTTCTCACTGTGTAAATATTCACCATGTTCACTACTGTTTCTATACACCTGCCTTCTTGGAGGGACTCAGGGAAGATTAGTGTCTATAGTGCCGAGTTACCCTCTGAAAATAAAGTTATATATATATGTACATATACACACACACATATATGTATGTATATATGTATGTGTGTGTGTGTGCGCATATATATATATATATATAAAATCTTGCATGGGGAATGTTACTTGGCTGTTGAGGTACCAGGAAAGGAAGCCTGCTGTGGAAAACAAGCTTGCCCGAGATTCTTGCACGGAATATCACTCTCTTTGGATCATTGGCCATGACGTCACTCAGGATTTTCAGTTTTTCATGGTTACAATCAATAATAAGAAGTAAAACTGTCAATGACTCTTGTACCTTCATGCAATCACTCTCGGGACTTGATTCCACAAGAATAGACAACATGATGAAGGTGGAACAGTTTCTTTCAGTCTCTGGTGGTCTCTCTGAGCTTTACTATAAGCTACGTTGTTATTTATTGAGAACTCTTTCTAAGATGGCAACAATCTTACACACTGCCATCCAATCAGAATTCATGAAAATCAAACAATAGAAATGTGTCAATTTCCTGATCAAATATGTCAACTGCCATACCCTGCTTTACATGCCTAAAATACTTCAACTTTGACTGAAACCTGTCAGAAGTAATGATCTGTATGTTTGGACTATAATTGTCTCTTGTTTTTGACACCTGTGTACTAGTCTGACAGTTGAGGCTGGATGGCTTAGAATCTTCACCCATTGACAACTGAGACCAGGGCAAATGGTCAGAACAAACTGGCAATCAAGTAACAAACAGTATTAACAATTAAGATTCTAAATCTGTCCTCCCAAAGCAAGTTTTGCCAAACAGGAATCTAAGAAGATTATAAAATTAAACATGTTGTGGTACGGACTGGTCCCTTGACTCGGTTTGAGCGGTGACGTCAGTGCCGGGAAGATCAAAAACCACTGGCACACGACCAACAGGTGCAGATCGCCGGAGAACCCTTGAAGCTTCCTTATCATTGCTTGCTGTTGCCTGATCGTCGCTGTTGACATTGTGTTGTGTATTTCTGCGCCTTGGAACACAAGGTAAATGCTTATTACCATGTACGTGCCTGTGTATTAGATTCTATGTAGTTGAACACTTCATTTGGTACCAGATCGGCCGAAACACGTCCAAGGACTTCGAGATCATCCTGGAGTTACATAGTCACGTGATTGTAAGCCCGCGATAATTCAACATAAATTATCTGCCATACTAGTAAGGATTTAGATCTTTGCTATGTATTCTGTGCAATGAAAGTTCTACTGATTTTTAAAACTTTTTGATCGGATTTTGATCTGGTCAACTTGTTTATTTGAAAACTTTGAATGTGATTTATTGGAACATAATTTATTCATGCCTATGCATATGTAATTGATTTTTTTTTCTCTTTCTTCTGAAAAAAAGATTTCACTGTCAGGATTTTGATCTTGATTGTGAATTTTGAATTTGATTTGAATCTTTGAATTAGATCTATGCTGTTCAGGTCGGATTTTGATCTGATTTGTATGTGGCATTTGTAGATTTGCATACATTTGAACAAATTGATTGAATTCCTTTTGTCTGAAGGAATTTCTTCTGTACTTGAATATATATGTATCTGATTTGGTTGTAAATTGTTATTTTGCAAGTCTAAGACGGATGTAGATCTGTCTTGATTTTGCATTGATGCACTGCATTCCAGATTTATGCTAGGAATTTTGATTTTTTGAATTTATTCTGCAAGATCACAGTGATAATTGATTTTGAACTTTGTGAACTGCCATTGTACCTGCCGACCTTTAACAGTTTTCTTTTTTCAAAATTTTGCCTGGAATTTGGTATTTGACATTTTGGGTTTGTATCTCAAGTCACTAGAGGGTTACATAGAGCAGGTTTAAATAGGTAAGTGGTACATATCTGCTTGGAGATATACACAAATACAGATTGTGATTGGTCCTGTGTTGAATTATTTCCTGGCCCACAATTTCACAAAGTGCATACTTCTACATTTGCATACACTGTGTTGCCCTGTGTTTCTTCTTTTCTTTGGACCTTGTTATTTGCATTTATTGAAGGATTGGTACATATTATATATTTGCATTTTATATACATGTAAATACTTGATTGTGTTATAGAATTTTGCTGCAATTGTATCTTTGTAATTGATTGATTTTTGACTGCTCAATTTGCTATGTACTGAATCACTTTTCCCAAATTTATATTTTTTGGAGGTTTTCTTCTTGATACATTAATTGATTGCTGCTAATTTTTGCCTTGCCTAAAGTGTTGCTGCCATTTTGCTGGTAGCCATTTTTGATTTTGAACATTGTTTCTTTGTCTTGTCAAAAATTTCCCGCCTATTTTGGTGGCAGCCATTTTGAATTTTTGACACAAATGGAATTTTGTTTGTAGAATTTGAAATTCTGTTTTGACAATCTTGGTGTACTTTATAGAATATTTTGATAAATTGTAAGATATATTTTACAAAGTTACATTTTTGAATATTGCAGCAATTTTTGGGAGATTTTGTGAATTTTCAATTGCAGAAAATAACTATTTCATAATTAATTGATCCTTTTTTCCATATTTTTGGTTTATTCGGTTTAGTTTTTTTTTTTTTTTTCTTTTCCAAAAATTTTTAAATTGTGTCCTAGTTCAAGAGATTGATTTTGCAGTGACTAAGAGTATATTTGCACCAGATTCAGATCTTTCATTCACTTTATAGTGAACATTGTTGAAAGAACATGAGTGAAATTAACATACTTACAGCGACTTTAAAAGCACTTACAAGATTGCCAGGTGTTGGTGCTGCCAAAGCTCAGGCAATAATTACATTACGTGAAAGTTTTGTCGCAAGAGGAGAAGTATTGACATTTGATGAATTGAGAATGGCACACATTTTACCACCATCGGAATGGGATCAAATAATGGAGGAAGGGAGAATATGTTTTAGTGAGGAGACAGATTTAACTGTTCAGAATAATGAACATGGGTTACTCCAGGGACCTCCAGCTACATCCCAAGGTCAAGGACCTCTGGACACAGCAAGTTTATTATCCGCAATCTTGACAGGTGTTCGGGACGAGATGAATGCTATGGAGAGTAGAATCTCTGCTTCAGTTGAACAAAGGTTAACCACTTTTGAGCAACAACTCCACAATGGTTCAATTGCTAATGGTAGAACCACACCAGCTTCCAGTTCGTCAGCCAGTGATGTCTATAGATTGCCGCCTTCAGTTCCAGCCAGTGGTCCATCTCAAACAAATAATACTGGTACAGTATTCACCACTTTGTCTCAAAGGATGGCTGCTCCTGCTTTCTCAGTCACTCCTTTGCCAACTTCACTGCCCATGGTACATAGTACCCCTGCAGTGCCAGTGTCTCACCAGGTAAGTGCCTACACATCAGGTGGTGTTACAGGTAATCCAGTATATGGCGCAAATATTCCAGCTCGGATGCAAGACTCACAACATGCATCACTTTTGAATCAGTCTGTGTCATTATCTGCTCCATTGGCTGTTCAAAATACTTCAACACCCACTGGTTTCCAGGTACCAGTACATCATCCCCCACCAGGCTATCCACTTATTCCACCTCTACCACAGCCTTTGAATGTGAACCAAGGTGTGCCACCACCTGGTTTTCCTGTGGTACAGCATCAGTTAGGTGCTCATAATCAACAAGTTGCACAGCAACCCATTTTGCCACCTGTTGCGCAAGGTGGTCAACGTTGGCGTCAAAATGTAAGGGAGCCACCACCTCCTAAAATGGCCACTTACAATGGATTTCAAGATTGGCGCTCTTTTTACCTACAGTTCGAAAGGCAAGCACTTAGGTATAACTGGGCTCCAGATGAGAAATTGGATCGGCTTATAGACAGTCTGAGGGATAAAGCCCTTGACTTCTTCGGCAGTCTAGACAGAGCGACAAGGGACAGTTACACGTTGCTTTCACTTAAGCTGGATCAAAGATTTGGTTGCACTGATCCCCCATCCGCTCTCCGCAGACAACTGTCTATTCTGAAGCAAAGACCCGATGAGAAACTTGAGGAATTTGCTCAGAGAGCTCAAAAGTTAGCTCAAGACAGTTACCCTTATGCCCTTGGAGATGCTGCTGTCATCATTCAAACCATGTCCATGGAGGCTTTCCTCAGAGGGTGTGTTCATCAACAAGCAGCAGTGCAAGTATTGCATAGGGAGCCACAAGACTTGGCTGAAGCACTGCGTCTCATGAAGATCCATGTACAAAATTATGAGACAGTGTTTGGCTCTTCCAAAAAAACTGTAAAGACAGTTTCTTTTGAGCATCCAGAGGAGGAAGAGGAATTTGCTGTATATCAGACCAAGTTCAAGCAGCAGAAGGAGGGTAAAACTAAGTCTGTAGAAGAGAGAGTGGCGAGTATGATTGAGAAGCCTCTCTCATCAGCAATCAAGACCGGGATCGAGGAAGGAATGAAGGGTCTTGCCTCGGTCCTGAAAAGCATTCTTGAAGTACAGACCAAGACAAACAATAGGAGTGCAACACCACCAGGTACGCCACCTAGAGAGAGGGGAAATAATTGTTTTAGGTGCGGGGAACCTTCACACTTCGCGAAGGACTGCCCTAAAAGATCCCCAAGGTCAAGCCCATCAAAGGAGAAGTTAAACCCTTAGGGGTTGCAGGGGCAGGCCAACAAGCAACCCAGACCAGTTCAGGTGGCCTGAGGGATGTAAATATTTGTGTAAATAGTTGTATAAATAGTCCTGCCGAACCGACACATGGAATGATTGGTTCTGATGAAGGATCTGTTGTAAATAATGTAAATACTGAGACTTCTACCGACATTACGTCTTCCCATCAGGAGGAACCATGCACCCTTCGAGAGCTTGTCTTCACTCGGGATAAAGGATACAATCTAGTGGTTCCCGTACAGGTCAACTTCCACAATGCCAATGCCATTGTAGATACTGCTGCTCAGGTAACTGTTGTCAGTTTTGAGTTAGCTCAGCGAGTGGGACTTCAGCTAACTGGTGCAGAAAAAGTGTTGTTAAAGGGTGTTGGTACAGACAGCAGATTGGAAGCATTCCTTATCAACAGTGTGAAGATCACCATCGGGAACAAGAATTATCCTTGGGATGTGTATGTTGCTTCTATCACAGATGAAGTTATACTTGGTTTAGACTTCATGGTAGCCAATCGGTGTCTCGTGGATCTAAAGAGAAATGTCATGATGGTCCACAATACTTTTGTACCGGCATCCTTGTACAGAAATGGAGACTCCTACCACCATGTCTGTCGTGTTTCTCTCCAGAACAGACTTGTTATTCCACCAAGGAGTAGGGTAAGAGCTACGACAAGGATAGATGGTTTCTTGGAAGATCAACGAGACTACATGATTAGTCCTGTACACATCCAGGATGGATTATTGACACCCACTGTACTGGTTCCAGCCCGAGATAGGGTAACTGTGATATTCATAAATACAGCAGACAAGTATATCACATTGAAGCCAGGTAGGCTAATTGGCTGTGCAGTACAAGTGGACGCCATATTAGATTCAGAAGCACAGTGTTCGTCAAACGTGATGGATACTGTGGTGTCTGAAAGCAATGCTCCTGATGAGACAAGAATCGCACAGTGTTCGTCAAACGTGATGGATACTGTGGTGTCTGAAAGCAATGCTCCTGATGAGACAAGGGACGCTCAGTGTTCGTCAAACGTGATGGATACTGTGGTGTCTGAAAGCAATGCTCCTGATGAGACAATGGTCGCTCAGTGTTCGTCAAATGTGATGGATACTGTGGTGTCTCAAAGCAATGCTTCTGAGCAGACAACCGAAGCTCTGTGTTCGTCAAACGTGATGGATACTAGAGCATTTGACTTAAACATTCCAGAACCACCCACAGAAACTCAGTGTTCGTCATATGTGATGGATGCTATTGTTTCTGAAGCAAGTATTAACAGTCCAGCTGGATGTCAGCGTTCGTCAGAGGTGATAGACACTGGTATTCATGAACAGTTTGTGAGGAAAGTGCAGTGTGATTCATTCCATTGTACTGTTCCAGAACATTTACAGTCTTTGTATGAAAGGTCTAGCATCAATCTTACAACTGAAGAGAGTAAGCAGTTGGCTTCGCTTCTATGTGAATTTAGTGATATCTTCTCTGAGCATGAGTTGGATATCGGGTGTTTTTCAAGTGTCACCCACAAGATTGACACGCAAGATGCAAAACCAATAAGGCACCGTATGCGCCGTACTCCCTTGGGCTTCCAAGGTGAGGAAGAAAAACATCTGGAAGCCATGTTGGATGCACAGGTTATCCAACCTTCCACATCTGACTGGGCAGCAGCACCTGTTCTAGTCAGGAAAAAAGATGGTGGAATTAGGTGGTGCGTGGACTATCGAGACTTAAACAAAGTAACTGTGAAGGACGCCTACCCTTTGCCCCTTATAGAGGAGTGTTTAGACACACTAGGGGGCAGCACGTACTATAGCAGTCTCGATATGGCCAGTTCTTATTGGCAAGTACCTATCGAACCTAGGGACCGTCACAAGACTGCGTTCATCACAAGACATGGACTGTTTGAATATTTACGCATGCCTTTCGGATTATGTAACGCTCCAGCGACCTTCATGCGTGCCATGAATTTGGTCCTAAATGGTCTTACATGGTCTGAAACTCTAGCTTTTTTAGATGATGTGCTGATCCTTGGAAAAGGTTTCAGTGGACATTTGAAGAACTTGAGATCAGTATTTTTACGGTTTCGTCAGCATCATCTAAAGCTGAAACCCGAGAAGTGTCGGTTGTTCCAGAAGGAAGTCAAATTCCTTGGGAAAATAGTGTCCGAACAAGGGGTGGCAGTAGATCCCGACAAGATCAAAGCAGTTCAGGCATGGCCTGTACCAACCAGTACCAAAGAGGTGGAGTCATTCCTTGGTTTTGTAAATTACCACCGGGAACACATCCAAGACTTTGCAGAGATGGCTTCTTGCTTGTACCATTTGACAGGTCCCAAAAGCAAGTTTAACTGGGAAGAAAGGCATCAAGAAGCGTTTATGAAGCTGAAGACAGCTTTGACCACAGCTCCTGTTCTTGGATATCCACAAGAGGAAGGCATGTTCTGTTTAGATTGTGATGCCTCAGGGACATCTATTGGAGCAGAGTTGTCACAATATCAGAATGACAGATTTGTTGTCATAGCTTATGGGAGTCTGTCGTTGACTGCGGCTCAACGTAAATACTGCACAACCAGAAGAGAGCTCCTCGCAGTGGTGAGGTTCACCAGAGAATACCGGCACTATCTCCTAGGTCGGAAATTCATGGTCCGAACAGATCATAGTAGTCTGGCCTGGTTGATGCGTTTTCGGTATATAGAAGGACAACTGGCACGCTGGCTTGAAGAACTGAGCCAGTATGACATGGACATTGTGCACAGAGCCGGAAAAAAACATCAAAATGCCGATGGTCTTTCTAGGATCCCTGATCATATGGAATTCTGCCATTTTTATGCAGCAGGCAGCACGCCAGAACAGCTTCCTTGTGGTGGCTGTAAGTATTGTGTTAAAGCACATAATCAGTGGTCCAGGTTTGAGGATGAAGTGGATGATGTGATTCCTTTAGTGGTTAGATCGATCACTCTACCGAGCTCCTCCACAGATGACAACAGTGACCATCTGGCTGATTGGTCTGGTGGTTATTCTTTGCAAGAACTGCGAGATCACCAGTTAAAGGATAAAGACATAGCTCCAGTGATTTCCTGGCTGGAGTCAAATACAGATCCAAATCCTGATGAACTATACTTACATAGCCCTTCTGTCAAACATCTTTGGCTGTGTAGGTCACAACTTTTCTTCCAGAATGGTGTTTTGTATTACCGGTGGGAGGATACAGTTCAAAGGAAGTGTTTTGTGGTGCCAAAGAGCCTCAAAGATCAGGTCTTGAAACTGTGCCATGATGTTCGGCTTGCTGGACACTTGGGGCAGGTCAAAACTCTTCAACTCCTGAAGAGAAGTTTCTTCTGGCATCAAATGGCCCGGGACAGCAAGATCTATGTAGAATCGTGTGCAACCTGTAGTATAAATAAGAAACCCAAAACATGGCCCAAGGCAGGTTTGGGGAAATATCATGCTGGTGCACCGATGGAACGTGTCCATATAGACATATTAGGGCCATTTACCACAAGTACCAATGGTAATACCTATGTCCTTATGGTAATCGACCAATTTACCAAATGGCTGGAGAGTTACCCTTTACCGAATCAAACAGCAGAAACCATCGTTCGCAAGATAGTTGATGAGTTCATCTCCAGGTTCGGTTGTCCGCTAGAAATCCATAGCGACCAGGGTAGGAATGTTGATGGAAACCTTGTCCATGCTATTTGTGAGCTACTGGAGATTACCAAAACAAGAACTACACCTTATCGGCCCAGAGCAAACGGTCAAGTTGAACGTTACAACAGGATATTGCTACAAATGATTCGGTGCTGCATTCAGGGTTCCAGTCGTAGCTGGGATCAGTACATTCCACAATTAGCAGCTGCAATTAGGGCTATGCCAAATCGCAACACTGGGTTTTCAGCAAACCTGATGATGCTTGGCCGTGAGGTATTTGCACCAAGGGATCTGCTCTTCAGGCTTTTCAAAGAAGATACTGATCAAGAACCTCCAGCTTATGTGAAGGAATTATGTAATACGCTTTCCAGAACACACGAGATTGCTCGTCAACATCTTAGAGCAGCTCAGGCCCGACAGAAGCGGACATATGACCTTAAGCTGTCACAGAGATCATATGAGGTTGGAGATTTAGTTTATAAGCTGGAATCGGCCTGTAAACCTGGACAATCCAAGAAGTTATCAAAAATCTGGTCAGGTCCATATTTGGTTACACAGAAGCTGTCTCCTGTGTTGTACAAAATTAAAGGTAGACGGAAAGAAGTTGTCAGTCATCATGATCGGCTCAAGCCATGTAACGATCGGTTTATTCCAATGTGGTTGCGACGAATGCGGCATGACTTGTTAGATCTTGATGAAACCATTGCTTATGACCAGGGCGAGCAGGAGGAATCTCTTCTAGCTGACGTGTTCAGGGATCTGTTTGCAGACCCCGGTGATAACCAAATCCAGGATTCAACGGCTCAGAGTGATCCCAACTACTCTCAGACAGATGGCCAAACTTTGCAAGATAATCCTGATGTTACCATCAGTTCGCAGGATCTTGTTACCAGCACACCAGTGGTGCCCTCGGTGGTTACAAATGCAACAGCTCCCTCTCAGCCAGTGACAACTAGGACAGGGAGAACAGTGGTGCCTCCGAGTTATCTGTCCAATTATGACACTTTTCTGTAAATGTGTCACCAGTGTCATATTTTAAGCTGACAAGACTCCTGTATGATTTCCAGTAAATAAATTGGTCGGATACAGAATGATCTGGCTTATTATTTACTAATTGTCAATGATATATATATGTGTACAGATTTTATCTGTTTATATATATAATCATACTACTATATGATTTCCCGTAAATAAGTTGGTCGGATACCGAATGATCTGGCTTATTATTTACTAATTTTGTCAATTATATATATATATATATATATATGTACGGATTTTATCTGTTTCTATATATATATATGAGTACATATATATATATGCCTTATTAATGTGATGTATTTCTTCTCTTGACAGGAATCTTCACGACTTGTGGGTACATGTCGCATAGATATACATTATGATATGTATTTCCTGTGTAACAGATATTTTAATTCCTGTGTGTATATAGATGGAAAGTCCAGATCACAGCCAGGATGGTGATTGGCCCCAGGAGTGGGCGATCCTTGATGTTTGGGAGGCTGAAGAGGAGAAGGATAATGGACCAGATCCGGTAGTCAAGGTTACAGATCCAGAGGTGCCCAGCAATTTCCAAGTGGTCTTTCAGTCCGATGGACCTAAAATTGATGATCTGGATCTGGAGGAACCTTCTTTATTGCAGCAAAAATGTTCAGGGGTGAAAAGACAGGTGGATGAGGACACAGAGGGAAATTTGCAGGTGTGTGTGTCAGTGAAGAATCGGAAGAAGCGGATTCATCCCTGCCCTATCTGCCCAGAACACCAGTCTCACATAAAGAGGCATGTTTTACGTAGCCATCTGCCATGGTATGTGAGTCCTCACACTGCATGTTGGGAGTGTGGGTACCAGGGGACCCAGGTAACAGGGCTCCACCAGCATCACGAGCAACATCAAGTTGGCTTTGCTCAATTTCAAGAAGAGTACCTGGGAGCATGGTCTTCATTGATGGCTGGGTTCTTAGTTACACTCGCCACTGAGGTGGGAGTGTCATCTGTAGATGGTTTATTACAACATGTTCTACAGAACCACCTGTATAGTGAAGGAGCTGCACTGAGTGAGATGGAAGAACAGCTTTTCAAAGACTTCCAGCAGAGAGTCCTACATTCAGACAAACCAAGTAAAATCTGCATCTCACCACCAAATGGCATCCCTGCACTGTTGCATTGGAGAAATCTGTCGGGGATAATCAAGACCTTGCCCCATGACACAGCGGAGAGGTTAAGAAAATTCATGTGGATGGCCCCTACCATTGCTATGGGAGACCAAACTCTCCCACCTATCCGTGGCTTCAGCCAAGAGGGATACTTGATAATTGATGCGCACTGCCATGTAGGGGAGATGCTTTACAGGCTCAATCTTCCTGATGTAGCCCATGTGTTGTGTCAGCATCCTATAAGTGAGGAGGATTTCACACTTGAGTACATAGTTTCCAACCAAGTGTTTGAAAACAAATGGAAGACTCCAACATGTATGGAACAGCTTCAGGTTGATCCGAGGATTGTATTTTGTATGGGAGTTCATCCTAGGTTTGTTGGTTACAAGTCCTTGGACAAGGTAAAGAGCATAGTCCAGGATCTGGAGAAACTGCTGCAGGCTCCGAAAGTGGTGGGTTTGGGAGAAGTTGGACTGGACTTCACAGTTGACAACTTTTCAGATGCAGTGAGATGCCAACAGCAGAAAGCCTTAGAGTTGTGTCTTCCCCTGGCTCCAAAGTTCAACCTGCCAGTGGTTATCCATTGTAGGGGTGGTGAGGATTACGGTGCATTGCACCGTTGCCTGCAAATTATGAAGAAGACTCTACCATCAAGCCAGGCAGTTCACATGCATTGTTTTTCTGGGGGGATGGAGGAATATCAGGCCTGTGTAGATGCTTTTCCGTCTACAGTGTTTGGGGTGACAGCCAAGATGGTGGACCAAAACAGCAGGGTCATCCGTCAGATTCCACTTCAGCGTCTGGTTTTGGAAACAGATGCTCCATATCAAGTCCCCGTAAAATTTCGGTCTTCGGCTCGGTTCTCCAACCCCGGAATGCTTCTGGAAACAGCCAAAGCCATAGCCTCTACCAAAAATGTGCCTTTGTCTTTCGTGTGCCAGATGACAAGATCTGTGGCCAAGAGTTTCTATAAGCTCTAAGATTGCTGGCTATTGAGCTGTATCTTTCATTACCAATGGGACGGATTTTATCTGTCTAGTTGGTAACTTGTACATGTTTGCGTCACTGTTTGGCAACTCGAAATTTGGTGAAATTGCTGATGTGTTGGATTTCATCTAGCTATTCGGTAATCCACCAGTATCAAATGCTGGCTATGGAGCTGTATCTTTTGTTGCCAATGGGACGGATTTTCTCTGTCTATTTGGTAACTTGTACATGTTTGTATCCCTGTTTGGCAAGTCAAAATTTGGTGAAATTGCTGATGTGTTGGATTTCATCTAGCTATTCGGTAATCCACCACTATCAAACATACATTTGCGGTTAAAATCTAGTGATTTTGGTAATGTTCTTTATGATGGTTCGGATTTCATCCGGATAATTGTAAAGTTCACATTGACACTGTTATGTATATATCTGTACATAGATACATGTATTAGTGGGTTAGATCTTATATATCTAGCTCATATGATTTTTCTTATTTCTTATGGTGATTGGTTTCCACTATTTTTTATATTGTTTGCACTTGTGGGAATGCTGCTGCGTGAAGTATCATACCCACTTTATCAGCCAATGTTCCTTCCACTTATAGGAATGCTGCTGTATGGGGCATGGATATACATTGATATGCATGTGGGTATACCTGGTACAGGACTACATGTTAATTCATTATATTTCGAATCTATGCAATGATACATCTGGTGTATGGCTTCATATAGATGTGATGATAACATTTTTTTTAGATGTGCTTAACTCTATACCCTGTCAGCCTTCTGGATCTGTTAGAAATATGCATTCATATATTTGCATATATAGCATGATACATAGAATGCTCTAACCCTTTCAACTTTTCGTCACCTGTTTCAAGGTTGCACTTGGTCATCAACAACTTTTGCGTCATCATCGCAGATAGTGAAAAAAGTACACTTTGAGGCCAACATCTAAATTTACTATTTTTGGCTTGAACGAAAACACTTCTTCGGTAAACAGTAAAACATGTAAGGCACGTCTTTTCAAAACGGAGGAGAATGTGGTACGGACTGGTCCCTTGACTCGGTTTGAGCGGTGACGTCAGTGCCGGGAAGATCAAAAACCACTGGCACATGACCAACAGGTGCAGATCGCCGGAGAACCCTTGAAGCTTCCTTATCATTGCTTGCTGTTGCCTGATCGTCGCTGTTGACATTGTGTTGTGTATTTCTGCGCCTTGGAACACAAGGTAAATGCTTATTACCATGTACGTGCCTGTGTATTAGATTCTATGTAGTTGAACACTTCAATGTTTCTGCAATCTAATGCTTTAACTTTCCCTTCAACTGAAATAAAACCTCTTTAAACCCGAGTTCCTTCAGAAAGAGAAAATAACAAATTTTGAATTGGACCATATATTTTGCCTAGATGATACCATGATATACAGAGGGGATATATATGTCAGGCCTTGATTCACCTAGATTGTCCTTGAAGAGGTGCATATTGCAGTCCAGTATAGATGTAATGAGAAAATGTTATCACTGGTAATTGTTAATACATGTGTGAACCTTGTAGGACACAACTGGACCACAGTTATCTATCAATTTGGGAACTTCATCAGATAGACTTGGTGACCCCAACTTCTTATACAGTGAAAAGTATTCTTTATGAGTATCACGACATTTACAAAAATAAACTAGACACTCTCATAGGAGTGAAAGTACAGATCAATGTGGACCCCAATGTTAACCCAAGACATTTCAAAGCCAGCCAATGTCGTATGCAATGAAAGATAAAATTGACAAGGAGCTTGAGCATCTACAAAATGATGGTATAATTGAACCAGTGAAATATTTTGAGTGGGCTACTCCCGGTTTTAAAATGGGATGGTATACTGTGAGGAATGTGTGGTGATTATAAATCAACAGTAATCCACGCAGCCACAACCAAGCAATACCCACTGCAACTGGATGATATGCTTAAAAAATGGGCCTCAGGCCAAACATACACACACTTGGACATGTCTCAGGCATGCTAACAGTTGATTCTAGAGCCAGTCAATAAATGACCATCAGTGCACATAAGGGACTTTTCCAATGCACAAGATTAGCATTTGGTGATTTTTGGGTGCGCGCCATTTTTCAGTGCACTATGGAATGGCCACTGCATGATATCCCATAATGGTGCCATACTTTTGGACAATACTTTAACCAGTCCTGATGAGGATATATCCATCTTAAAACACTGCAAGAAGTCTTCAAATGACTGGACAAGTCTGCTCTGTGACTGAAATGAGTCAAGTGTCTGTTCATGGAACTAGGAGTAGAATTTTGGGGTCACAAAGTGGACAAGGATGATCTTCACCCTCTGCCAACTAAGCGAGGAGCAAGCAAAGAAGCACCTACAGCTGCAGAATGTTCGTCAGTTGAAATCATACTTAGGCCTAATTAATTACTATGAGAACTTTTCGCCCAATCTGTCATTCACTTTGGCACCTGAACTCTATCCTTTGTTACGACAGCATGAGAAGTGGAAATGGGGATGAGATGAATGGGACAGCTTTGGGAAAAGCAAAACCCTAATTGTTGACTTGTTGGTGCTTTGGCCTACATAAACCACTGATAATGGCTTCTGATACATAATCATGTATGGGATTTCAACAGTTCTCTCACAAAAAATGCCAGACAGGTCTGAGAGACCAACAGCATTTGTTTCCAAACCTTGACCAAAGCTGAACATAATTCTTCTCACCAGGATAGACAAGGACTAGCGGTCATATTTGGAATTGTGAGATTCCATAAAATGCTGCATATGTGGAGCTCCCAGATTGTAACAGATCACAAGCCTTTCATTAACTCATTCCATACTATGGTCACAGGCCTTGGTCAGTGGTTCTGGCACTGACTGGCAAGTCATGCTGCAGCTGATGATTTACCAGGCAGTGCCAGAGCCCAAAACCACTGACTTCAGACTATAGGCATGTTGGTACTTGAACGAAAGCTCTTTTCATGAAGAATTTAAATATGAAATTGTCATCTTAGATCTAGGTAAATAAATGAAAAAATCAGGGACTGGTATGGAATGAGTTAATGAAATGGATGAAGTGCCACAGATGGCTTCCTTAAGAATTTAAAGGTGTGCTATAATACTTTGTCCTTATGATTACAAAACAGTTTTTCATCTTGGACCTTTATTCTATGCATATGGTACTCACACCTGAGAATATTCAATACACATTTACCATTATCAGCTTATGCTCAGCTGAACTATATACTGATATAAGCTTCAAGGAAGAAAAGATGGAATTTAAACTGAGCAAACCTACATGTAAGCTGAGTTAAATTTCTTCAGCTAAAAAAAAAAAAAAAAAAAAAAAAAGCATACATATAATGAAAAAATACTAGCAAACACAATAAGTCAATGTTCACACACATAATCAATCATCAGTTTGTGGGTGGAAGAGAGACAAAAATTCATGGGCGGGAATGAATATTCCTTTCCTGGGGAAAGACATACTTGTCAAATATTTGTTCCTGGTGGGACAGATATTCCTTTAAGTATACTGGATATGATTCCAAGATAACAGAAGTTGTTTCACAAGTACAGCATTCCAAGATGTTCTGCCAAGCAAATGGTATGTGACATCTGCCCCTTACCATCTGTCAAGTGTCATCAAATGGTTTGCTGAATATGCCATTCAGACTATTAAAGAGGAAATAAAAAAATGGAGGGTGGTAGTGTGCAAACCATAAGTGGAGTCAGTTCCTGTTCAGCCATCAGATAACATCACAGACTACAACAGGACAATCTCCTGCAGAATTACTAATGGGCAGGAAATTCAAGTTGAGACTCAATGACTTAATGCATCCAAATCTGCAAGGAAAAGTGCAGCAAAAGCAAAATCCAATGAAGTGCAGGTATATGGTAAGCATGCCAAATCTTGTCGAATTCAAGGTTTGAGATAAGGTGCTGGCTGAAAACTTTGATCCACACCTAAATAGATTCCAGGTACAAAACAGGGAGTTACTGGTCCTGTCTCCTACACAGTCATATTGCCAGACATACTAGTGCCTCAAAATATGGATCAAATATGTATCAGACACTGTAATAACTCAAGTGGTAGGAGTGTGTCTGATTGCATCTGTGTGATACAATAATATTAAGTTATGCAGTATATTCTGTACCACCAGTAGTACCAGGCTGAAAATTGGATGCAAACCTCCCACATGTCAATCCATCACCATATTCAGCCGACTTGCTGAATCACAGACTTGATGTGGACAGTGGAAGATTTGTTTTTCCCAAATATTCCAGTTTCCACACACTCAATCTTACCACTAATTGCAAATAACTCCTTAAATATGCATGATTATGAAATTTGACACACAGGCACTCCATCCTATATGACAACAGTCTTTTCCCCAGTACTGGAAAAAATAAAGTGTCATCATCTGGGGATGTATGGACCGCAGCTACATGTATAGCGACAATTAGTGCTAGGGGGCCTAATGATCACTGCAGCTATGGCCCTGATTGGCACTGATGAACCCTTCTGTAACTTTAAATGATTCCATCATACAAACTGAACAAAATACCAGTTTGCCACTGATAAAATTTTCTTCTTGTATCAGTGTGTTACTCTTCTCTTTAAATATAGATTGCATATCAGGGACTGCAGCAGCACTTTGGTTTGGTAGGAAATTTGAGGAAATGGTTGATTTTATACCAATGAAGGGGGAGGGGGGTAAATTTTGTTCCAATGGGCAATTGGAGTTTTGAAGTGGTTTTTTATTTGTACATGAACCTGCAGTCAAGCAGTTGAGTCACTGATTCAATTTTGTTAACTGTCAGAGATGTTAAGACACTAGACTGGTTTTAATATGAGAATATTAAAGCATTGTTTTAGGCATCAGTGAAGATACTTGCCCTCAATAAGCAAGAGAATTCTGACTGTTAAGTATAATAAACATATGGCTCTGGGAAGAGGCTGTGTTATTCAACACTGACAGCCACAAGAGCATATGCGTCTGTCTTGATGCAGATATACAACTAATATTGTATGATTACATGTGGATCATTTCGTTTTGAGACAAAGAGAGATGTACAGGTAGTGTATCCTGTGACATTGAGTAGTTTTGTTTGCATAAGCTCAGTAGATTTGCTGGTTATTGGTTAGTCGCTCCTACTCAAGATGCTGTCTCTGACAGCTGCCATGTTGCAATATACACTGCCCAACAATCAGTCTACAGAAATGTGTCTGCTGTCTGGCCACCAACAGTGTATAACTGTCAAGCTACAACAGAGTACATCTTCTTTAATCATGTTAATGACAGAAATCCCCACACTGGATTCTGCTTGCACACAATTCAATGGTAATCTCTGTCTCTTTGTTACAGTTACACAGGTCGTGCACATTCAATTATCCTCATATACACACTATGAGGAAGACATCATACTGGACAATCCATGATCGGAAACATTATAACTAATTTAATCAAAATCTATACAGTGGCCAGAAAGTGTGTGTCCACAGAAGATCCATGCCCAACAAATCCTTATCGCCAGCTGAATGTATTATAATGTCAGAAATCATTGTCATAAATATGCCCTAGCTGTTCACTCGGCCTAGTTTTAACATGTATATGTCACAGTTCAACTGTCCCTTGTATCCACACCATGTACCTGCTGACACAAATAAATGTAAATATGATTTAGGAATGGCTAACAAGGTTCAAAGTCAAACCATTATGTGTACATGCATGTTGCCTCATCATCTTCAACACTTCAGGGAGTAAATTTAAACTAAGCGTTCTTTTATGGTTGCTGCTGAGTCAATTCTACAAGTAAAATCCCATGCTGACATTTTTTAGCAAAGCTAAGGTTCCCCAAATACCACAGAATGTGTTTTCTGATATTGTTGCTATATATGTGACCAAAGCACTACAGATCTGGTCCATGACAAGCCTCAGTGTTAAACCTCATTTTGATGGACCGACTCCGCGAGCACTTTTATTACATAAATAAAAATGACCGGACACAACCCCTCGGCAGACACTTTGCCAGGATGGATCATAGGGACCTGGACCTCAAGGTTCAGATCCTTGAGCACATTAACACGCCATCAAGGCTAAACAAAACTGAAGCATTTAGGCTCAAAAGAGAATACTTCTGGATACATCAACTTTGCACCATCGAACCATTTGGTCTCAATGTCATGGGAAAATGAACATACTCGCCAAGTATTATGCTAAATTTTTAATTTCTATGTTCATTTTCCCATGCCCCTTCTGTGTATAAACGTGGGTTTATACTCTCTGACTACTGTAAAAACAGGCACACTGACAGTACATTATCAATCAGGGATCTCCCACCCAGGTTTTCCATCACCCCTCCACTTCACTTGTAACAAACTCAAGTTACATCCACATGGCAGGGACCCTTGCAACCAGAACTCAACTTGCTTGACAACCACACTTGTACTTATGACGTCATAAGCACAACATGGAGTAACACGTGCCAATGTTGACATGCTACTCCTCATCGCGTCACTTGACGGATGGACCGTTTTTGAACGAGCAGGCCTCTCGGCGGGCGTTGACGCATGCCTATTTTACGTAGCAACGTCAATTGTTATACCTCTCTATTAATACCAGGTGCAGTCAGTAGCACGATCAGTTCCTGATGATGGCCCACTAGTGCCGAAACCGGTCAAACTATTTACTGTTTTCCAACTGCTGTCAGGCCCTTGCCTAGTTCATTCTTCAAACCTCATTTTGACACTGACATTTTATCCAAATATACGTCAGTTTTACCCTTAGCATCCCTTTACCCCTGTGTGGTATATCATTGGAGACAATTTAATCATGCTCTTTTGATCTGTCTGAAATTCAACACAAGCTGACAATGGGCGTTGACCTAGTGAACTTGATATGGCACAAAAGATCACCTATTGAAGCTGATTTCATTGATATGGAGGTGCTGAAAGACTACGGGTTCTCACAAGAATACATATATATATATATATGGTTGGTACTACGGGTGATCTCTCAAAGGAGGGACTACTGTATATCGGTATATATATATATATATATATATATATATATATATATATATACAGACATACAGTAGTCCCTCCTTTGAGAGACCACCCCTAGTACCAACAAGGAGGGACTACTGTATATCTGTATATATATATATATATATATATATATATATATATATATATATATATACAGACATACAGTAGTCCCTCCTTTGAGAGACCACCCCTAGTACCAACAAGGAGGGACTACTGTATATCTGTATATATATATATATATATATACAGACATACAGTAGTCCCTCCTTTGAGAGACCACCCCTAGTACCAACCAAAGTGGTCAGATAAAGCAGGTGGCCTCCTAAAGGAGGTTTGAGTCTTGCCCCACCTGCCCAGCAACTAACCATTACTTTGAATTCCCATCCATAATTTAGATTCAAACAGGATTTATAATCACTTATTAAACCCATTCCAAATCAGTCATGCATTTACTAATTATTGGTATTATCAACATATTTTGGATTGGTAAACTGGTTTTGACAAATTTTTTTGCCAATCTTGTACAAAATATGTTTGTTTACTTATCTGAAATGGAGAATTTCTGGATGGATAGGTGGTCTTTTGGGCTGATTTTGGGTGGTCACAGGTCAGGTCTTGCAGGTGGTCTCCCAAGCAGGAAATTTTCATTATAAGATGCTGTTCCAAAAGGAGCTTTCAAAAGAGGGGCTACTGTACATATAACAAGATACCCTGCTAATCAACTGCATGATATTTTGTCACAGTTTTCTCTAGACATGGGTTTTTGTGCTGCACATGCCATATCCCTCAACAAATTTGGAATCATGTTCAAATTTTACCTTCTCAGCACCCCCACCCCTTGCCTGCTGAACAGAGTGAGGTCAAGAATGCTTCATTCCACACCATATATGTGCCTGGTCTCTCCAAAGATAGTGTTTACATGTAGCTTTGGAAACTCGGAATTTAGTGCTTACCACTGGTGAAGGTAATAGTGATGAACTTCCAGATTGATGCATTACTAAAGGGCAAGGGTATCCAGTTGTAGTTTGATTACCTAAAGTTACAACACACATGTACATGTACCGGGTATACAGAAATGAAACTTTGGAGTAACCAGACACACAAAGTGGAGTGTAAAAGAAACATGGAACTGAGTTTACAGTAATCCTGCTGATGAAGCAAACCTCTTCCTTCCCAATGAATTGCCTGATGGCGATAGTAGTCTTTGGCTATGTAATGATCTCTCCTGTCATGGGTTTTATGGCAACAGCTCTGTTCTAGTTGATTCATAATACATGCATGTACCCCATGGATTGGACAAAGTTTACTCCAAATGTTTTTCAAATGCCAAATTTTAGATCTTGTATCTGCATGAGGGTTGCTAAATGGCATGTTTTGAGCTGCTGTACATTAATTCCTGTGCAGCCCTAGTTGATAAGATTGTGTACCTTCTGCACTGATTCAATTAGGAAAGTATATGGCACACTGACAACATGTAACATGAACAAAGTTAACTTTAATGTCACCTGGGCAAAAATAGGCTCTGATG
Organism: Hermodice carunculata; assembly: GCA_964020975.1. NCBI lineage: Eukaryota > Metazoa > Annelida > Polychaeta > Eunicida > Amphinomidae > Hermodice > Hermodice carunculata. The sequence goes on along the minus strand of OZ026613.1, from coordinate 55,143,207 downwards.
TGAAATTATTTATTTTCTAGTATTGAAGGAATTTTGGGTTCAAGCATTTAAAGTCGGAGATTTGGTTTAAGAGGAAATTAAAAAACAGATTTATGAAAAATTTTGACATTGTTTTAAATTGTTGTTTCACAAAAGCACTTTGGGGTGGAACTATTAAGAATTTATAACTGTTACTACTGTTATTTACTTACTAGAGTTGGTTTTTACCAGTGAATGAATAATTCTAAGCTAGCCAGACTATCAATTGCCACACTGATACAGTGGTATCAAAAACAAAAAAGGTGCAAATTACATCATATATAGTTATGCAAACTAATGCTTGAGGTGGAATTTAGAGACCAGAGATGACACTTAGCACTTGGTGGTGCTCATTCGCATCAATTTGGCTATTTACTTTAAATGGATTTGTTTTTATGCAAATGATCACCTTCAAGTGCTGCCCCCTATGGTCCCAAAAGTGTCAAATGCACAGGAATATGAAACCAGTTGTTCGTGGTGCAGAAACCAAGTCAGATGCTGAATTCCTGTGTTTTGACCTCATACCTGAATGCACATTTGAAAAATGAAATTTTTTGCCCTTCACCTGACTCACCGTGACAGTCAGAGAAAACATGTCAAATGGCCCAAGTATTCACAAGCAAACTAGAACACAGCTGTTTTCAACTGTTTACATAGAATTTGGTCACAGTTGGCATACAAAGCAGAGACATAATGCTGAGGTACATTGGCACTGGTCCTTTTGTGATGTGGACTTTATAGGTGTGTCTACCTATCCGTGACAGTGTTCTTATACAAACTAGCACAAACACATACAACTTTTACTTGTCATTTAAAATGCTTAGTGATGCGGGTTAAGGATGTATGTTAGGTTTACAACAACTTTCACAAATTGCCAGATATAACCCAGGATTCAGATATAAAGTCCGGTAAAGCATATATTCCATGAAAGCTAACAAACTAGAGATTGTATTCATATACACTTCCTTAATGTCAGTTGGTGGCAATGGTTACATAACAATTACAGAAGTAATCATTATTATTTACCACAGATATCAATTAAGCTCAATCAATCTTGGACAAAGGAACCTCAAAGCTGCTAAAAAGTGAAGTTTATGTGATGAATCAAAAAAGCATGTCTTCAATTTTCAAAATCTTGTGTGGTTGTCACCAGAGTCAGTTAAAGTTAACTTGCCTTTGATCTGTCATTTCTCAAGCTTTAAATATCTGTATCTCAGAAACGATAACAGAAATTAAAGATTTGAGACACAACTTTTTAACTTTGTACTGTGTTCTACAATTTGCCATAAATTTGGAGTCAATATTTATGAAAATGTAGAAGCTGAATCAATATTCGTGTCAATAAATGATGATCTATTTTGCATGCAAGTAACTGCCGTAGAAACATTGCTTATAAAAAAACATTACCACATTATTGTCATAATATGAATATTAAGTTTATGTATTCAAAAATGTACATTTTGTTGCACTTTGTGGGTGAATTTAGAGTTTTACCCAAAGAAAAGTATAAGTCACCACTAAAATCACTACTAACCTAATTTATATCCTTAAGATCTCATTTCTGCTGATTGTTACCTTGACAACTTGTAGAGTCAAATACAAATTATATGCACTATATATAGTATGTATTTTACAGCCTTATCTTTATGTTCAAAATATTAAGTGATGGCCTCATTTCCAAAAGATGTAAATGATAGCTTTTCTGCAAGGACACCCCCCCCCCCCCTACTGATTACCCACATTTAAAAAAAGTGGCTTATCCTTTGAATTGGGTGCTGGAACTTCATGTCCTTAAACCATAGCAACATTTCAAAAACATAATCTATACAGTGGCCTCATCCCCTCCCTTGTAAGCCACCCCGTCTACAGAGGCCAGTTTTCCATGCAGCAAGTAAGGTGTTTTTATTTTACTTTCTCCCTAAAAAGAGACCCCTCCCCCTCCACCTCTTGTAAGGCCACATTTTTAGTGCACTTGGGTGGCCTAATAAGAGGGGGACCACTGTATCTAATTCAGTTTGTTGATGATGGCACAAACCTTTACAGTACAAACCACATATAGGGGCATACATATGCATACGTGTACAACTGAAAGATCTCATGCACACATACACAATAAAAGAGGAAAAAATGTCCCTGACTTTATTCTCTGAATCTATATAGCACCACACAGCCTTTCAAATTTAATACTTGTGAACAGGAAAAGAGATGTTTCCAAGTCAACAAAGTGAAAGTCTGGTGATAACAATATATTTTGTTTTCCTCAATTTGTGAGGCACTGCATATCCTTTTTTTTTTATCTTACTCTTAGTCATGTAAATGGAAGGTCCAAAATTTGTTCCACTTCAATAACAATTAAACTGTGGTGAGGTTTGACACAGCCCATAACCCCAAAGGCATTTTGGTTTAATCCAGAGCAAAAGCCCCACCTCCCCAACAACCTACTGTTGTGGCAGAGGTAGCCAACCAATTTCCCTGCGACAACAAGCTGTAAATACTGCACAAAAATGGGTACCACTGGCACAGTGGTTAGGCCAAGCAAAGTTAAAATTCAGTTTCCACTTATCCAGCCTACTTGCCGAAAAATCTCCTGACTTTAATTTTTTTTTTAAATGGAGGTGGAAATGTAAACAATTTTAAATTGTTTTTATTCACACATGCATACACACGTGAAAATTTATACACTTTACAGTAGAAGTCCCAAAATCCAAAAGTGTCCACCTACCAACCTGGAATTTTGGACCTATAGAACACATAGCCCAAGGTAAGTGCTGAAAACACAACAATCTGGTCTGCCTGTTGACTTGTGACAATGCCACAAACTGTATGTACTATACACACTGCTTTGAGTAGACTAAGAAAACACCTCTACCTCATTTACAAGGGGACATATCGTACAGCCACCTAGCTGACATTTTTGCAAACACGATCACATTGGCTCAAGTTAAAGTCCGAGCCTTGGAATATGTCCTCAGCCCACGTGACCAATGGGGAGAGAAAAAAATGTACACATCATTGGGCTCTGAAGATGGTACCACTGAATCTACATTCTTTGATCTATACATTCAATCATTCAGTCTAAATGTTAATTACAAGGAAATTTATGGACATGCACACTTGCAAGGTCCTGTGCCCAAATTGAATGTTTCGTAGCCATATTCACAAAGACTTTGATCTGATCGTAACTTTGATCCTAAAATCAAATTGGTGCACCTTTGACCCTTAACTACTTAATCCTTGGCCTAACACATGTATATGAATAAAAAAATTTCTAGGAATAAACAATTTGTGTTCTTGGCTACAATGCTAACTCTGTTTTCAATATTTTCATTTTATTAAATTAATCTTTTTTTTTTTAAATTAATCTTAGTTTAATCTGGTAATAATTTATCTTTCAAGCTGGATCAAAATCTTAATCAAACTAAGATTCTGGTACCCCAGAATCAAACACGAGGCATCCATTTCAGGAGTCACAGAACAGAACCCGTGCAACACTTAAACATGTTGTAACTGTCCCAAACCACATAAAGACATGTCCGGGAGAGTCACGATCACAACCATAGGTTGTACATATGCTAATACTATACATCTAGAGGGGGCACATGCAAACACAATAATCTGGTCTATCTTTCAACATTGCAACAAACAACACATGGGGCAAACTAAACATCCCCTGATGGACTGGTTACAAGAACACTTTTATTACATCGATAACAAGGATGTAACAAAACCACTAGGCAGACACTTCTGCCCGCTTGGTCACAGTGGTATCAATATCAAGATCCAAATACTAGAATACATTCGAATCCCACCAGAGCTTTCAAGAACAGAAATTCTCCATTTAGAGAGGGACAGGCACTGGATCCATCAGATATGCACCAGTGAACCATTCAGCCCCAACGTCATAGGCAGATATGGACCCTCCTCCAGTCTCATATATCCTGTATTTTTTGTTCTACGCCTATCTACCCTATATATGGTATATGACTCCGTAAACACTGTAAAGGAATTGAAAATAACATTCAAATCTATTGTACAATATTATAACACAGGAATATAATGATTATGGATAATCAGTCTTTAATCTGACAGCTTAAGCTTCAGATATTGACCACTTCTGGGTTGACACAGGGTTGTCAACCGCATGTCATCCATGCCTGCATGGTATGTGAGATCTAGACTACAGTGACACCACAGAATGTTCTGCACATCATACTAGCATGCCAGCTCAGGCATTTAGACTAATGCATCTTCTCAACGCCTTGGCGTCTTTTGACGTGATGTTGTCTACAGACCCGTAGCATATACTATAAAAGCAACATGATATCACAGTATTTTTAATTATCCACTGGTGAGCTAGGAGTACTGATGAAACTGGTTGGGATTCTCACAAACAGGATGTTTTTCGTCACTGGTCTTGCTGAGTATTTATATTAGATTAAGATTAAGCCATAATCCTAAAATGTTAATCATATGCTTTGTACAATAGCCATAAAAGAGACTGGTTCACACTAAAATTGTTCATGCCACCTAGGATTAAGGAACGTGGGATCGAAACAAGTTGACTTTAATTTTGAACCTAAATCTCTTATGAGATTAAATTCTTTCAGAATATGGCTGCGGGTGCCTATCTCCCGTGAACATATATAAAACACACAACGGAAACAGGCAAGTTCTCTCGTCAATGGAAAGTTAACTACAAGCAAGGAGACTACATTGGGCTCTTCCATATTAAATGAATTGAA